>CACSLK010013932.1:3650652-3672305 GCA_902706635.1 Striga hermonthica | reverse complement strand
AAAAAAAAAAAAAAAAAACCCTAACTCGGCAATTCCCTTTACATCCTCTCATGGCCTCAATCGACAGGCTCAGCGCCTTGCCCGACGAAATCATCTCTCACATCCTCTCTTTTCTCCCCTTGAAAACCTCCGTCTCCACCAGGACCCTCGCCGCAAGATGGAGGTTTTTATTGGCTTATGCCCTTAACATACAATTCACCGATCGCCCATCGAGTTCTATGGATACAATATACAGTGATAGAAAGTTCGAAGACGTCCTTAGAAAGATTCTGTCCCAGTGTGAAGCGCACGGGCACAGCGTGATCACACTTCGCCTCCACAGGGAAGTCTTCTGGGAGCATAAACTTCAGGCGTACCTCGAGACCGCCTTTGCGTGCAAGTTGAAAACTCTCGATCTTAGTTTGCGTGAAATTGAATCTTTACCCCTGTGTGTGCTCACCTCCGATACCCTAATTAATTTGAAGATCAAGTTTTTCGATATTAAGATGAAGAATATCACCGTGTGTTTACCAGCCCTCAAGAGGCTTCATATTGAGACTGCTGTCCTTGACGGCTCCCTCGAAAACCTGATTTCCGGTTGTCCCGTGCTCGAAGAGTTCACCTATATCGGACGTATCGAACATGTATGCCATTGCATATCTTCGTCCACTATGAAGAGGTTGGTCCTCGAATGTGACTTCCCTTACAAGGTGAAGATAGATACTCCTGCGCTTGATTATCTGTCACTACGGTATGATTATGATATCCCCCGTAATGTCTCGTTTGGGTCGATGGACTCCTTAATTGAAGCACACATTGTTGTTTTCCATTTCGACGATGATCTTTATTCTCGTTCCCTGGTAGAATTTGTGGGTAGGTTATCTAGTGTAAAAGAAATGAGCTTATGTCTTTGGGATTGGGGTTGGAAGGTACGCCCTGTTTTCTCCATCTCCTTTTGCCTTTTCTTCTCTCTGTTTTTCTTTCTTTTTGTAATCTTTGTTTTCCTCTAGGCTCCTGAGTTTACCCCTGATGATTTGAACATAAATTTTCACAATTTAGCCAAACTCACGGTGAAAGGTGATTGGCGTTTCATCTCGTATTTTGTGGAGAAGGCTAACATGCTTGAAGTCCTTAATGTTAGTTCTATTGTTTCGTCCGTATTTTCAACTTGTATGGTTATATGTGATTGATGGCCCGGCCATGTTCTGCATTTGTTTTCTTTTTTTTTTTCATCATCAGGTCATACACTATCCGGAACCAAAATGCGAGATGGAACCTGTCCAGTTGTCTATGGCTAATTCAATCATGAAGCTTCACAATTTAATAGAACTCGAACTGCAAGTCGATTGGTGGTTCCTCACATATTTCCTAGAGAAGGCTGATAAACTTAAAGTCCTTATTATCCGCAACAATGTAACCATTTCCTTTTTATTTCTAATTGATGAAGTCCAGCTGGTCTGTGGCACTTGTTTACATTTCTGTTTCATTTTCAGGTATATAGTAAGTATAAACGAAAACGCTGGTTAATGACTCCCCTCCAAATGCCTAATTGCCTGTCCTCACATCTTAAAATAGTACAAATTCATGAATTGGATGGTACTGATGAGCATGAAGTTGACATGGTTAGATATTTCTTGAAGAATGCTAAAGTCTTGGAGAGGATGGAACTACATTGCTTAGCAGAATCGGTTGACAGAATTTCATCGATTGAGAGAAATTCATCATTTGATCGAGGATCTGAGAAGTGTGAGATTGTCTTCTACGAACATCCGGAATCGGACAATGACTGACTTATGTTTTTGACACGATCTAAGTATGGTCTCGTCATGCTAACACTCCACGGCTGAGGGTCTTTTGATAAATGTAACTGCCTTTGTCTTCGTATATCACTCTCATTTATTCATGCGTGTCTTATTGTGAGTAGTTTTATTACCCTATTCTTGTTGCTATTATGATATGATAAAAGGATAAGATATAATGGCATAACCAGTGGAATATATGCATTTACATTTTAAATATGACAATAATTTTTTATTTATTTATTTTTTTTCTCTCCGTGCAATGGAAATGGTCATTTTTTATTAGAAAATGATCTGCTTTCCATTTCTTTATGGGAATGTCTATCTATACATTTTTTATTTCATTGTTTCAGCCAATAAAATTATAGTGGGAAATCTTAAGTATGTTATTTTTTAGAGTTTGTCATAAAAACTTTATTTTTTGATAATTTGTCTTTCAATGTAATCGAAACTGATAATTTGCCTTTTCGATTAAAAATCCTAATATGGCACAAAAGAGTGTTTAACTCAATTGATGATAAATTCTAAATTAATCTTTAAAATTGATTTAAGGTTTTAAAGGTCACGGTCATAAGAACAAAATGAGGTATGACTTGTCGATTTATGAAAATTTATACTTCTATAATCGATCCACTAAAATAGCAGGAGCACGTGTGTATAGAAAAAATATCAATTCAATTTTTTGATAATCAAGATATCTAATTTTCGATTGGGAGGTGTCATTTCAAACCTTAGAGGACGAGTTTTCTATTGAAATAAATCTTATGAAAATCTAACGATCAGATTTTGGTTAGTAGCCTAAAAAAACTAACTATTGATCAGTAGTTTTCTAAATACGAATCAAAATCCAACCGTTGGATCTTCACAAGATTTATGGTTAAAAAATTGGTCCTACAAGCTATCAAATGACACTTCTCAATCGAAAATCAGATGTCTCTATTATCAGAAAACTTGAATTGAAATTTTTTCTATGCACATGTGCTCCTACTATCTTCGTTGATCGATTATAGTAGTATCACTTTACAGAATTTGTCATGGGCTTTGAAAGTCCTAAATCAATTTTAAAGATTAATTTAAAATTTATCATTAATTGAGTTAAAAAAAAATTGTGCCATATTAGAGTTTTTAATTGAGGAGGTAAATTGTCAGTTTCGATTACATTGGGAGACAAATTGTTAAAACATAAAGTTTGTATGACAAACTCTAAAAAATGGCATACTTTGGGAGGTTAAGAAAAATTTCCCCGAAATTTTATTGTAGGACTTGATTTTTGGTATTGCATTACAAAAATTATTTGGCATTTTTTATTTGTTCATCTTAATTTTTGTTGTTTAATTAAATTTATCTTATTTAATTTGAATGTATTTATCAAATTATTTAAATTTCATTTATATTCTTTTTTATATCAGTTTATCTTATTCAATTTTGATTAAAATCTTCATACTATTTCATTTTACATTATGTTATTTATTTAGAATACATTTAACTAAATTTATTCTATTTACTATTTACTTCATTTAACTTGTTTTTTTTTATATTTTTTATTTATTTTAATTTCCATTTATCTTCCTTTCTATTTTCATTATTTTTATTTATTAATATTAATTACGAACAAAAAAATAAATAAAATTAGTAGTTAAAAAATAGATTATTGTATTTCATTTTATTTTCAATTTATATTTTTTTATTTAATTATAGTTTATCGTATTACTTATTATTTACTATATATATATATTATTATATTCAATATTTGTCTTAATTTAAGTTTAATGTAATTTTTCAATAATTTTAATCAGGTTTATTTTATTAGTTAATTCGATTTACCTTCTTTTATTTTAAATAAACTTATCACATAATTTTATTTTCGTTTATCTTGCTATATTTTAATTACATATTTACCTAATCTCATTTCGTTTCACATTTAACTTAATTTTGTATCATCATTTTATATAAAGGTAGAAAATGTGTAGATTTTGAATGTAGGGAAGTTCATATACAATATAACCTAATCTAAAATGATGAACATCACTTGCACGATTTATGGCCTCAATCGACGACAGGCTCAGCGCCTTGCCCGACGAACTCCTCTCTCACATCCTCTCTTTTCTCCCCTTGAAAACCTCAATCTCCACCAGGATCCTCGCCGCAAGATGGAGGTTTTTATTGGCTTACGCCCTTAACATACAATTCACCGATCGCCGATCGAGTTCTATGGATACAATATCCGATCATAGCGAGTTCGAAGACGTACTGAGAAAGATTCTGTCCCAATGTGAAGCGCACAGGCACAGCGTGATCACACTTCGCCTCCACAGGGGTTTCTTCTGGGAGCATAAACTTGAGGCGCACCTCGAGCGCGCCTTTGCCTGCAAGTTGAAAACTCTCGATCTTAGGTTACTGTGTGACTTTGAATCTTTGCCCCCTTGTGTGCTCACCTCCGATACCCTAATTGATTTGAAGATCACTTATTTCAATATTAAGTTGAAGAATGTCACTGTGTGTTTACCAGCACTCAAGAGGCTTCATATTGGGTCTGCTAACCTTAAGGGCTCCCTCGAAAACCTGATTTCCGGTTGTCCCGTGCTCGAAGAGTTCACCTACAACGGATGTAACGAACATGTATCGCATTGCATATCTTCGTCCACCATGAAGAGGTTGGTCATCGATTGTCACTTCCCTTACAAGGTGAAGATAGATACTCCTGCGCTTGATTATCTATTACTACCGTATAGTATCCCCAATAATTTCTCGGTTGGGTCGATGGACGCCTTAATTGAAGCACACATTGATGTTTACCATTCCGACGATGATCTTTATTCTCGTTCCCTAGTAGAATTTGTGAGTAGGTTATCTACTGTAAAAGAAATGAGCTTATGTGCTTGGGATAGGGGTTGGAAGGTAAACCCTGTTTTTTTCCATCTCCTTTTGCCTTTTCTTCTCTCTTTCTTTTTGTAATCTTTGTTTTCCTCCAGGTTCCTCACTTTACCCCTGATTATTTGAACATAAAGTTTCCCAATTTAGCCAAACTCACGGTGAAGGGTGAATGGCAATTCATCTCAAATTTCGTGGAGAAGGCTGACATGCTTCAAGTCCTTAATGTTAGTCCAATTGTTTCGTCCGTATTTTCAACTTGTATGGTTATATGTGATTGATGGTCCGGCCATGTTTGTTTTCTTTTTATTTCATCATCAGGTCATACACTATCAGGAACCGGAGCGCGAGATGGAACCCGTCCAGTTGCCTATGGCTAATTCAATCATGAAGCTTCACAATTTAATAAAACTCGACCTGCAAGTCGATTGGTGGTTCCTCCCATATTTCCTAGAGAAGGCTGATAAACTTAAAGTCCTTATTATCCGCAACAATGTAACCATTTCCTTTTTTTTTTTTTTTTCAATTGGTAAGGCCAGCTGGTTTGTGGCATTTGTTTACCTTTCTGTTTCATTTTCAGGTTTATCATAAGCGAAAACGCTGGTTAATGGCTCCCCTCCAAGTGCCTAATTGCCTGTCATCACATCTTAAAATAGTACAAATTCATGAATTGGATGGTACAGATGAGAATGAATTTGACATGGTTAGATATTTCTTGAAGAATGCTAAAGTCCTCGAGAGGATGGAACTACACTGCTACGAGGGGATGGAACGACATTGCATAGAATCAATTGGGAGAATTTCATCATTTGATCGAGGATCTGAGAAGTGTGAGATTGTCTTTGACGAATGTCTGGAATCGGACTATTACTGACTTATGTTTTTCAGACTATCTAAGTATGGTCTCGTCATGCTAACACTCCACGGACATTCCACGGCTGAGGGTCTTTTGATAAATATAGGTGCCTTTGGTCTTCGTAGTCACTCTCATTTATTCATGTTGTGTCTTAGTGTGAGTAGTTTTATTACCATTTTCTTGTTGCTATTATGAGATGATAAAAGGATAAGATATAATGGCATAACCAGTGGAATATTTTATCGTAGGACTTGATTTTTCTGGGTCCGATAGAGGCCAATGCTTAGTTCAGCACCATTTTTCGTGATCAATTGATGCGAAAACGTTTTATTCAACTTAAAGATGTGCTCGATTTTGATGTCTATATTGATAATTCATTTTCACTTGCTATGTCCAACAATTCTATTTACTAGGTGCTACAAACAATGGCAGTTTTTAATGTGTTTTTGCTGACTTTGGTTTTTTTGGTCACACTATCACAGGCATCTTTGAAGACAGAGAAGCAGATAAAAAATAAGGAAATTATAGCTTTTGCTGGAAGCAGTTATCAAAATCTTCTACTTTCAAAATTCAATGAAAGATATTGATTGTCTTTATAATTGGGTTTTTAAATCTTCTGGTTGGTTAATTCGTGCTGTGTAGACTTGTCGTTTTGGTACTTTGATACATTGTTGCTCTATCATAGTGAGAAATTTTATCGTAGGACTTGATTTTTGGTATTGCGTCACAACATGACTTAGATTTTTGGTATTGCATCACAACATATTCTAAAAATTTTTGGTATTTTTTATTTGTTCATCTTAATTTTTGTTGTTTAATTAAATTTATCTTATTTAATTTGAATGTATTTATCAAATTATTTAAATTTCGTTTATGTTGTTTTTCTATATCAGTTTACCTTATTTAATTTTAATTAAATTTTTCATACTATTTCATTTTACTATATGTTATTTATTTAGAATACATTTACCTAAATTTATTGTATTTATTATTTAACTTCATTCAACTTATTTTTTTGTTATTTTTATTTATTTTAATTTTCATTTGTCTTACTTTCTATTGTTTTAATTATTTTTATGCTACTAAATTAATATTAATCAAGAACAAAAAATAAATAAAATTCGTTGCTAAAAAATGGATTATTTTTCTTCTTTTATTTTCAATTTATAAATTTTATTTAATTCTAGCTTATTTGTATTACTTATTATTCACTATTACTATATATATATTATTATATTCAATATTTTTCTTATTTAATTTTAATGTAATTTTTCAAATTATTTTAATCAGGTTTATTTTATTAGTTAATTTTGATTTACCTTCTTTTATTTTAAATAAACTCATCACACAATTTTATTTTCGTTTATCTTGCTATTCTTTAATTATATTTACCTAATCTCATTTCATTTAACATTTAACTTAGTACTTATTTTAATTTCATTTTCATTTGTCTTATTTTTATTATTTAACTTATTATTTCATTTTAATTAAATATTTATATTCAATTCATCATATTAATTTAATTTATTCTATTTTTTTTATTCCAATCTATTTATAATTTTATATTATTTATTTCCTAGTAGAAGGTCGGCGGTTTGATCCCCTCATGCGAAAACTTCATTTTTTTTCATTTTAATTTTGTTACCTAAAGCGTCCGCACTTCTTTGCGAAGAAAAAATCAAAGATGAAATTGCACTCCATACTAACACAATTAAATTATATTACACTTTTCTACCCTTTATATATTTATTTTTAAAATTATCTAAAAAGTTACAAATATTTTTAATTATACCTATGAGCCCATTCATATTTACTCTGCTCATCCGCCCTTCATCGGCTCATCTGTCATCTTCTTCTCCAAATTTTTTGTCATCTTCATTCTCCAAAATCTAAACCACAAATCCTTAGTCCTAACCGAAAAGTCGAAATCATCTCCACCGCATGCAATCTCGCACTCCAATTCTCCGATCGCTGCTCGGTGTTCTGAAATCCCAAATCGCCGCCGCACACACTCCACTCGGCAATTGTCAACGCTCGTCTTCTCTAATAAGTTTACCAGCAAAATCCCATTCTACGGGCTGCAGTTGATTCAACCGATTCATGCTCTCAAGGCTGAAATCGTTCTCTCTCTTTCATCTTTTACCTCTTGATTATTGAATTTTATTTTTTCTGTTAGTTACGACTGCAATTCTCCGATTCGCCGCCATCGCGTGCCTCAGTTCGGCGTGCAGCCGCCGGCGTCCGCCCATCAACCGCCTACAGCCATGGCCGTCGACGGATCTCCATATTCACCGAGAGATCTCCTTCGCGACCGAAAAAACATCAAAGACGAACCACGTTCGACCAACAAGAGCAGACCCGGCCCGACGACCAGATTACCGTGTATTGAACTGTTGATTTTAATTTTCAGCCGACTTTTGGGGATTATTGAGGTCTCTGGTTGTGAATTTTTTTTTTGCCTTTTTCACTTTGTAAAAACCGTTTATTTTTCAAAAGATTGCGGTATATGTTGTGTATATATGGAGTATATGTTCTCTATAATATAAGAGCTACTATATATGTATCGTTTTCTACGTTATATATATGGTTTATATTCAGTATATTTTCGGTATATGTATGGTTTATGTTTAGTAAAATCATGGAAAATATATACAATACATATACCATCATTACCGTTTGCGTATATGATGATATATGTTGCGTTTACAAAACCGAGTTGGGTATATGTTGGGTATATCCGAGTATATCCGAAGTAATTTCTCTGATTATCTGTTTAATAATTCCTTTTTTTTCTCTGGTTATCTGCTTTTTATTGCACATATACTGAATATGTACTAACATAAACTCAAAATACACCACCTGGCGGCTGCGTGAATTATAATATTGCAACATACACTGGACATATACTAACATAAACTCAAAATATATTACCTAGCGGCTGCTTGAATTACAATGTACAAGTTGCGTGAAAATAGGGACTGACTCGAATTTGAATTGAAGATCATGTTTTTTTTCCCTTGGTTGTGGCGGAAATCAAGGTAACTGAATGGATTCTGAATGGAAGATCACGATTGGATACAATCTATTAAATAAAATAGCAGTTTTAGGTATAGATGAAAATACTTTTTTCCTTAAGGTAAATTTAAAAATATTTTAATATCTAGTGGGAGGGATAAAAATTTCCCAAAATCAAATGAAATTACTATTCAGCCTTGCCGGATTGAATTACCGAGTATAAGAGGTCACAGAATTGTGGCCTCATTTGGAATATAGCGGATTGAAGATAAATTAGTGGATTGGACTTAATTGAGAGGTTTGACCCGTCAAATTTGCTATTGAGCATGTTTGGTAAAAACTTATTTGATAAGCTTTTTGGGCTCAAAACTCCAATTTAGAAAGAACTCATTAGAGCAACTTTTTAGGATAGAAGATTCACAAAAATTATTTACTTGGAACTTTTTAATTTGTATTATTTATTTTACAATCTACATTGGTTTATGGTGTTAATAAATAATAATATGTCATCATATGATTAATTTATCTAGAAAATGTAAAATTCATAATTCTTCATTAAGTATTAGTAAATTTATAAATAAAATAATATATTTGTAAATTACCAACTAATGAATATCAAATGTTTTAATATATTATTATTAAAAAAACTACACCTTAAACAATAAAATGTCATTATTGGTCATTTTGCAATGTCAAACAGCTATAAACTTTCAACTATTTACCAAACACTTATTTAAAAACCGTTAATGCAATACGCTCGTCAAATAAACTAATATAATCCGGTATCCGCTGATACAATCTGTTATTCGATATTTTTTATCCGCGGATTGCCAAACAAGGTCTGTTGTATCTCTATTTTTTTTTTTCCACCATACTAAAACTTTTAATAAACCTATATTGGAGGTCAAAAATTTTGTCACGCCTTTAATAAAACTTTTTAGAACAACTTATGTGTTCTATTTTCTTGAAAACATTTAAATATTAATAAATATGTTTAAAAATATAAATATCTATATCTATATAATGTACACGAGTAAATTTATTATGATTTATGGTTTGAACCATAATTAAATACCACTATTTACCTCAAAAACACGAGCAAATGTATAATAAATTTTGGTTTCGTAAAGTTTCATTTATTTGAAAATGAGTTGGGAAAGTAAAAGATCAAATTTGTATACACAGTAATGAACAAAAAGAGGCAATTGAAAAAGTAAAAGATCAAAATTATCAGTAATGCTAAAGAGCCAATTGTTGGCTCCTTTATGGAGCCAACAGCCAATGGGACAACTCCATGTGGGGTTGTCCCACATTGGAGTCATGTGGGGCAGTACCACATGGAGCTATCTCATTGGTTGTTGGCTCCGTAACGAAGCCAACACTTGGCTCCTTAGCATTATTGTCAAAATTATATACACAGTAAGAGCATCTTCATCGGGCATTAATTTGCCCCGTTTAAACGGCAAAATATCGTTCATTTCATTGCGGGGCATCAATTAACGGGTGGGCCCCTTTTGTTCGTTCATTCTATTGAACGGCATTTTTTTTTTTTTTTTTNNNNTTTTCAAAACGATAGGAATTTTCATAACAAAGAACACAGAATTACAATCTGAGAGTCTGAATAGACCCTATAAGTTCAGATACTACAAACAAAGGAGGCCATCAACAAGATGCCTAAACTCAAGAAAAGAACAAGAACAAAGGAAAATAATAGAGGCAGTGGGAATTGAATCCTCTACTAACCAAATACAATTGACCAGGATCAAACTAATAGCAACAACAGTTCAACAACCAGCAATAAAAACAAATAGATGACGAAGGTGCACCACTGAACCCAAAGGACCTAGCAACACATCCTCCATCATGAATCAACCTCGAGAAAGCTGGCAAGACCCAAATTCCTGCCAATCAGACATGGCAGAAGCAAGAATCACATGATCTGGCATCCAAACTTGCTGAAATTTCCAAAGATTCCTGGATTTCCATAACCACCATAGGATGTAGGTGGTTAGTTCAATCCTATTCTCTGATATAACTTTTCTGTCCACAGCACACACATTCCACCACCAATGCTTGAAGTTCACAGAGGCTTCCACAGGATTCCAACTAACAGGGGCAAGTTTCCAAACTCTTTGGGCTCTGCTGCAATGAAGAAGGACATGTTCAATGCTTTCCAATGCCTCCCCACAACAGGAGCAGTAGGGATCAATGTCAAGACCTCTCTTTTTAAGGCAAGTCCCCACAGGCAGAGCAAAATTATAACACTTCCAGATAAAGTGTTTCAGTTTGGGCTTAATTTTTAACCCCCAGCTTCTGGATCTGATTTTCTTTTCAAGTGCAGCAGAAGAACTACTTTCAGGCAGGTCAAGATTTCTAAGCTTGTCAGAGACCAACTTAGAATAGGAGCAAGCAACAGAAAATTTGCCATGTTTGCCCAAGGTCCACTGCCATTTATCAGGGAGAGCAGGATCAAGAGAATCAATATTCAAAATAGCATCAGCATCCTCAGGAGAAAAGCAAAGAGAGATAAGATCTCTGTTCCAAGTCTTCCCATCATTCAGAATAAGATCAGCCACCCATTTAACAGAATTAAAGCCCACCTCAGTTGAGCAAGGAATGCAAGAAGGAATACCTGGGATCCAAGGGTCAGACCACACATAGATGTTCTTACCAGATCTGACCACAACTCTGAAATAGTCTTTGAAAGCATCTCTAACTAGCATCCAGTTAGACCATAACCAGGAGGAATTATAATGTCTTTTTGATTGCAAAACCGAGCATTCAGGAAAATACTTCCCCTTGAGGACTTTAGAAACCAGCAGGTTGGGATGAGAAACTAACCTCCATAATTGCTTGAGAATAAGAGCCTGATTGAAGAGAATGATATCTTTAAACCCCAGTCCACCAACATCCTTGGGAAGGGTAACCTTGCTCCATTTTTTCCAGGGAATCCCAGGCAATTGGCCTCCTTTGCTCCACCAGAACCCAGATGAGAGTCTAGCAAGTTCTTTACAGATACCTTTGGGCAGGCAAAAGCAAGATGATAGGTCGAAAAATGTGCACGTTTTATATATTTAATAGTGTATTTCTATACACTTAATTTATTCGCACATCTATATTTTTTGGCTTATTTATTATTTTGATGAATTCGTGTACTTTGATATTTTATTATCTATTTTCAGCATTTTTGGGACTATTTATGATTGCACGAAGATGTGTGCATGCACGAAGAAAGATGAAGAAGGTTATCCAGCAGAGTATGGAGGTGTCCCGTACTGACCCAACAACACCCCATATTTAGACGTCCAACAGGCCCAAAATTAATGTGAAGGAAATAATGAGATCAATGCCCACTACTAGCTGCCACTTAATTATTAGGATGTTGGATAAAAGATAATATTAAAAGAGCTACAAAGCATATGTATTTGGGTGGGCCCAAGAGGACAATTTCCTGCACAATTCCTAGGCCCTGGAGGAATTAATTGCACCAGAGGGGAATTAATTGATAAAACCCACGCACAGCAGCCACTATCAGAAAAAAAAATTCAGACTTAAGAGAGCCGCCAGACATCAAGAGAAAAGAAAAGGGAGCAGGACAGATACGTGAACAGAGAGCAGACAGACGAGGAAGCCGATAATCGCGGAGGGAGGCCGCACCCATACACGAGGGAGATAATTAATCTCTCTCTTTTATCTTTTTATTTTTATTTATTATGTTAGAGTAGTTTTATTTCTAGTTCCGGGAATGTCGAACCCTACGTACTTGATGATGTTTGATTGATTTACATGGTTGATTATGGAGTTATCTTTTTGGAATTGTTTGTGTTATTTTGAATAATTAACCATGATGTGTTGAGTTTGATTTAGATTGATCACCTAGATTAGGCTTTACATATCTACACCTGAATTAGGCCTTCAATCCGTAATTGTTGATGTGTTTAATTCGCAAGTGGTATCCGGGAGATGGTAACTACCGGGGATAACACGGCCTATTTAAGTGAACGAACGCGTCACTACTTAGTCTAGCCTATTTTTCTAATGCGTAAAGCGGCTGATTGTATTAAATCTAAGAAGCGTTTTCTAGACTGTACAAGAAGTCAGGTCTAATCGTAGAGCGTCTCGCGGTTAGATTAAAAATAAGGAAAAATTCGGGTAACAGACCGTGTCGTTGCCTAGGGCTAGTAATTTCATAAGATAGCGAGATTTGATGTCAGAATTGATTAGACGAGTCCGTCGAGGGTGTAGACGGAACCGTGAACTAGAAATTTCTCTTATTTATTTTATATTTATTTTTATTTTCTTTCTTTATAGTTTTAGGATTTTTAGTTAGTTTAATTATCAAAACCCAATCCCCCCCATTTACCGCTTTTATAAATTCAATTAATACAAGAAAATTCACAATTTGATTCACACTCCCTGTGGGTTCGACCCTTGCTCGCCACTACTACTAGTTAGTAGAGGTTTGTCGAGGAAAAATATAAATATTAATTTTGCCGCGTTGCGACGCGCGGTCACAAGACATGGAGAACACAGGCAGAGCACTGATCACAGCTTTCAGCAAAACATCCTTGCCAGCAGATGAAAGAAATTGATATTTCCAAGAGAGCAGCCTGGATCTAACAGCATCCATCACAAAGTCAAAAGATTCTTTCTTAGATCTACCAATACCTAAGGGAAGCCCTAGATATCTGGTAGATCGATGAGCATTAATACCACAGAGAATCTGACAAATGGAAGATTGTTGAGAGGACAAGGTATTCTTGCTGAAGAATATAGAGGATTTACTCAAGTTCACTTTTTGACCAGAAAACAAAAGATATTTCTTCAGAATAAGAAGCAGAGTTTGAGCAAGAGAGTTATCAGCTTGACAAAGGACTAAAGTATCATCAGCAAACATTAAGTGAGAGATGACAGGACTTTTTTTAGCAATCTTAATACCATGAAATTTGCCAATCCTCACTTCATTTAAGACCAGTCTAGAAAAAACCTCAGAAATCAAGATGAAAATATAAGGGGAGAGGGGATCTCCCTGTCTAATCCCCCTAGAAGCTGAAATATAGCCACAAACCTCCCCACCCAAATTAAAAGAGAAAGAAGCAGAGGAAATGCAAGCCCACACCCAACTCACAAATTTAGAATGAAAGCCCATTTTCAGCAAAACTTTCCTAACAGCCTCCCATTCAACTCTATCAAAGGCCTACTCCATATCTAATTTAACCATCATGAACCCTTTTTTGCCAGACCTGTGCCTATTTAAGAAATGGACAGCTTCTTGGGCCATAATCACATTATCTAAGAGCTGCCTTCCAGGAATGAAGGCAGCTTGGTTGGCACTGATACAACTATCTAAACAAGGCTTAAGTCTGGCAGATAAGATCTTAGAGATGACCTTATAAGCAACACCACACAAGCTAATAGGTCTATTGAACGGCATTTTTGTGCCCTTTTGTTTTTTTTTTTCCTTTCATTTAATTTAATGCACTTTGGTGCTTTTTTATTTATATTTTTTTTTGTTTTCATTTAATTTTTATCACAATTATCAATTATTTTATTTAATGTATTTAAATTATTTTTTTCCATTTTATATATTTAAATCAATTTTATCTATATCATATTTTTTAATATGTATGAATAATTTACAGTTTTTATCCATATTATGTGGATTCATTTTGCCACCAACAAAAAAATGTTATTTTTTTAATTCAAATGTGATCTTAACTTAAGTTTTTTGGTCTTTTAGTGTTATTTTAATTTCAAGCATTTAAAATTTAAAATTATAATTTAAAAATATTAAATTTTATTTATTGAAAATAGAATATTAAAATTTATATTGAATGAGTGAATAATAGGTCTCATATATGTAATTAAATGAATGTGGGTGTGTGTTTAAATGAAGAGTGATTTAGTGGAAAAATGATGTTGAAATTATTTGGATGAGAGAGAATGTTAATTTTTTATTGAATAAATTATATAGATGTGGATGCCCTAATGAAAAAAAAAAAAAAAAAAAAAAAGGTGCACCATTGGATTCCCTTATCAGAGCCAGGTTTCAATCCTGGGACCTATGGGTTATGGGCCCATCACGCTTCCGCTGTGACACTGTGATTTAATGCTATGACTAGTACAATACTCGTGTATTATACGGGTGCTTACTAATTTTTTTAAAAAAATTTAAAATTAATGAGAAAAAATAGTTTTAAAATTTAAATACTTTTTATAAGAATATATATATTATATATTATTATATATTTATTATGATATTTTTTATTTGTGCGACTTACTTGTGTTATATTATACTAATTTATAAACTTACACTATATAACTACATTAAATATAAATATATCAATTGAGAAATAATTTTATTTTTCTAATGAATTTTAAAAATATTATTATTTTTTATTATTATAAAGATAAATATAATTTATTTATTTTATATATACAATATAGATGTCAAATCGAAGATCATCAAAAGATGATTAATTTGATATATTATATATGTAAAACTAAGAAGAAATACAAAAGTTATCTACTTTTAAAATACATTTTTAATTCAATAGTTTATTGAAGGAAGCAAATCAAAATTTAGGTTATATTAGTAAAAGTGATATTAAAATACTTAAGTTAGCTAAATAATATTTATGGAATACACGAACATAGATTATTAATTATTAATATATTAATATTACTTGTCCAAACCTAATTACGAAGCATGATTTTTCGCCAAATAGGATTTCGAAGCACCAGAAGCAGCCACGTAGACTCAGCGCATTCTGCAATTATATATAGGGAGGATATATAGGGAAGATAGGGAGGATTGTTGAAAACAATATATTTGTCTGATTAATTTAGAAGTAAATTAATTGATAAACATCCTAAAAAGCCCAATTAGAAGCATCCGTAACATGATGGATGTCCGTCGTCATTCAATGGGCTCTATAGGCCCACACTGTTTAGCCCTGGACAGGTCAATTAATTCATTTTTCAAATAAAATTAGAGGGAGCCCAACTGTTAAAAAGAAAAAGCCCAACTGCAAAGCAAATATGAGAGAAGAACACATTTCTGAATGACAAAGAAAATGACCTTTTGAACAATTTAATGTATGTTTTTTTTTTTTTTTTTAGAATTGTGATACTTTCCTTCAAATTAGCATTGTCAAACGGGTCGGTGGCCCGCGGGCTGGCCCGCCCACCCGCTTAAACGGACGGGCTTGGGCCTTTGCTTGGCCAGCCCGTTCAATCGCGGGCCTATTTGGCCCGCCCCGTTTGGCCCGCGGGCTAGGGCGGGTTGGCCCGATTTTTTTTTTTAAATTATTTAAATTTAGTATTTTTTATTTTACTTTTAATTTTTAACTTGCACATGAAATTTTTTTTTTTACATAATAAAAATATTAATAAATCAAATAATATTTTATGTCAATTAAGTCGTTCCTGCGCGTGAATACCCTATAACTATTGATAAATAAAAATAAAAATAAAAACTAGATGACAAATATTTAACATCATTACACATGAAACCTTACTAGTCTATTAATATACTAGTAAATATAAGGATAAACAAACCAAAAAATATATAAGAGTGCAAATACCATAAAAAAAATAAACAAAACCCACGGGCGGGCCAATTTGGCCCGCGGGCTAATGCGGACGGGCCACGGACTATGTATTTTCCAGCCCGTAGAAATGCGAGCCATTTTGGACCGCCCCGTTTGGACTGCGGGCCAGCGCGGGCCGGAGCGGGCTGGGCCGGACCGGCCCGTTTGACAGTGCTACTTCAAATGATGAATATATTAATTCTTAATGAATGAAATTATTTGAAATATAGAAAAAAAAAATGAATGAAATTATTTGAAATATCTTAATTTATTAACAAATTTCTTAAATTTGTTAATTTATCCAATAACTTAGTACGATTGAATAGATTAATTCATTAGGAAATAATCTTCATTTGAATTACTTTAACTAAATATTCGAACTAATGGCTCACTTTAATCATCAATTGAATGATAAATAATTACAAATATTAGTTATAAATAGCTCAGATTAAAAAAATTCAGTGTTGGCGTAAATTTTAATTTCCCTTTGAAAAAACAAAATAAAAAAAATATGCGATGATTATTTGTATGGAGATCTGTGCAAGTTGAAGAAGATTTGTGAAGAGTCTTAATCAACATTGAATGCCCAATTTCACAGATTATTATGTGATCCCTCCAAATTCCAATATTTCAAACTTTTGAATGTATTCAAATTTTCTGAATATTTGTAGAAATGAATGAACACTGGGATTTATTGCTAGAAAACAGGGTATTTAAAAGTGTTGCAGATATTGCACTTTTTTAATTGAAATATCACTGTTATGAAAACATAAAAAAATAAAAGTATAAATATTATAGAACAAGTATGCATTTTTATTGGCACGAGTTGCAGATATTGCACTTTTTTAATTGAAATATCACTGTTATGAAAACATAAAAAAATAAAAGTATAAATATTATAGAACAAGTATGCATTTTTATTGGCACGAGACGTAGATCTGGTTAATAGTAGTCTAGCTTTCTGATATGGTCCAAGATAAGCGACTCTGTCTTTCGAAAGGTTTCTCTCCGATTTGAACATGGATCTACCGGTCCAGTTTGGTCCAAGTCCGTAAGCTCGTCGATACCTGCAAAAGCGTCGAAATTGCTCCAGCGCAAGACTCTCCGACGCCTAAACCAACATCTCGGAATAGAGGAATAGTGTGCAATAAATATCATAGTAATTGTATTAAATGAGTATTACCTAATAACTGCGGAATTCAACATATATATATATAATCAACATACATATATAGGGATTGGTTCAAAGAAAAACTAGGTCTAGTGTGAAAACCGTGAGAACCATATTTGATGCTATTTTCAGTTGTGTATGATGTTATTTTTAATGTTGTATAGTGCTATTATTTTTACAAATGCAAATATTTTTTTTTTTGGCTACATTTAATAAAATACATTCTAGTTAAAATAGCACTAAAACACAATCAATCATAGCACTACATACAATTAATTGTACGGACTCCCCTCTAGAGTCATAAGTCCTCAAATATCCATGGACATAGTGTAATTCAGTCGATGCCCGGGACATATGGGTCGACATTCGACCCACCTCACCCTTTGTCACGCGTCTCGACCCATGTTAGACCATTCAAAGCCAGACAAGCCTCCCACGACCCTTCTCACCCGGCTCGGTCATTAGGCCTACTCGACCCTTACCCTACGGGT
This sequence comes from Striga hermonthica, assembly GCA_902706635.1. NCBI lineage: Eukaryota > Viridiplantae > Streptophyta > Magnoliopsida > Lamiales > Orobanchaceae > Striga > Striga hermonthica. The sequence continues at coordinate 3,654,531 of CACSLK010013932.1, read as the reverse complement.
CCTTGTCCGGTTAATTTGGATCGGTGTTATAATCCCTATCACTTTCACTAATTTGTGTTTTAGAAATATAAAATTTATGAAAGCCCCCATTTTCTTCCCACGAGTTGGCGAGTTAGGAAGTTTTCTCAACCTTCATTTTATTTTAATTCCCTTTGATCAATAAATTTATCCCCATATGGATGATGACTTTTGATGTCTCTGCATGTGGTTTTTGCTTTGTCACCATTATTAAGTTGTTTTCTTAAATTTAATTAGATTGTCTCATTAGTTGCTGTTGGTTGAAATGATCAAATCAGTTATTACGCGATGATAAATGTCAAAATCTAAGGAGTTGACTCTATGATAATCTGATGTTTACATGAGCATTAGATCTCTAATAATTTATGATGACTTTCATAATATATCACACTCGGTATTCATCATCTACAAACAATTTTATGGTCAAAGTGAAAATACTATAATATGAGTTTTGAATTTGTCTTAAAATACATTAGCTGGGAGTTTGTCCTGCATAAATTCTATGGAGTCATCGGATGACTTCTTTAAGGAGCAATTCATAACTTTATGTATTGGCACATGTCCAATGTGTATTTATTGCAAGTCAAATGTCAATACACCGAGCTTTGCCGCCCTTGTGGTCCTACCCGGCTCGATTCCAAATTAGTCGGTTCCCCTGTAGATCCGGAAACCGGAAGGTTCCTGTACCAAAAAAAAAATGTCAATACACCATTTTTGAATAACTATGGATGACTTCATAAGCCAAGTCATTGGATGACTCCATAGCAAAACCGGTCTGCAGAAATTCTATGGAGTCATCGAATGATTCGTTTATAGAGTCATCAATTACATTATATACTGATACGTGTCCTATTACCACCAATGCACACATCTTGTATAGTGTAAATTAAACAAAGGATTAAAAAAAAAAAATACTAGCCTTAACTAGGAGAAGCAAAACATGACAAATCGAAAGAGAGCATAGAGTAAAAGGAGTTATTTACAAACGAAAAACTTCAAACTTTGTAATAGTGAGACAAAGAAGAAAACATTGCGGTGTGGGCATGAGCAAGAGAATCTTTGTTCTTTTATATTGAACTAGTCACTATTTGGTTTCTAAGTTGGATTGGCATTTATCTATAAACTTGCAACTTTTCTAGCTGGCATCTCCTCTAGTTGCTTGTTATGCTCTAGCAGAAACTGTGTGAATGTGAGTGTTTTGCCTATGCTAATTTTGGATTGTAAGAAACGCGGGAATAAACGGGTCCATGCAAATGAAGCGCATCAAGATAGGGAATGCTCAGCTGAAACTCGAGTGAGGTTCCATTGCAAAATCAATTGATGGAAAAAGGAATAGCCTATTAGACTTATAAATTATCTTTTCTCCGTATAAATGAGATGCATTTACTCAAGAAACTTGGTCATAGAACTCAATGCTATCACCATTTGTATTATTCCTTGATAAATGTAGCACATTTCCATGGGTTTTTCATGCAAGTTTAAAAATGGCACAAAAAATGGAAACTACACAATTACCACAATTTTTTTTTACCGTGTCAAATATCCAAATAAGGAACAAACCTTAGTAGGCCACAAATTGACCCTACTTTCTTGATGTTTTTTTCCAAGCACCACCAAATTTATACAACTAAGTAATTTCAATTTTCAAAAATACCCCTTAAGCCCTCACCTCACTCATGCACTGCAGTTAAAAAAGCAAATTTACCCATCAAACAATCATTACATTCACACAAAAGCATTTTACTTTAGAAAAAAAAAACACCCTTTGGCCTCTCAAGCTTTGCAAATGACCACAAAACAAGGAAGGAGAGCCTTAGGGTCAAGCAAGTAAAGCTCCTCGATATTCGAATATGCACCAACTTTCCCAGCCAACGAGTCGAACCCCGTCTGGCCCGCCATCTCCCGAACATTCTCCATAGGCCGGTGCACCCGACCCGCAACAACCCTACACACGATCAGCGCCTTTCTCACTGCCCGACCGTCCTCAACCGACTCAATTGACTCAAACGCCCTCGTGCTGGTGGAAGTTGTGAAAACCCCAACACCATGCTTTAGCTCCATTTTACCGGAAAAACCGTTTCGGATAACTCGGCAAACCGAGCATTTTTCGGACGTGCAGAGACTGGACGACCCATTTGTGCCGAGCGGGCAGGATATGGTCGTCCCGTAGAATCTCAGTAGCTCGTTGCCGTCCGCCAGGCAGCGCGGATGTTTTTTCGGGAGCTTGCCGGCTTTTGATTTTACGGATTCGCGATATTCTTCAAACCGGATTAGGGTTTTCTGTGTGTTGTGGACTTTGAGGACACGGTCGATTTTCACGCAGGGGTTGTCGGGCTTTAGCCAGCTAGACCGGCAGATGATTTCAACGATTTTTCGGGACGAGTCGCCCTCCACGAGTTCGGTTACTGCCAAGAAAAATAAGGAAAACAGAGCAAATTAACAAACAGGGATCTTTTTTTTTTTTTTGGTACAAAGAAAGAGGCCGAAGGCCTAAAATTAGACTAGAACTTGTCGGGGATAAGAAACCCCGATCACGTCATGTTCTAGCCAATCACCTAAAGTAGGGGGGGCGGGGGTGATCTTTTCAATCAGAAAGAAGGCAGAAGCACAAACTTGGTTTGACTGATTATCCCTTTTCCTATGCATTTACTTTCTAGTATAACTACTCCATATCACTTAGGGTAATCTCAAAGCATATATAAAAATATGGACAGAATTCAATTCAGCTACTTCCAAGAAAGCCCTTGAGATCACTTTGAACATGATGTTTGCATACACAAAGAAGAAGTCCCAAAATGTCAAAAAGAAAGAAACACTGAAAAATCAAGAATTTCAATTTCACAAGACAAAGAAAGATTTCCGAGTCATCCAAAGCCCCAAAAGAAAAATGCACAATGGTTCTGTCAGTGCTACTACGTGCCTTGACACACCCAGCCAAGGCAGTTTAAAATGAACATGTTTCATTACAAAATGAACATGATTTACACATGTTCATTTTGTAATGAAACATGTTCATTTTAAGAAAGCTTTGGCACACCTTGCTAGGTGTGCCAAGGCACACCTAATTATTTGCGATGGTTCTGTAACGGAACTATTCCGTCGGGATTTGTAAGTATGGTTTTGTAACGGGATCTTTTCTTTTGTTTACTCTTACTTAAAGCAATAGTAAAAGCAATTCTCTGGTTAAAAAAGGGAGGAGCAAAACTCTGAAAAGCACCCAAAACCTCACCAGCATGCTTGGAAAGGTGATGCAACTCAAGAGCTTCCCACCTCACAAACTGTTCCCCGCACTTATGGCACGAAACTACACCGCCGTCCTTCTCAAAGGACGCCCTTTTCTCCCTTTCCCCCAAAACAGAACCCATTTTCCGAGGCGGGGTCAGCGAATTCCTGAACGAAGGGTTGAAATAATGCATCGTCGGGTGCCCGCCGGGCCCAGGCGTCCCCGGCCGCAAGGTCCCGACGAACGTCGACCCTCCACCACCGTCACCGCCGCCGCCGAAACCCTCGTGAAAGCCGCCGTAGCCGGTTATCTTGAGCTCGCACCTGGAGTTGCTGAGAATGACCTCGTGGGCTATGGGGTTCACGAACTCGCTGCTCCCTATGGACCTCGGGCTGCAGCTCGGCGGCCGGTCGAGGTGCCGCTTGCTTCCGTGAATCACGTCTTTGAGGTTGGAAATCGACCGCGAGCAGCCGGACCGGCCCGATTTCCGGGTCAGGATGGAGCCCAGATGCTTCCGGGTCTTGGGGGTGTGGACATCGGACGGCTCCGATTTGCAGTGGAGGGATTTCCTCAGCGAGAACCACACCGTCGAATTGTTGTCCTTCTTCTTCTCCCCCATTAATGGTTGCAGAGTTTTT
>CACSLK010013932.1:3604968-3628983 GCA_902706635.1 Striga hermonthica | reverse complement strand
TTTTTTTTTTTTTTTATTATTTGTGAGCTTCGAAAATTAATGAGAAGTGGAAGGTGATTAGATGGTCCATTCATATATTTTATATTTTTTTCAAAAGAAAATACATAATCTCATATATATATATATATAAATTAAATATGGAAAAAGATTCATTTACTAAAATATTAATAAAAAAAATTAGAAACATTTTAATGTTTACCTTATTTGATTTTTTTATATATATATATGCATTAATTGCTTGCATATAGCCATATACATATTTTCAAATTAGATATGACAAAAAAAAATCTTTCCTTGAATAATTTTATTTACATTTGTAATAATTTTATTGATATTTGTTTTTATAAATTACAATTTTATTTTATGTGACTCGTATTGATAATATTTTGGTCCACACAAGGTCTCGAGTTCGAGTCCTTGTGGATGCAGAAAACCTTTGTTGGGAGACTCACCCACCACTGCTAGGTGTGCGACCCGTGTCGACCAACGTATTAGTCGGGGGATAGCTCCGGATACCGTGGCTGACTACCAAAAATAAATAAATAAATAAATAAATAAATAAATAAATAAATTTTAAGTCTTAACTATATTATTAATTGTTTTCCACAAATATTGACTTTCATCATAAAATAGTTATAACCTAGCGTATTAGGGGGGTGATTGTTTATCATCTCAACTCAAAAAAATTTAATCAAAACTCAAATTTAACTCAATTTTAACCAATCCCACTATCTCAAATATTATTAATATAATTAAATAATATCAACCAATCATTTAACCAATCATTTTTGTACATCACATCAACTTTAATTCACTATTCATCCACTCATAAAATTTTAACTAACCATCACTTCCAATCATTTTTCTCTTACTTTTCATCATATCAATTTTAATTATTTTATTTTAAATATTATTTTAATATATCAACTACCAACTAACCATACTAACTTTTTTCAAACTTAACTATAGTTAAAAAAAATACCAATTAAAAACTAGTCAAATTCATAAACAATCACCCCTTAGGTAACTTTCTCCTTCCAACTAATTAGACAAAATTAAGTTGGTGAATTTTATAGATCAAAGCGCACAAATGTGTAAAGATACAGCTCTTAGCTGAATAATATAACTAACAACTGAATAAACTGGGAGGACAAGTCATATGACTGCCTAGAACCGACATTAGCAACAGTAGAAATCAAAGACCCGACTCACGACAAGACAGACACAAAAACACAAAAAACACACATATAAAGCTCTCCACGGAGAATAGGACGATCCCCAAGGGATAATGCCCGCACACAGTCGGGTTCACATAGGCCAACGACCCAAAAAAAAAAAAAAAAAACAAGACCAAAAAAATCACAAACACAGACTCAAGACAGACGAAAACTGAAAACTATAAATCGATAGATTAGGACCTTCCTTAGCCAACCAACGAGCCCAAGTCAGCATAATAACAACCGGCCCAAAAAGAGCGCATGCCCGAGGAGCCACTATCGAAACTGCGGAACCGCCTATACAAAAGTCAAACCCGAGCCCCGAACCCTTCTCAAATCGATCCATCTCCAACCGAGAGAACAACGAACTAGCTCCCCACACCATCATAACCCAAACACATCTCATCAATTTTAATAATTACATTTAAAATATAATTTAATTATAATCGCTCTCATTCCACTCAACTAACTTCATACAAAATAAACTCATGATCGATTTGGAATGATTTTAACTGGTTTTAATTGCTTACCAATCACCCCTTAGTGTAGTCTAAGTTTTAGGTTGTTTTCTATTTTGTTGTATATTATAGGTTTTTTCTTTTGTTTTGGTGTTCCTTTTTTCTTTTCCTTATTTTCCCGTTAGGAGTCTGTATTTTCCACATGTGAGAGCTTTTTAGTTATTGGTGTTTGTGTGTTTGGTTGTTTCTACGTTGGTTTTAGGTTGCCCTTGGTATAGTCATCTCAACTAGATTCAGCTGGTTATATGATTTATTCGACTAATTGACTGCTATCTAATTTGTAATTAAGTTTTTTTATTATAAAGTCTATCTCTTAAAATAAAATAAAAATAAATGACGTGGTTGGAAACATTAATGAAAGAACAATTATGAGTGTCTTTGAGGCAAGTCAATCATAAGCTATTAATCTAGACTCAACTAATTGATAATTCTAAAAAATTATAAATAAGATATTTGCAAATATAAAGTATTCTGGTTTTGTTATGGAACTAACAATTGACCTTATAGTGGAGTAACATTCTGTATACAACAAATAAATTTACCATATTAATATAATTATATTAATGTTATTTAAGTAATAAGAGAATATGGTAGATTTACTTGTATATAGAAGGTTGACTCCATTATGAAGCCTACTGTTGGTTTCATAGCAAAACCGTCAGTTAAATTCATTTATTAAAATTTAAACTAACTCGACTACCAGTTGAAGCTTGATTAATTCAAATAAATAAGCGAACCGGTCCCAAACTTTCACGAACCGATTTCAAATTGAAAACAGAATACACAAGTACACAACACAAGGAACTAGCAGGGATAAAACGGTCAAGTTGGGTTTTAACGGATCCATGTGAAAAGTGTCCGCCATAATCCAATTCGAAAACTTTCAAAATCCGACCTGCAACATTTTTTTTTTTGTGTCTGCAAACGCTCTTCTCCGCCCAGATCTTAATGCCACATTGTCCTCAAGCAACCCAATCTTAATTCCACTACAGACAGAGTTGATTCCATACAAAGCTCAATTTGAAAAACAGAGGGCAAAAGGGAACAGAGCCACTCTCGTTTACCCCCAAATTTCATCGTCCTTTTGCTCTCCCGTTCTCTGATTTCTGAGGCTCACACAAAGATTTGTCAGAAAAAGAATACTTTTTTGTAGCAACGAGTGCAGTAAACCAGTGCCCAGCAATTGAATTTTGAGAAACCCTAATTTTTCCTATATCCGTGTATCTACAGTTCTACGCCCACACGCTTATTCACATGGCTACCATCAACCAGAACAAGCCTCCGTCCAGTCCTTCACAGGTTACTGTTTCTTTCACAAATTAATCTCTTAATATGTTTAATTTCTTACGAGATGGGGAATTTTCAACTCTTCGATGATTATAGGTATCTCAGAGGCTGGTAATGAATTTCGTGAAAACTACATTTTACTAGTTCTACGATAGATGTCGTTGGGTAGTTCAGTAAAGGGAGCTAACCCAGTTCATTTCTGTTTGAGTTTCTTTTCCCTTTGAGATTAGGAGGCTAGGAGCTATGGTCTATGGGATATCCTTTCTCGTTTGTTTTTAAACTATTTATTGTTTTTGTGCTGGTATTGATGATTTTTTCTATTTATTTATTTATTTATTTATTTATTTATTTATTTTTTTTTTATCTTTGTTGGGTTTCTGCAGAACAAGTATATTGTTGATAAGGTTCCAGTAGAAAGGAGACGGAAAATGCCGCTCAACACTGGGATAAGGGTGCGGAAAGCATTTTCGGTAGTTAATGGGGGGCAAGATTTACCTCCAATTAGTGGGCCACCAAGCAGTTCAGGTTCCGAATGTGGAGTAAACGAGTTCACCAAAGAGGAAGTAGAAGCCCTACTTAACGAGAAGCTCAAAGTTAAAAACAAGTTTAATTACAAGGTATTTTAATTTTTGCTTTAAATTTTAATTACAAGGTATTTTAGTTTTGCTTTAAATTTCAATGTGGCATAGATCATTAAGAGCTTATTGGCGCAGTAATTTGGTAAGGCGAAAATGAGGTTCAGGCTTTTGGTGTTTCAATGGGCTATTTGAAATGGGATGCCTTTTTCATTGCAGGAAAAAAGCGAACAAATGGCTGAGTGCATAAAGAAGCTAAAGCAATGTATAAAGTGGTTCCAGCAACTCGAAGGAAATTATGTTACTGAGCAAGGGAAACTAAAGGATTTGTTGGAAGTAGCAGAAAAGAGGTCTAATGATATGGGTAAGGTTGGTTCTGTAGTTGGTCATCCTCTAATTTTTGCCGGAACATGTTTGGGTTAGCTAGATAATGCAATGTAAACTTTCTTTTAACATGTTAATTCTTATAGAGTCGTTGATGAAAGCAAAACAAGATGAGTTGAATTCCATTATTATGGAGCTGCGCAGAAAATTGGAGGATCTGCAAGGGAATTTTGCCAATGAAGAACGAGATAAATTGGTATGTTGTCCATCAAACAATAAATTCTGAATCATGGTTTCTATAGCTGCTATAATTTGCAGAGTGAGGAACTAACTATCAAAAATAGGAAGCATTAGATTCTTTGGCAAATGAGAAGGACAACAGACTTGCTGCTGAGAAGTTGCAAGCTTCCATTTCAGCAGAACTGAAACGAGTTCAAGAAGACAATGCTACTGGCGTTCAGAAAGTATTGTACAACATCCATATATCACTCTGAAAATTTTTTAGTGAACTTTTGATAAGTTAAACAGCTGATCACTAAGTTGCTTATTTTTTTTTATTTTGTTTTCTTTCTGCAGATACAGACACTTAATGATATGTATAAGAGATTACAGGAGTATAACACAAGCTTACAACAGTATAATAGTAGACTGCAGTCAGAACTTCAGGCAACAAATGAGACACTAAAGCGTGTGGAGAAGGAGAAGGCAGCAGTAGTAGAGAACCTAAGTACACTGAGGGGCCACTATACTTCCTTGCAAGAGCAGCTTACGTCCTCAAGAGTAAGTTTTGGTTTCATTTTGACCATTTTGCAGGGGTTAGCTTATTTCACACTCTGGTTTTAGTCGTGTTTTCTCATATTTGATTATTTGTACATTGTACCAAATAGGTGTGCAGTGACTGCGCTGACTTCCTTTGTTTTTTTAAAAGAGGATCAATAGTGGTTCCCCACTTACCCTGTGCATGACTCGAACTGAGTGCGCTGTAACATAAAATTTATGCTGAATAACATGAACTTATTCTAGATTTTGGTACTTGAAATGGTCGTCAAGTTTTAAGCAACTTCAGTAGATAAGTATGTTAAGCTAATACATTTTTTGACTTGCTCCTAAGCGTTGATTTGCACTATTTCTTCTTGGATAGTTGTTTGACATTCATTACCTCTCGTGTTTATATTTATTTAAGATGTACCCTGGCTGCTGATTGTTTCCTTTCTATCACACTTTCCTTGTACTAATCAGCATGTCATTTTGCTTTCTCTAAAGGCATTGCAAGATGAGGCTATGAAACAAAAGGAAGCACTGGGTAGTGAAGTTACTAGCTTGAGATGTGATCTGCAGCAAGTACGAGATGACCGAGACCGACAATTGTTACAAGTCCAGGCTCTATTGACTGAAGTTGCAAAATACAAAGAATGTACTGGAAAATCCATTGCCGAGTTAGACAACTTGACAACTAAAACAACTGATCTCGAGGTACATTTTAAAATACCAGTATGCGATGAACATTCACACATGCATTAACAAGTTAATAACATCTTCCTTGTTAATTTTGCAGTCGACATGTTTGTCTCAAAGTGAGCAGATAAGAAGATTACAGGAGCAGCTTGCTTTTTCAGAAAAGAAATTGAAGGTCTTTTGATTTGATTCTAGTTTTTGTTTTGTTACTTGCTAACAGAACCGTGGCACCGTTAGAATTAGTATTGAAGCCAAGTTTTGCTTCTTCTATTAGCTATCTGATATGTCGGCATTGGAGGTCAGATCTGAGTTCGAGGAACAAAAGACAATCATTTTTGAGTTACAGAATCGTCTTGCTGATGCAGAGTCAAAGATTGTAGAAGGGGAAAAACTTCGCAAAAAATTGCACAACACTATCCTGGTATCAGTGATCAATTTTGATATAAATTCTTTAACTACATTAAATCATTTTAGAGAATATATTATATAACACAATGATAGCAATATCCTGTCTTTCTGTTCTTCCATTGAGCATGATTTCTTGCTGATGGCAGGAGTTGAAAGGGAACATCCGTGTCTTTTGTAGAGTGAGGCCCCTTTTGTCCGATGATGGAGTCAGAAACGATGCTAAAGTTGTCTCATTTCCAACGTCAACGGAAACATTGGGACGAGGCATTGATTTGGCACACAACGGTGAGCATAGTTGTTGAAAGTTTTTATGTGTGTGCCTTGGATATGAGTAAACATTGCTTTACTGAATTTCACACTACTTGACATTAACTTATCAGGGCAAAAGCTTTCTTTCACTTTCGATAAAGTGTTCATGCCCGATGCTTCTCAGGAAGATGTTTTTGTGGAGATCTCACAGCTTGTTCAGAGTGCACTTGATGGCTATAAGGTCATAATCCCAAAGAACTCTTATTGACTCTCATCCATTCTCTATGATTGACCCCTGATAATTTAGAACTATCTATAAGTTCAGGTCGATGACACTGGTTTCTACAGAACCAATGAAATTTCTTTGAACCTTTTTATGCTAATGAACATCATCCTTCCTGTTTTATTACTTGTTTATTATTATAATCTCAAGCCATTTCTTATGATTACATGGTTTGCAGTGGGTTAAATTTTATCTTTATTTTATCTTTTATTTGATTGCTATATTTTAGTTGTGGTTGAAAGTAACCGGTTTGTGAAAAATGAGGGGTTGGAAAAAAGTGAGCTCTGAAATTTACATTACTTTTACTGCGCCTTTACTTTTATGAAATTAGTAAATGTGTTCATTGCCGAATTATATAATAATCATATTGATGTATTTCATGTCAGGTATGCATCTTTGCTTATGGCCAAACAGGTTCAGGCAAGACACATACAATGATGGGTAAGCCAGGACTACCCGATCAGAAAGGTATCATTCCAAGATCACTAGAGCAGGTGTTTGAGACGAGGAAAATTCTTCAAGCCCAAGGATGGAAGTATGATATGCAGGTACCTGGAGAATTTCACCTGTTTACTATGTTATTTTTGGTTCAGTTATTAACTTTTTTTTTTTTTTTTTTCAGGTTTCAATGCTTGAAATATATAATGAAACAATTCGTGACTTGCTAGCACCGAATAGAACATGTTCTGATGCCTCAGGAGCAGAAAATGCTGGAAAGCAATATGCAATCAAACACGATGCCAATGGAAACACTCATGTTTCTGATCTAACGGTTGTGGATGTTCGAAATAGCAAGGAGGTTTCTTATCTCTTGGAAAGAGCAGCACAAAGCAGGTAGCTTACATGAGCTTTTCATCCCTTTGTTACTTAGCATGAGAATGCGCCTTGAAACGGTTTGATCATTGCGGCACTTATTGTTGAGTATCACTCTTAATTCCTTACAACTTATAGAATCATTGTGAAAGTTCAATCTTCCAGATTCACTGATCCAAGACTTTGATGTTTTGATTTTTATGAAATTCAGGTCAGTAGGCAAGACTCAAATGAACGAACAGTCTTCAAGGAGTCACTTTGTCTTCACATTAAGAATAATGGGTTTTAATGAGGTATACCTAGTGTTGCTCAACTCAAACTTAATATTTTTTCTTTAAATACATTCGCAACTTACAAAAATACTATTTGCTTTTGTTGTGTTACTAGAACACTGACCAGCAAGTGCAAGGTGTTCTTAACCTGATTGACCTTGCCGGTAGTGAGCGTTTGTCGAAGAGCGGATCTACAGGGGATCGACTGAAAGAAACTCAGGTAAGATGGATCTTTTCCAAATTCATCGAAAAGAACTGTTCTCTCACTCTCTAATCTTTTGAATGCATTTTACCTAGGCCATCAATAAGAGTTTATCATCATTAAGTGACGTTATATTTGCTTTGGCCAAGAAGGAGGAACATGTGCCCTACAGAAACTCCAAGCTAACCTATCTTCTTCAGGTATAGTTGTTAACTGAGAGAAATACTTGGGTTTTAGAATATTTCGTGGCTTTTACACCTAAGTAGAGTAATTATGAAAAGCTTCTTCTTCTTCATGAGTGCTTGGAGAAGCAGAACTTTTCTCTTTCTTCTATTGAGTTAGGTTGATGAAGTTAAAGAACTTCTTGTCTGACATTTCTAGCTATTTTTTTCTCATTTGAATGTCAGCTAATATGAAGTAAAAGTTTCGTTTTCATATCTGAGTCAATCATCAGACCTTAACTAGCTGAAACTGGAACTTTTGCATGTCTGACTCGGACCATGGCTTTAGCTGTTAATTTCTTTGATCAGTGCACTGAAAAGTTTTAAAACTAAACTTTTTTCTGTTGTCTTCCCAGCCTTGCTTAGGTGGAGACTCAAAGACTTTGATGTTCGTTAATGTTTCTCCGGATCCTTCATCAGAGGGTGAATCACTTTGTTCACTTCGGTTTGCAGCTCGTGTGAATGCTTGTGAAATTGGGGTCCCAAGACGCCAAACGAACCTAAGATCATCATCAGATTCTCGTTTGAGCATTGGTTGATTTTTTTTTTTTTTAATTGAACAATAATTATCGAGATTTAGAAATGTGTGTTGAATGTATCAAGGCATTTATTTGTAACCGATTGCATAGGCGCTTCTAACCGTTTTTCCATTTGTTTCCTTTTCTTCTGGGGTAAAATATATTGGCATTTGTATTGGTTTCGTTTCCACAGGCTTTCCATCTATTGTTACTTGAGTATTGGAATGATTAGATCATCTTTATAGTGGAACACATCACACTATTTATGAAGCTGGGGATGAATTTTCTGTCTTGATAGGTGAATAAATGTCAACTGCATAACTTGCGTGAATTAAGTTCTATTTGATGTGCAGAGTATAAGATCTCAAAACATTCTGAAACACGTTCCAAAAAGCAGCACACATTCATCAGCAGTAAAATGCTCATAAGAATTCAAGCCATCCGGGTCATGACCAAGAACAGTTGTAGCAAAGTACTCAAAATATAAATAAAATAGAAAAGTACTAGCTTAAATCTTAATAATATCTACCTTCGAAACCTATCAAACAAGCAATGAAATATAACCGCTTTTTGTAGGAGTATGATATGAAATAATAAATATAGTCATTTTGCCATGTAAAATAACATAATTGCCATTACTACTAGAAACCGTTTCTGGAAAATCTGAGACTCCTAAAATGATTTCTAGACACTGTGTGTAAGCCCCGAACCAGATATATATATATATATATATTAATTATATCGAGAATTAGTATTATTAATCGCATAATTTATTAAGCTCTAAGTTTAAGCCATGAAGAAAACGTTCGAATTATTATTTCGGAAACGAGATAAAATTCTAAGTCTAAGTCTCGATTTATAATTTTAATCAAGTATTATTAAAACCGGGAATTTATTGAACTAGCGAACGAGCCTAATTTTCGAGCCCTTTTAAGTGAGTCATTCTTATTTCGGCCAATCGGTCTAATTATTTTATTTACCGAGTCCAATATTTAATTATTCGGTCTAAATCAAAATTATTTTATAAGCCCGAGCAAATTAATTTCAAGGCTCAATTTAAGAGCCCAACAAAACATAGAAACCCTAGTTACCCTCACGCCTATCAATATGTGGACTTGGATCATTTTCATCTCCTAAGGGGTTGTTTGGTTTGAGGGATTTGGAGGGGAGGGGAGGGGAGGGGTGGGAGAATTTTAATTTTCCCTTGTTTGGTTGGAAAATTAGGAGGGGAGGGAGAGGAAAATTTTAAGTGATTTTCCCTCCCCTCCCCCACTTTTTCTCCCCTCCAAAATTGGAGGGATTTGGAGGGGAAGTGGTTTATAATGATATGAAATTACTTTTTAGCCCTTACTTTCAATTGTTTTTAATTTTTTTTTTTATTTCATTAAGGGTAAATTCGTCATTTTAGTTTATTTTTCCTTCATCAACCAAACAAGGTTTATCATTTTCCCTCACTTCTCCTCCTAAATAATCCATCCAAACAAGGTAAAATTATTTTACATCACCTCCCCTCTCCTCCCTTTTCCTCCATTAAAATCCCTCCCCTCCCTTCCCCTCCATTGAACCAAACACACCCTAAACATCTTATCCATTAGCAAGAAACCCTATCCATCATCTTCTTCCACATAACAACTTATCTCCACCACACTTCCAACTCCCGACTAGGCGCCGGCGACCGACCACAGCCGCGGTTCACCCATGTCCAGCCGAGCTCCCGCGTCACCTTCATGGACCAGCTCCCGCTGCACCTTCACGCCACGGTGCCAGCTCGAGCCTAAGTCGCGCTTCTCTGGCTACCACAGCTTACGCCTCGCTGGAGCAGCTCACCAACAGTGAACCCCGTCGAGCCGCAGCTCTTCCCGTCGAGTCCGCCTTCAAACACGCCGGTTCCAGCTCCTCGCCGGAAAAAGCACGGCCACGACGAGCCTCTCTTGTCGCCGTCCAGCAAGCTCGCCGCCGTCACTTGCAACAGCTCTGTCCGCCGGCGACCCATTTTCCGGCGAACCAAAGCAATCGATCGCACGTCCTCAGCTCAAGCTTGCGTCGCCGAGTCGACTCACGGCGGAATCGCGCCGACGAGCACGCCCTACCTCAGACCCGACCCTAACGCACCATACCCAGGCGGCTCAGCTCAGACTCAGACCTGATTCGCACCTCTCAACTCAGATCCGGCCAGACCAAGTCAACTTTGCCCAACTCGGCCAGATTCAAGTTGTTGGGAATTTGGCCCAAAACCCAATCCTTATCTCAGGCCCAAGTATGCCCGGCCCAATCTCGTCTGGGCCTGGCCCTCTTACACACAAGTGGCAAATTAATTAGAGACGTTGGATTTAGAGATTAAATCATAACCTTCCATTACACACCATATAACCTTCCGTTGGATTCAGAACACTCACTCTCACTTCTCTCTCGCTGCTGCGCCCGTTTCTCTCTCTCTGAGATTGGAAAAACTGATCGATCTCTCACTCTCTCTCGCTTTACAGTGTGACCTTTGTGTGTGAGAGCTGTGAGCTAACCGACCTGCGGAGAACCACCTTTTTGCCGCCATCGTGCCGCTGCTCCGTCGCCTAGCCTCCATTCGCCGGTTCAAGCCCTTGCGAGGTGCTTTCCGGCGAGCTTCTATGTGAAGGAGAGGCTTTGCTACGGAGTGGCCGAGTGTGTGGCTCGTGTGTAGGAGGTGCAGCCCGGGGAGCCGGCTGAAGAACCGGGGTCGCCGAGACTTACCGAGGATGCCGGAAAGAAGGACCATCTGAGCTGACTTCGTGTCTCTCTTCGTCAATTGTTCGGTCGATAGGGGGTTTTCGTTCCTTTCTCTTTTGTTTTCTTTTTCCAGCATAATACTTAGTGTATTTTATCTATTATTCCTGTTTATTGTTGCCATTTAAATGTGTTTGCTTTCTTGCTGAAAATGGGGTAAAACGGGCCAGTAAGGGAGTTCTTGGACCAGCCCGACTGAGAAGTGAGCAGACCAGGAGCTCCCTGAAGCTTAGCAGCATCTTCGGGACTGAAAGAGGGCTGTCCGGGTGGACCGAACAAGAAGGATTGAAAGCGGTCAGACGAGCTCAAACCGAAGCTTCCGCTGCCAATGAGTCGAGCGGTGGAATCGGGACGGCCACACAACACAAGTTTTGTCACTTTTCCCTCTTTCTAGTCTGAGTTCCGATTTTTATTTTGAGTTCGTTTAAGAGGTATATGGCCTAAACCCTCCACCATGGCATTAGACAAGTCTTTAGATTAATTTTAAAAATGATGAGAGGTGATTTCGAGCATAAGATGATTTATTTTGAATTTATCGGTTTAAATGGTATTAAATTCGGTAAATATTGTGTGCTTCCTGGAAAAAAAAAAAGCGAAACCAAGTTGATAAATTATATCTAGCTTACTTGAGGCCTAGGTTTTAATTTCGTGAATTTTGATGCTCGTTTGCTATATTAATCAGAATTATGAATATGGAGTCGAAATGCCCGATTTTTGCTAAATAAGTTAAAGACCGCTGTGAAATTTTTTAGGATAAATCTTATAAATGCTGCATATGATGTGGTTAAAATTTCATGATTTTTGGGAGACCATCTGAAATGCCTGAAAATTCGGGACATTAACCTCTTTAAGCGAAAAATAATAGAAATTATCCGGTTGAGACTTAGCTGTAGTTGTTGGGCTTGATACTTTGACCATAAACTAATAGGGAGGTTGAGGATGCTGTGTTTTAAGTTTCGTGACTTTTGGATGTCGTTTGACTTAGATTAAAAATCGGGACTTTAGCCGATAAAATGCGATATTAGTCCGTTTGCTATTTTAGCTGCATGTGTGGATTATAAATTCATTATAAATCACATATAAATTATAATTTAAATTTCGGCCTTAAATGAGTTAGGATTTTTGAGAATCAAAAACTCTAGTTTTATCCGGTTTCGATAACTGGTATTATTTGGATTCGAGTTTAACCGACCGAACACTAGTATCGTTTAAATAATTTTAAACGACGTAGGGTTAATCCGTAACAAGTATCATCGTCCCATACGTGACCGACTCTCGTCCGACATTTGGAGTCGAACCACCAAGTGCGTGCACGTGCATCGAGTTCGAGTCAAACCAACGAGTGCGTGCCCGTGCAACGAGTCAATCTGATCTATCGTCTACGCGTCGTCTCCGTAGCCGTGGTCCAATCATGCCCATGCGTCAGTTACCGTGACACCGTTTCAAACTTGTGCACCGGCTAACCCGTGTCAGCCGAGTTCGTGCCGACACTGAGTTCCACGCAGAACTCGGACCAGTCAAATCGAGCTGCACATAGTTAAGCGAATGATCGACCTGCTCTGAGTGAGCCGTCGGTCTAGTTCAGTCGAACCAGTTCGGACAGTGCGGACGGTTCGAAGAGAATTTTAGATCAACCAAATCAGTCCAGACAGTGCGGACGGTTCGAGAAATTTCTTATATATATTTCAGATAGAATTTCAAATATCATATATATTTCAAATAAATTTCAGATAGATTTAAAATCTAGATATGTTTCAATAAATTTCAGCGAGATAAATTTCAGTTAGATTTAATTCCAGATATATTTAAGTCCAGTTAGATTATAGTCCAATCAGATTTAATTTCAGACTAGTATTTCAAGACTTCAAACTAGTATTTTTGTACTTGAAAATATTAGACTAGTATTCCAGTATTTCAGACTAGTATTTCAGAAAATTAATTGGCGACTTACTTATAATTAATTAACACCACTCAACTATTCAAACAATCTAAGTATTGAGTGGTGTTGAAATAATTGTAAGTAAGCCGCGAAAGAAACAGAAGAATGTGGGGAAGGCGGGACCAAGTTTTGAGACAGTTTAAGAGCATTCGACGTCGGAAGACTTGGACTTCTCTAGCTCCGCGCCTTTCAAAGTTGTGAACGACACTGAGAGTCGTGTCTACATGGTCTCCGTGAGTCAAGGGTATTGCCACCGATGGTGTTGGACTTTCGCCTTTGTGAAAAACTCGAAATTCATGTCGATGGTAAGAAATATTTTCGATTTCTTCACTTGGAAAAATATGCTAAGATGAATTTTCACTTTTACACTAGTTTGACATTGGAATTCTATACGACGTTCCAACTTGTTGAAAATAGTTCGGTTGTCATTTGTTGACTTGGAGACAAGGCGAGGAGGCTATATGCCGATTTGATGAAGCAAGTATTTGATTTTGAATATACGGGAGCCGGGGCACCGTTGGAAGTATTTGATGAAAAAGAGGCATGGATGAAGATTTTAGGGTTATTGAAGGAAAAAAGGAGAATTGCACAATAGTCTCATTAAGGATTATGTTGTATCGATTCTCCACAAGTTTTTGAGCTACAATATTTTCGAAAAAAAAGATAAAAAGTTATGCAAAAACCAATCCTTTATCATTCATTGTGTCATTCACACAAAAATCGTCAATTGTCTCTCTTTGATTTGGTCGAGTATAGCACATATTCGGGTCACGAATAGGATTTATGCTCGACCAAATGAAAGAGAGACAATTGACGGGTTTTTTCTGAATGACACAATGACTGTTGAAGAGTTGATAATTGCTTAACTTTTTAGCCTTTTTTTTTCCGACAACACTGTAACTCAAAAATTTGTGGAGTATAGATATGACATAATTCTTAATGAGACTATTGAGCAAGTCTCTTTTTGCTTCGGTAACTTGGAGATCTCCAACCACGCCTCCTTTTCATTAAATCCTTCCAACGGTACCTCGGCTTCCGTATATTCAAAACCAAACACTCGCTTCATCAAATCGAAGTCGACTCCTTGTCTTGTCTCCAAGTCAACAAATGACAACCGAACTATTTTCAACAAGTTGGAACGTCGTATAGAATTCCAATGTCAAACTAGTGTAAGCGTGAAAATCCATCTTAGCATATTTTTCCAAGTGAAGAAATCGAAAATATTTCTTACCATCGACATCTATTTCGAGTTTTTCGCAAAGGCGAAAGTCCAACACCATCGGTGGCAATACCCTTGACTCACGGAGACCATGTAGACACGACTCTCGGTGTCGTTAACAACTTTGAAAGGCGCGGAGCTAGAGAAGTTCGAGTCTTCCGACGTCGAATGCTCTTGAACTGTCTCAAAACTTGGTCCCGCCTTCCCCACATTCTTCTGTTTCTTTCGCGGCTTACTTACAATTATTTCAACACCACTCGACTATTCAAACAATTCAAGTCAACAAACGAGTCCAAACATAAGAAATTCAACAATTATAGTCCACAATTTCATTACCAAATTCACCAATAGCAATCAGACAAATAACAAATCTCTACCCAATTCAATCAAATAAAGCAATGTCATTTCCAAATAACCGCCAAATTGAACCTATACGAGTCGAGATTAAGCCTCGCAAAATTCAAGATGTACAATTCGAGATTAAGTCTTTATTAAAGGCTTAATCTCGACTCGTATATCTTGAATTTGGCCCTGAAGGCTCAATTCCGACTCATATATCTTGGTGGTGATTTGGAGATTGGGACATTGCTTTATTTTGATTGAATTGGGTGGAGAGGGGATTTATTGTTTGTATGATTGCAATTGGTGAATTTGGTATTGAAATTGTGGACTATAATTGTTGAACTTGTTTTGTTTAGGCTCATTTGTTAACTTGGATTGTTTGAGTAGTCGAGTGGTGTTGAATTAATTGTAGACCGTGACCTTTTTTTTTTTTGCACTATCCATTTTGGAAGTGTTAGCTGCTACTGACCACCAAAGTTATATCGAACACATTTGTAAATTAGTCTGGCAAAATGTAACATTCGATTTTGGTTTGAAGTACAACAAAATTAGATATTTGTCAATTTTGTTTGAGCACTAATCAAATTTAATCGTTGGATTTGTATAAGATGTATCTCGTCAAAAAAGCTCTTCTTGTTAGCAGACCCGTCGGTTGAAAAATGAAGTAAATTTTCATATACAAACTTGGCACGACTATCTTATTGGTTAATCGTAAATAAATCATACATCATTTTTGTTCGTTGATCGTCATAAGTTTAAAAAATTCTAACGTCATCATCATCAACATAACCAGTATATTCCCAACAGGTTGGGGTCTGGGAGGTCAGTTGTACGCAGACCTTACCCTTGTAATTATACAAGGAGGCTGTTTCTATAGCGACCCAAGGTGCGTTACATCGTTTGATATATTTTTTTCTAGAAACTTTAGAAGAAGCACTAGAATTAATTGAGTCATTTTGATCTAGTCCATTATTAGCACTATGCAAGGAGAATTGTCAACAATGATTCTTCTAGCTCCATATGAGAGAAATGGACAGTTTAAAAAATTCTAAATCAATTTTAAATCGCTTTGCGTTAGAAACATTTTGCATGCGTAGATTTAAGGCACTATTATAACAACATCAGTTAGATTGAATTTATTGGTTAAAGTGACTTAGTTTTGAATAAAGTTGATTAAGTTGAAGATTGAATGAGATTTTAATTATAATATCTATATCTATATCTATATAAATATAAAAAGGTTTGACATTAACCTAAAATAGTAATTAAATTCCCTCTAAATAATTGGATTTTACCTTTTATAGTAATTTTTTTAATAAGTGGAGGTTGTCTTTTGAAATTTAAATTTAAAAAGTCAAATTAAATTTGTATAGAATCCAATGCTCAACTCTTGCTGCTCACGCATTTGCTATAACAAAGGAAATAAAATAAATTTATATTTCATAATATTTATCCGCTGGTATAACAAAGGAAAGAAAACAAATTAATTTAATCATTGTACATAATAATTTTGGTTGGATATTTTTTTAGTCAAATCTTTACTGTTTTGTTTTGTAAAGTAATATGGAAACATGTGGATTCTAATAATTTTTATTCTTGCATAGTTGGTGAAATAAAAATATAGATCTTTCATGATTTTCGAACTAAACTGAATCAATTAAATTGATTCTTATTCATGTCCAAAATTTTGGTGCTATTAATATTTATAATGAAAGTAAAAAATAAATTTAATTATAGTCCATAATCTGGTCAAATAAAAACAAAAAAATCACCAACGATCTTCCAAATATCCTTCGCAATTGTAGAACAACCCAATATGCAGTATTTAATCACAATTAACTTCCAAATATTTATATAGTTCTCCTACACAAATTTTTCAAAAAAAAATAAATATTTAATTATATACTATTAGACAAATAATAAAATTGAATATTATGTAAATCAGTGTCCATATCAAAACTAATTAAGATGGAATACATGTTTCATGGACGCGATAAGCCATAATCCTAACGAAAACAGTAACTTTTATTATGTATCACATTAGCTAGATAAAATTATAGTACGATTTTATTCTTTTTCAAAGATATTGAAAAAATCCTAACAAATTACAAATCTATTATGTTTGGTTATTGAGAATTGTATGACATCTAAATCTTCTAATATTATTTACAGATGCTAACAAATAAAATAAGCACTGAGAATCTGATTAAAAATTGATAAATATTTACATAAACATACGTATAACTATTATTCCCCCTACAAAACAAAACACATATATAAAGAACTATCCTCCTAAATTCTACAACACAATCTTCGACTTTCCTCAATCCTATTAATCTTATACCGCACCAACAAAGAGTTGTGTTGTTTGTTTAGAAGAAATATCATTATTGTATTGTTTGTTTATAATAGAAATCATTATTTCTTTGCGTTAATCGTTTTCTCAAGATATATAGACTTCATCTTATTTTTAATCATATAACTGCAGATACTTGGAGTCTTTTTGTGCTATTCACAGTTTATTACAAAAGAACAAGTTATGAAGAAGACTACGGGTGCAAATTTCTTACATTCCAACATCAATCAAGCCAAAGCAAAAAATAGACCAAGGGATGAAAACAACACTACTATTGTTGCAGAATTGGGAATTATCAACAATAAAAGAACCAACAAATAAGGCTGCTAAATGATGAAAAAAGGACAAAGGTACCAATTATATGGTTGTCATAAAAGATATGAGATTAGTATAGGACTTAGCATATTTTATTTTCTTTAATTTTATCATATCATGAGATAATAATTTACAACTGTTGCCTGTTATGGTTTATAAGAATGTTTGATGTTTGAGGTGCGCCTTCTTGATTTTGTGCATTTCTGTACTATCTCCATCATCCTCATACCATCTTGCTCATACATGAAGGGCAAGATCATGTAAACATAATGACAAAATTGAAACTTGCATGTTCCAAGCATGAAACTCAAGTGTTGCTATTTAATTTTAGTATCTTAACATTTTGCAAATATTATAAAAAAAACTTAAGTATCCGAATAACAAAATATATTTTACACTATACACTTTTGTAAACTAGAAATTGTAAAATAAACTTTGATTTCACTACTTTAGCACTAATACTTCCTTTTATAGTCACGATGGACTGTTAATGGTCGTTTGATGCAGTTGACTCAACCTCCACTATTAGATCCTTTTTTTTTCATTTTTTTTAGTCAAAATTTAGACTGTTTTTCGTGTTTGGCTACTTCCCGTTTCAAAATTAAATCCACAAATGACCAAATAAATGATGGGCAGATCCCCGCCATTTTAACCAAAGGCCCAATTTGTAAAAAAAAAAAAATAAAACAATGGCCCACTAATATTAAATTATTTTTCAAAATTTTTTACAAAAATCTCGCCCCCTGTAAATTAATTAATAAATTTATTGTATAAAATTAAATTAATTATTTATATTTTGGTATAAAGTGGACAATTTTATTTTTGGTAGAAATATGTTATTATTAATAAATGTTCAATTCTAATGGGCGATTTTATTTTGGTATGAAATGTCCGAATTTAAATGATGTGGATTTTATTTGCTATAGATAGAAGTTAATTTGAAAATTTTGAAAACAATATAAGTATCATGAAATTTATTTGGTGTGTGTATGAAAGTCGAAATTTAATTTGATTTTCTATAAAATCAAGTTGATATGATTTTCAAAATTTAGCATATTCTCATAACATATTCAATTAATGTAGGTTTTTAATTTATAAATATTACTTAATTAGCATTTTTAATTATAAATATTAATGAATATCTCTTAATTACACGTGCATCGCACGTGATTCATACTAGTTTAAAATATAATGATTAAAGTTAAATTATTGGAACTGATATGTATGTAAAAATATGTGAATAAATAAATATTGAATTGAAGTTAAATGATGACGTGCGAGGATGATTGATTGATATTATTTAATTATACGGATAGTATTTGAGTAATGTTGAATTAAATGAATTTTAAGTTGTTTTTTGAGTTAAAGGTGTAAAATATTATCGGTTTAGTTAAAACCAATTTTACTTTATAGCCAATGATTTTCAATTTGTTGAGAGTCTTGAGACAAACTTGTCAATTTATTCCCTTTTTTTAGTTACTCGAGTTGGGAGTCTTGTTGGAAGAGAAGAATGAACCATTCTTCTTCCCCTTCACTCCTCCCTCTCCTTTTGTCAGGCTTTCGATTTCATCAAGCACTCTGAGTTCTACGCTGCCCACACTCTACAACAATGTGAAAAGGTTTCCCCTCAATGGTCTTGAGTGTGCTTGCGTCTGTGTGCGAGTATATTTGGGTGAGCTTTAGTTACAGAGTGATTCTCGTGTGGTCTTTTTTTTTCCTTTAAAAATAAAAATAAAAATTGTAGGCGAATTGAGCAAACCGAAGGCCCATCTGATTCAATTCCTTTAGCTGGTTGGAATCGGAATGCCGTCCTGGTTAGCCATAGATTGGTGAAGCATTGGGTATTTGTAAAATTTATGTAGTTTTCATGTGGACTTTCTGTTGAACAATAAGAAATTGACTGAAAAATTGCGCCGTTGAAGTGTCTCAATGTTGGTACCAGGACGATGTCGTTAAGCCTTTACTTGAAGTCACAAAAAGTGCTCTACTCCATGACTGCAGTGTTTTGTGGTTGGAGGTATATTTCCTCTATGACGTGTTTATCTCATACATTATCCGAGCACTTTTTAGCTTTGCTTTCCGTGCTACACAATACGTGCATGGCAGAATGTCACCTGGCAAAGTTACTTCAAGGATAATATCTATTCTTGATATTTACATTGGGAGTTAAAGAAATTATGAGCAATTGAGAAATGGATTCTTTATTTCTTTACACTTGAGCTCTGGGGAAGGACGTACTCAGAAAATTTTCTTTTATTTTAAGCATAGCAGCTGTGTTATAATGATAAGATTTGACAAGTCGTCTTCATCGCTTTCTTTATCCAAAACTATGTTACCATTTGTGGATTTTACTTTTATTCAGGCCGATTCTACAAGTTTCTATACTCACGGTTTCCCCAAATTAGCCGTGTGAATTTTATTAAATTCTTTCATGTTATGATTTTTTTAGGCATCATAGGAAGTACACTTCAAAATGCCTTGTAAAATATGAAGTGGTTTTCTGAGAACATTTTTAACTGATTCATTTTTCATTAATTCTCCTAAGTTCTTCTGGATGCATGGCAGGTAAAGCCATTCAAATGTGCAGTTCCTAACACGCCCCAGCCGAGTGAAAACCCGATTGATGAGTCAGTTGCTGGACTTTAGCCCGAAAGTTAAGAAATGAGGACAGAAAGGAAATTCCAGAGGGGACCAAGCAAAAGAAAGAGACAAAAGTAGATGTAAAATCTTCCCTTAAGGCTGCCTTTGCAAAATACTCTAATCGGATTGGTCACAAGAGACGTGACCAGTTCTGGGTGAGACTGTGGAGATGATTGTTGAAGATATTAAAAAAAAAAAGAAAAATCAAAACAATTCAGATATGTTAGTATGGTTATATTTTCAGGAAACTCAATCTATCATGTAATATTTGAAGGCATAGCATTTAGCTATCTTACTTGTTTGTGATTCTGTATACTTGCGAGTTGCGATCATGTTTCTTAAAGACCTTTCCTCATGGCAGTCATGACAATGAGAATTAGAAGTTTGAGTTAATGCATATTCGTTCTTGATTAGTGGAATGGCAAAATTTCAACCAGGGCTTTTAATCAAGGATGCAAAATATATTTAATTATTTTTTTCCTTTTTTTGGGGGGGAAATATGAAACAAACAAATTAATTGTGGTATATATAAGAACTCGGAAGTAAGCAGGAGTTCCAAAATTTAGAGCCTGTGGCTGTCATCGTTTTCTGCACATATATCCCTAAACTTTTGTGCAGAACTTGACATGTGTGTACTGCTCTCCCTCCTTTACAGGTAAAAAATTCAAATGTTATGTGTATCATTGAGAATATTTTCTAAGATGCTCTTATGTGGCAGCTCAATGATGCAAAAATATCTTTAATTATTTTTTTCCTTTTTTTTTTGGGGAAATATGAACAAACAAATTAATTGTGGTATATATAAGAACTCGGAAGTAAGCAGGAGTTCCAAAATTTAGAGCCTGTGGCTGTCATCGTTTTCTGCACATATATCCCTAAACTTTTGTGCAGAACTTGACATGTGTGTACTGCTCTCCCTCCTTTACAGGTAAAAAATTGAAATGTTATGTGTATCATTGAGAATATTTTCTAAGATGCTCTTATGTGGCAGCTCTTTATGAATCTATCAGAGTAGTCAACATATTTGGTCCACAAAGGCCGAAGCTGTGGGAATGCTATGTCGAGCCAAGGCTTTGCTCGGCCATTGAAATGAATGACACCAGCATTTTCAACATCTGCAATAGTTGTGTTATCTTGGTATCCTAGCCCAAGCATGTGCCAGAAGGGACTGATGACATGTACATGACCGTGGAAAGCTATGAGGCCAGGAGGTAAGGTTCCTAGCTGCCACAAGCTTAGCTCCGACTTCAGATTCTGCATTTTGGGGAAAAAAGGGATCATTAGAGAATCTATAGATGTTCGATCTCATTGTCTCACAAGTAATATTTCTTGACTACTCACAGGAATCTGAAAAATTGTAAAATCTCAAATACTATTGAAGCAGTTGCCAACATCTGCACATTCTAATATAGCATTGAGTTGAATTAAAATGACTGTCCCTGAAGTTTAGCCTATTTTAAAAATCTAGTTATATTTGCCAAAGTATATATAGACCCTTATGGTATTACAAACATCCTCTGTAGTTGTTTCAATATGTGAATTAGAAACATATATTAGCATGGCATTTATAGTGTCATTTGATGGGACATCAAAGCTGTATTTTAAAACTGTCCCTTTTATCCCCTCACCACCCCAACCCAATGTTCCAGGCTTCTAAGGCTATGTACAACGCAATCTGATGGTTACCTGGTCAAGCCAGAAATGGTATGTCCGGCTTATATTAGTCCTCCTCCAAGCTTCTAAATCAAAGACGTTCATGCCATAGGCCCATGCGCATTCATCAGGATCGAAATTATTCGCTATCAGAGGATGAGAAAAATTCAAATAGCTCTTGAACCTCTTGGACATCACATATTTATCCCCTCCCCTGCATGTCTCCACAGCCCCATTGACTTTCCCATTCATGTCGATGTCCCAAAGAGGCGAGAGATCCGTTTGGACAACAATATCATCGTCCAGGAATACTACTTTGTTAAGACTTGGAAACAACTGCCAAAATAAAGGCACACCATCAAGACTCGAAGACTAATTTTTTGTCCTTTTTTTTTTGTAAAATAATTGTGTTAATATGTTTGTTTGTAATTGAGATGTTCAGTCTAAAGACATAATAAAAGAAAAAAAAATGGAGGGAGTTGACATTTAAGAGGAGACCAACCTCTGGCAAATTTATGCGAATGTGGTTCATGAGCGAGTTGTACTTGGGGCTCAAGGTCTGCAGCTTAGCAGCAATGACATACGGCTTCTCTGTATTATTCGCAACAATTGCCGACGATCCTCCCCTGAACCGGGACCTCACTTTCTGATCCTTCTCCATGGCCTCCAGAACCGGGACCTTCCCTCTCGTAAACCAATCAAAATGATGCAGAGCCTTAACCTCGATAATGGCAGGCCCCAGAGAGTGGAGAGAGAACCACGCTTGCATCGGGTAATACGTTTTCCTATCCGTAATTATGTGCAAGACGACTTTTTCAGGGTGCAATGAGTTCTGGACGAGCGAGGATGCAACAACAGAGGCTGCCAATATATTATCCGAGGCAAGCACGAAGTGGAAGTAGGAGTTGTCAACGAGAGCCGGGACTAGTTCGGGAGAGGGCAGCTGGAGGCGGGCATTAGCGTTGGTTGAGTGCTCATTGGCCAGTTTTAGGGCGAGGCAGTGTAACTGCTTGGGTATGCTGCTAGAGGCCACGTGTCGGTACAGATATTCTTGGATCTTGGCGGTTCTCGTCCTTTGTTCAAGGAGCGTGACCTGGAAGCCACCGCAAATGTCAGATTTTTTTTTTTTTTTTTTTTTAAAGTTTAGAGAGTCGTTTTATCTGCGGATTAAGTCCGTTTAAGTATAGATTGAAAAAAAAAAAAAAAATTTATTATTATAATTGTGCATGTAAAATGACTATTTTTTTTTCACCTCTCGTAAGTATGTTAAAGGTGTAGGTATTTATAGTTATACATACAAAATCAAGATTTTAGAGGTAAAATGGGGGGTGGTGTTAGGAAATCAAATAATTTTTGTTGGTCTCCTTCTGACTGACTGAAACAAATTTTATTTTGTACCGTGTCAAATAGAATGAAACCAGGGAGTATATTTATGTGTGGGTGCATGCAAGGTTATTTTTCAGGTTTTGATGCAGAGTGGTGGAGTATTTTCACGGGAATGTTTGTTTGAAGACATGTTTGAACCGTAAGTACCATAGCTTTGAGCTTGACTGCAAAGGTCTTAGCATCAGGTCGTTCATCTTTCATTTCTGCGATAAAATCTTCCATTGTTTGAGGAATTTCTTGCTCTACTGGTTGAACTTCGGTTTGATCGACAGGTTCTTCCAGTACTTGATATATCACTTCAGGTACCTGACAGCAAAAAAATTTCAATGTTTGAATTTTAGCTTCACGACAGTATTGCTGGTACATAACTATCATTTATTGCTGGCAAATCTCTATCGGTTGATTTCTCAGGTCAAATTTCAAATTTCAAGTTTGCGACTCGTTGCTGCCAAATTCAGCTCAACCAGGTTTGACATTCATATTATGAAATTGATAGAGGCGAGTAGATTACGGTAGGCTCAAGTCTTGGTCCCAGGATTCTTGGTCCTATTTTTTTGCTCAGGCAACCTGCATTTGTTAAAGAACACGATTCTGTCACTGATCAATTGCAGAGGTGGGAATTTAGCTTCTGAATTTCAATCAGATATAGCTATAACGTGCTTGATTTTTTTAAGTTGTATGTATTAGTATCATTTCTGATATGACTTGCTGCATTTTTCGTATAATTAAGGAAAATATACCATTGCACTTGCTGGGAGTATTTATACAAAACTCAAGAGAATGTATCATTTTTCCTTTTAAGTTCTCTATCCCAAACATTTGTGATACTCTTCATCAGTATAGTAACATAGTTGGAACGATTGTTAAATCTCATCAGTAGATGAACTTCAACAATAGTTTTTGCGATTTGCTTCTTTACAACTTAAATCTAGAAAATTGTAAAATCGACAAATCGTTATACAATTAATAGTCAAATAGTTGAATATGCAGGTTAATATGACAGTCTTAGATATTGCAAAATCTCCAAAGACAACCTTTTGGTATAACTTCTTTTTTTTTTTTTTTT
>CACSLK010013932.1:3574310-3591290 GCA_902706635.1 Striga hermonthica | reverse complement strand
CCCCCCCCCCCAAAAAACCAATAATCCCCCCACATCAACCTATGTATTCTAATGGCCTGCCATTGAGCTTCTCTCTCTACACTACAAGTACTAGCATAAATGAACCCAGCCCAAAATTTATTATTATTATTAGGTAAGCTAAAGCACACTACTAATCCAAAACAGGTGGGATTAATATCCAAAATATTAATCTTATCTGACCAACACAAAAGAAAACCCCCCTTAAGACCTATTGGATCTACAACATACCATCTATCCCCCACCTTAAGATTTTTACAAACAGTTTTGACAAAACTTTTCTTCTTTTTAGTTTCAGATAAAAAGACCAAATCAGGAAGGTGGAATCTCATTGATTCCTTCAGCTGGGGAATTGTAGAGGGCCCTCCCAGACCTCTACAATTCCACACCATCACCTTCATTGAAAATTTGGGGACCATTTCTGGCTGGTCACCTCCACCATATTGGATTCTGACTCCCTAACTTCCCTATCTACACTAGACATTTTTTGTTTTTTCTATAACAAATTAGAACATTCATCTGCATCCACTAACACTATATCATTTTTCCTTTTATTCCCCACAGGTTTATTAGAATCAGAAGGCATATTAGAGCTAGATGAGTTTTTATCCTTCCCTTCCTTCTTAACTGAAATTCTAGGTTTCCTATCACTCATAGCAGAAACTACCTCACAGTGAGAATCATTGATATTTCTGTTAGTAGCTACCTGAACAGGAACTGCCACCAAATTATCTACTTTCATCAAATCAGGGGTGACCACTCCAGTATAATCTGAAGTTTCCCTCCCTGAATTCAAAACCCCCTCATAACTATGATTCACTACTGGGCTATTATCTAGAGACACCTTATCCTTGGCTAAGACTTGGGATTCTTCAACAACACCTACCTCTCCCTCTCTCAGAATATTTCTCTCCCCCCTACTATCCCCAGCCTTATTCTGGTCACTACCCTATTCTCTACCCCCCTGCTGACTCACTCCCCTTAAACCTACATCAAACCTTCCCTCTTGAGCAAATTTAGAATCAGCAGACCTATTAACTCCCCCCCCCCCTAAGACCTACCCCACCTCTCTGAGATGCTCTTAACCAATCCCCAAATTGTCCACTATGAAGCTTATTCCCAGCTATATCCTCTTTTTTCTGGCCACACGATCTATCTGAGTGTCCAATCCTCCACAGTAGTAGCAGAAATTCTGGAGGTTCTCATACTTGAATGATACCCATTTGGATTCTCCTCCCATTTTGAGATGAGTACCTCTTAGTATCGGCTCATTGAGATTAAGTTCAACGAGGATTTTAACCATTCTTCCTCCTACTCCTCCCATCTCTGGCACCACGACATCCACCACTTTGCCAAACAGTTTCCCAACCTTCATTCCCACTTCTTCAGTTACCCAGTGGAGCGGCAAGTCATGAATTTGCACCCACAATTCAACTTTGTGTTCTTCTTCAGTATAACCATTATTCTCCTCACTCCATTCCTTTAATAATAGGTACTGCCCATCAAAAGTCCAAGCTTTGCCTTCCAGGACTTTCTTCCTATCCTCTGTTGTTTGGAAGATAAATTGGTATTTGTTACTTCCCACCATTCTTGAAAAGAAAGGTTTTTTGGTCAACCAAATATTCTGCAGCGTATTCTTGAGCCCCAAAAAGCTTGCCCTCTTTTCCCCAAATAAACTTCCCATTAGGCTGAGAGAACATTCTTTCATTCTGGTTCTGATATCATCTTCCTCTATTTCGATCCCTCCCTCCTCTTTCGCAGATAGACTAAAATTTTTGAAATCTTCCTCCAATTCGGATCCCATATTGCCGACTCCTCTCAAGCTACCCGATCCCAGAGAGTCAACAGTTGACAAAAGCTAATCGGAAGAGATAAAGAAAACCTACGAAGATCAAATCACCAAAAATATGGTTAGACAAGGAAAATAACAAAAGGACAGGAAAAATCCCAACCCTAAAACAGTAGACAGACACCAAATAAACCCTCGAAGATCAAAAGAACATCAGAATAAGGATAGATCTAGTAAGGAAAACAAAGGATCAGATCTAAAAGCTGAAAAGATCAAATAGAACACAGATTGGATTCAACAGGGATCACATCCAACTAAGTGGAACTGAGAACTCAAGAAAAGAGACGAGAACTCTAGAAAGAGACTTATGTTTTGAAATAGAAATGTTCTCAAGGTTAGTTTGGTTAAAATAATTGATTGAGCATAGTGCAATATTTTTTATTGTTCCAAAGACTATCCATCTACTTATTTAGGCTATTAACTTGTTTGGTTTATAATTAGATTCAAGTTAAAATTACTCTTTTACATCCATTTTTAATTAAATTTTCAAAATTATTCCAACAATTGAGAAAATGAGCTCAGAAAATGAAAATGGTAGTTCCCAATTCTTCAACCGCATCCACAAGTTCTGCACCTCGCAAATCCTCGGCAGCCATAAACATGAAGCAATTTATACATAAAAATTGTTAAAAACATAAGTTTTACAAATTCTCCCATATAAGGTTGAGCAAAAAAAGAAGAAAATGAAGAAAAAACAAATCTAGGGCTTAGTCGAAAAAAACGAGGAGCAAGAGGAGTAAGAGGCATGCGATGATGGCTATCAAGGCGACGGCGGAGTACCACTTGTTCGAGGCACCACTTTGCGGCGACGAGGTCCGCCGCCTCTGGCTTCAAGACGTCGGGGCCCTCTTCTACTCTGCCGACAACTTGCTTGACGAAACTCAGAATCCACCAAATTCGAACTGAAGCCTCTTGTGTTGCTTCATGAATTTTTTTCAAAGAAAAAATGAGAAGAAGAAAGAAGAAGAAAATAGAAAGAAAAAGAAGAAGAGGAAGGAGGAAGAAGGAAAGCAAGAAGATGGACGGATGAAAGGAAAAAGAAAAGAAAGATAATTTGGGGATATTTTGGGATCTTTTAATTTGGCAATGCACGTATAAGGTATCCCAACATCAGAGAGCATGATAGCATATAAACAAGTTAAATGATAATTGACTGGGACATGCTTATTTTTCATGGCCTAAACAAGTTCGACCAAACACAATAAACGCGGTGATACAATAACAAACAATGTGATATCATACCCTATCAGCCCAACCAAACTGACCCTTATTGGAGTTATTATTGAGGTGAATGTTGTCACAAGAAACAAAATCTCGATAAATCCTTTAAAAAATGCTCAAATAAATCAAGTACAATGTAAAGAGGTCAGAAGAACCCTATTTTCTTTGGAAATTATTCTTCTCATTTTCTATCCCCATGTAATGTTAGCTCGAGTATTGAGGTTCTACGGGGACTTGGGGACTTTCTCAACGCCTTGCAAGTCACCAAAAGGACAATCTGTGAAGACTATTGAATGAAAAATCCTCAATGATAAACCAAAATAATCTACAATGAAATAGTCCATAAAGAGAACTTAGAACAGATCACAACATCTAATAAATCATCTAATAAGCAGAAAACTCATCCAATACACAAAAAACGCAGCCAAAACAGAGTATCCATCGCAATAAGATGGACACTTACTAATAGATTGTTATCTGTCTAAGGCATTTTTTGAATTTAATTTTCAGGGATTCCATTATTGAGGCCAAACAAAGTAGAGCTCAACACAAAGCTTTACACAACTAAAAACAGATATGGTGTTTCTTAATCGGAATTCAAGCACAAGCAAAGTCGGAGTATAGCAAGAAATTAAAATATGGCCAAAAAAAGAATCAGCAATAAATTCAGCCTTTTGATTCATTTATCCTCTCAGGCATATCATCAAACACCTTTCATAATGACCCACCGCTCTTGGCCAGCCTCGGCGAGCTTCTCTTTCCAGTGGTGGCAGCAACCACCGCAGCCCCAATCCTTCTCCCTCCCTTAACCAATTTCTTCTTTTTCTTCATTTTCCCCTCATCAGCACCCGCGCCCATTTCAACCCTTTTACTCCTCGTCCTCCCCGCCACAGCACCACCAGCTTCGCCGCCACTGGCGGCGCCGATCCCGCTCTCCCTTGCAACCCGCTCGAAATCATCCCCCAATTTCCTCACCGGCCCCCTCTTCGGCGGCGCAACGACCTCCTCCTCGTCATCCTCTTCATCTATCAACCCAACAACCCGGCGCCGCTTGAGAGCCACCGGAGGCGGCGGCGGAGAAGGAGATTTTCTCACCCGGGAGGTGCCGCCTTTTTTACCGGATCCGACAGCAGGCGAATCACTGGCGGATTTTGTGGAGATCTGCTCGCGCTGGGTTCGGAGCCTCTCGACCTTGCCCTCGATTCGGCCCTGGAGGCGGTGGCGCTTGAAGCTTAGGCCGCCCATAGACCAGTGGGCATCCATCGCCCATGACATGAGCGGGTCCAGGACCGGGGGCGGCGGGTCGATCCGCTCAAGGTTGAATTTGACATCGGTGTAGAACCGGGGGCGGGGCAGGCTGCTGCCGTAGAATTTTCCGGGGCCAAGAGCTACGACCATGGTTGCAGACTGTGAATGATTGATTGCTTGTGTGTGTTTGTATGTGTTGAGTGTGTGTATGTGTGTGTGTGCGCTGTGTGTGAATGTGAAGTGCGCGTGGTGTGTGAGCTTTGTAATGGGGAGTTGTTGACGGAGTGTGGCGGGAAACTTGGCGCCATCGCCATATAGAAAGTTTTGAAGGAAATATAACGCGCCAAAAAGACAAGCACCCAATCAAAATTGGACCATCTTTTTTTCCAATTTGATTTTTCTCATTCCAAGTAGGCTATTAGCTTTTGCTATTAATGGTTGTAATCTTGATGAAATAGAAATAACATATAACTTGGGAACGACTACAGTCTCGTTAACGGAATAGTTTCGTCAGTGTTTGTTACCACAGATTATCTACACAACATAATCTACATGTATATCTAATTGTGAATAACACTGACTGAACCATCCCGTAACGGAACCTTAACATTTTCCTATAACTTCAAAGAAAAAAAGATGTTTGTTTGCAACTTCACAATATTAGGCCTTTCAAAAAAATTAACAAATAATGATGAAATTATACAATATGCATTTCAATGTGTCCATTTGATTATTTTTACTAGTTCTAGTCCATTTGAAAAATGGAAAATAATACAAGTAATATATCTTATTGTTAAACAAAATTTGATCATATTTTTTAAACAAGTATCCATACTTTTAAATTAAATTAAAAAAACAACAAAAACAAAAATATAAAGTATAATGTCATATAGTAAATTGTGTATTATTGTTAAATAAATATGAATTGACTTGTCCAACATTAAAATCATCCCACAATGGAAGTTGTGTTACTTGCCCTAATATTTAGGGAGAAAAGTTAGAAAACATGATTTTATGAAGAAACCATTCCAAAATTGGGAGGAATAAACTCATCTAACATAGATGAGCATGAACAAAATTGTTTGAGTAGAAAATATTTTGAGTATGAGATTGTACTTGCGTTAAAATGTAATTGTTAAAGTTGATATGATTTAAAAGTAGTAAAATGATAATTTTAAATGATTGATTATTAAAAATATGTAAGTAGATGAATAATGGTTTTTGTTAGAAATTGTGTAGTAATTATTGATTGATATTATTTAATTATATTTATATATTGAGAAGAGTTAAATTGAATGAGATAAATACGAATTTTGAAATTTATATTCTATCATAATTCATTCTAAAAAATATTAGCGGACAACCCAAAAAAAAAAAATCTAACCGCACCTGTCACCGGGTTGGCCTGATCATTTGATGGGCTTGACATAATGATTCAAAGGCCTCAAACTATTTGGGCCTTTTGGGTTTAGTCATTTCTCAGTTGGCCTGATAGGCCCATAGATTTTTCATTAATCTATTATGGGTTCAGCAATGGAGAAAATAGGGAAATTTTCATGTCTACTTATTGATTTTTAAGTAATTGCAATTTCACCATTGAAACCCATAAATTTATGTATATACCTAAAAGATAAAAAATAATTATATTGATGCCTAAGCATCTTCTCTCTCTCCCCGTAATTCATGCTTTACATTACCTTATCAAACCAAACCATCTTCTCTCCCTCCCCCGTGAATTCAGCATGTTGTTATTAAAAAAAAAAAAAAAAAAAATTCTTTTTTGATTTTGCATGTTGTAACAATAACAATACAATGTTATGTAACCAGACATATAACCCTACGTATATACCAGAAATATACAAGAACAGAACAATGTTATGTAACCAGACATGTAACCCTACATATATACCCGACATATACCAGAACAATGTTTCATATATACCCGACATATACCAGAACAATGTTACATAAAATATACTTTAAATATACGCTAAAGTTTCAATCGTTTCTCAAAAACGATTTCAGAACTCACATATACATAAAATACACATAAGATATACATTCGAGATTCTCGAAATTCAAACCAGTGACAGATCGAGACACACATATACATAAAATATACATAAAATATACTCTCGATGTTCAACCATTTCTCATTTCAGGACCAAGATCAGGAGCCAAAATCGCAGCCATGACCCTATTCTCTGCACTCGCAAGCTCATTCGACGGTATCAGTTCTTCCCCTCCTCGACGGCGACGGGCGTATCTTGGTGGCGTCGCTTCGGTCGGCTGACCATTTTGCGACAGGGAGAAGGAGATGGATTTCACCATCAGAATCTATCCCATCGTCGGAAATCGTAGCTCGAAAAGCCGCCGGTGATGAAGGCTTGGCAAAGCCACGTACTTCTCTCCGGCAACGGATTTTTGAGGAGCCGCGAACAAAAAAAAAAAATCTCGTCATTAAGCTTGTAGAAGAAGAAGAGAGAGTAGGAGAAGAAGAAAAGGGGAAAATAGAGAGAAGATGGAGAAGAGAAGTAGAAGGTCCGTGGTCGAAGAAGAAAAAAAACAGAGAGAGGGAAAGAGAGGTTATTTTCTTACCAATTGCATCGGAAGCAGTTATTAGAAGGTGATAAGATTTCACCTTTAATCACGCAAAATTTAATTATTTGTTTCTTTGATATGTGGTATTTTTGCAAATAAAATTTATAGATCTAGTCAATTTACTAATATTTATAAGATGGCATTATTTATGTAATAAAAAGTTGGAAGTAACGTGCAGGATGCAAATTCCTCGAGAAAATAACGAGAAGATTTTTTTCTTTTTGGCCCAGTTAAAACCCGGCTTTGGCCGAGCATTTTGATAGTTATATATATTATATTTCTAGTATAATTCTCACTGTTATTTTTCCATTTATTTTTTATCAGGCGATACTATGGTCCTGTTACGGAACCATTCATCGGGATTTGTAATTGTTAGATCATCTATCCCCGATAGTTACATGATGATCTAACGGTTACAACCCCATAATTGTTGCATAACAAGACCATAACATTTCCCTAATTTTACCTAGCATCCGCCACTACAAGAAGAAATATAAAAAAATCTGATACTTACATCGCGCGCGTAAATAAAAAATAAATAAATAAAAAAAAAGGAAACCAGTGTATAGACTATGGATGATCTCAATACAGTTATAAACAATTGAATCATATTGAAATGATTTTTTGTAACTAATTAATTATTGAACCACTAATATTGGGATGATGTGATTATTAAAAAGTATAACCAATTAAAGCAATTCATTTTCAACATTAAATAACACGATGATTGGGCAAAAGATAAGCAATCATAACAAACATAATAAGATATAAGAAAAAAATTCAATGAACTTAAATCCATGTTGCTCAAAATGCCTACACCACCTTCATGATCCATTGTAGTCAACTACAAAGCAATTATTATTTCAATTTAGATGTCTAATTTCACTTTTACTTAATGGAAAATGCTACAATCCCGTTACGAGACCATTCCGTCGGAACTTGTGACCGTTAGATTATTATGTAACCATCGTAGATAGTTGATCTAACGGTTACAAAATCCGACAAAATGGTTCTGTAACTGGACCGTAGAATCTCCTTTACTTAATATGATGATGATTTTTGGGGTGCACATATCACATATGCATGCATCTTTCTTAATGATAAAACGCGGCATGCATTTGATATGATGATCGGCTCATGAGCTGAACAAATGTGGAAAATTGGGGAAGTGCAAATAGTTTGATGCATTGTTTGTTGAAAGATGGGTTGATTTACAATTTTTTAACCGAGTCACAAGGGGTTATATTTTGAGAAAATTGAATATCGGTGTGAGGTGAATATGAAGTAACACTATGCTGCAATAAACATTAAACTAGTACGCCACTCGTGTACTATACAAGTGCATTAAAAAGTAAATTGAAAAAAAAAAGTAAAAGAGTTTAGTCATTGTAAATATATATATACAAAATAAATTAATAAAGTTTCATAAAACAAAAACTACTGATATATTGGTATTTTACTTCAAATTAAAAAAAAAAAAATCTTTGTACAAACATTATTAGTTATACTTATAATTTTTCTATCCTTGTGGCATCACAAAATTTTCAAGTGTTAAGTATGTTCTTAACTCTAGATATGACAACATAAAGTTGTCAATGACCGAAAACAAGTTTTGGAAGATGCAAAGCAACATTAGATATCATATGTAGAGATGTTAAACGGGCTAGCCCTAGCGGTTACGGGCTAGCCCTAGCGGGCTTCAGGCTAAACGGTCCGGGCCTAAAAAGTCCGAATTTAAATGGACTACCAATAAAATGACCTAACCCTAGCTAACCCTAGCGAGGTTCGGGCTAAACGGGCTAAGCGGGCTTTAATAATAATATTAATAATAATAATAATAATAATAATGATAATAATAATAATAATGTATCAAAAAATATCATAAATAAAAAGAAAAAAATTATAAAAATTACAACGACTAATTAACAATTGTTTTCAACGGTATTTAGTATTTGTCGCTCTATATATACAACTACACATCAGATATGAACACATACTACAAACTCTTAAATAATATTTTTTACAAAAGAAAAAAATATTCGAATTATTACTTACAATTACCATTTCACTATTTATTTTGTACGCTTTGGAAATTTTTACGATATTATATCACTATAAATTCTATACTATGTTTCATGTGTTAGGTCTTTGTCTCATTTGTTTCCTATTAATCGATCTGATTGAGTTAAATATTTTGGTGTGGAGTAAAATAATAATATTGTTAATAATTATGTTTCAAAATCAATATAATCCGTTACAACTCGTATTTATATGTGAAGTGGAATAGCAAAATTGTAATATACAATGAATCTAAGAGTATATTACTTACTTGCTGCAAATATTTACAATGTCCAACTCAAGTTAAACGGGCCACCCCTAGCGGGTTTCGGGCTAGCCCTAACGGGCCACCCCTAGCGGGTTTCGGGCTAGCCCTAACGGGCCACCCCTAGCGGGTTTCGGGCTAGCCCTAACGGGCTTCGGTTTAAACGGTCTGTGCCTAAAAAGCCTTGATTTAAACGCGCTACTAATAAGAAGCCCTAACCCTGTTTTTTTCTGGGCTAAACGGGTCAGCCCGTCGGGCTAAATACCGTCGACGATCGTTTCCAACGTATGGAAGAGCGATTCCAAGGAGTGGACGACCGATTCACGGACCTCTCGTCGGGGATTGAGGAGATTCGTCTGGCCATGAACACCATGATGGAAGAGACTCGTGCGAGACGCGAAGGGGCTGACCGGGGCCATCACAGAGGGATACGCGGAGGTCGTGGGGGTCGAGGTTACGGCGGGGCGCCCCGCCGACGATCACCACCGTCACCGTTGACCGGTGTTGTTTATGATGAATTATCGAGGGACCAAAATCAGGACCAGAACTTACGGTGGAGTGCTGTTTTCGACAGACCTCCACGCAGGGCCGATGTGCGGCGAGTCAGCAGTAATAAGGTTGGGCATATGGGTGCTCAAATTTTCGGTTTTCACAGAGGCGTGGAAAAGGTGCAGCGATGGGACGATTTGGGGGATGCGCAAAGACGCATCAAAGAACCAGATTTCTTTCATTCTTTTGGGCCAGCGAGGGACGACCAATTCAATTTTTTTGTCCCATGGGTTGGATAGCATTTTTCCTTATTTTTGGGTCTGTGAAGTGGGTACATAGAATGTGCTTGTTCAGAGGGATTTTGGCCGCGAATTTGGTCATCGGGTAAGCCTGTTTCGTGCTGATTCTTGACATTTACGAGGATCACGTTGACGGGCCAATTTACGACGGTTCGCCTGTTTTTTATGACGAGCCTCCAGTGCCGGAGACACATAGGGGCGACACTTTGAGCTCCACGTGGGACATCGCCACGATTGACCCTTCTCCCGAAAAACCATCATTTGGACCCAATTTTCGGAACATCTTAGCCAAAGATGGTTTTTGGGGGGCCGAGAATGAATCCCTTGTGGTCTGTTTTTCACTTGTGTATCGTGAAATCTCCCCTCAACGGGATGGTGGGCCATTATTATGAATTTGAGCGCGGCGACCGTTGTGATATGTTTGATGTTCATTCTACTCTGTGGGATATGCTTATGGAGGCATGTACGTGTGCCTTTGCATTAGCTCATTTCTTGCCCACACTTATGTTTACCTTCGATGTGGTTGGGCGTTCTTCAAGCTTCGTGTTTGATCGAGGACGAAGCGGGACACACTTCTCCAACGGGCACGGGTCGGATTCGAGGGCGAATCATGCTCAACCGGGAGAGAATGATGCAGAAGAAATATAAGTATTATTATTATTATTATTATTATTATTATTATTATTATTATTTAATAATTAGTAGTAGCTTAGGAAATAAGTTGAGCATAGGGTTACAAGTTTATTTAAAGGGCGACTATGATTTGTTATTGGAGTGGAATTTGAGAATGAAAAATTAATCGTGTTCTTTCGGGAGAGTATCCCAAGTTCGAAAGAGTATCTCGTATTTTTTCCCATTCGTTCACGCTTTCGCTACATCACTTTTTAAGATTTTGATAGGAATAGAGTTTTATGAGATTTTATCAATTCTCGTTGATTTTGTGGGAATGATTAGAAATTCCATACGTGACATGTGATATTGTTCAAGGCTTTTATAAATTGTTTAAAACTCTTTAAAAAAATATTGTAGACTTTTTTTTTTCATTGAATAAACATCAACATTAATATATAAATATGCCATTATGATTTATGACATGTAATAATTAAAAAGAGATAAAAAACGGTATAAATTAATTTATATCGTGTTTGTTTTTTTAAATACAGTCTAACAAATCCTGTTTTTTCTATATATATATTTTGTATCAATTTATAATCTATAAGAAAAAAAAAATATGTCCAACTAGAAAAAAAATAAAAAAAATCTCATCTGATCGCCACTATAAGGTTTCACATAATAATAGCATCTAACAATATTTCCTCAAAATTCTCTATTTTATTTATCAAATTTTTTAATTTTCTACATATGATATATGCTAAAACTTATGCAACTTAGAACTTCTGCACGAATTTGACCTTACAATGTTCATATTGTGAAATTATTCTCTGACTACAATGCATAGAGCAAAGAGAAGATTGTAAAACACATAAAGGAGAGTCACATTTTATCACACCAAACCATGTTATGTTGCACTTGCACTTGAGCAAAACAGAAGACAACAGAGACAAAAGAGCTTAGATATATAATGAGAATTATTATTGCATTTTAACTACACTATACCTAATGTAGTTCAGTCCCACATGGGCACTGATGCTTTCCAATGACCCTGCACCAAATTGTACTTAATAAGGTTCAGCAAAAGTCATAATGTCAGTCAGAGGCATCTTTTCTTTGTTGAAATCCACAAGCTTAGGAGATGCTATGGTCCCGTTACGAAACCATTTAGTCAGGATTATCGTTTGAATTGTTATATTTTTTTAATAGAAATATATATTTATACTTTTTCTTTATATATAAAGTATGACATTCAAATCATATTATGTATATTTTTTTAGGTAAAAAAAAATGTCCACAAGAGTCTTACTGCACTAAAACAATATTATTTGTTTTAATGTCATGCCTGATTTAAATTGGAATTTTCTATTTTTTTCAAAGGAAGAGTGATATAGCTATAAGATCATGATAAGAGAATATTATTAAATATAGTAAAAAAGAACAAGAAAGGGATAAAATATTATTTTAAACATTTATATTCGATAATGATTAAGAAAATAAAATAGAAAAAACTTGTGACGAAGATAGAAGGCCTAC
This sequence comes from Striga hermonthica, assembly GCA_902706635.1. Classification (NCBI taxonomy): domain Eukaryota; kingdom Viridiplantae; phylum Streptophyta; class Magnoliopsida; order Lamiales; family Orobanchaceae; genus Striga; species Striga hermonthica. The sequence continues at coordinate 3,579,094 of CACSLK010013932.1, read as the reverse complement.
ATCAGAAATGACCCTTGAGAACATAATTATCAAAATCTGAAAAAAAAAAAAAATTAAAAAAAAAAATTAAAATTAAAAGCTTCAGATCTAGTCTATTGATACCAACATTCTACCATCGTCTTCGTTAAAAACATTAAAATTTCTCAATTATATCGCTTTTCTCCTATTTTTGGTATATATAAGCTTTGCCTTTTCCCTAATTTCTTCACCCTTTTACAGGACACAGAAACAGATACGCACGCACCCTCACACTCACACACAGTGTCATCATCTCCTTTACACCTGTTTCTGCCATGGCCACTGAACCTTGAGGTTTCGTTGATGGTTTATTACACTTGGACTGCCTTCCAACCAATTCTTGAAAATACCCTTTTACGGAGATCTGGGCTGCCCTTCAAAATCCTTGTCTTTTTCTGCAAATCATTAATTTTGGGAACTGAATAGATCCGAAATTGAAAAAAAAAAAATTAACAGTTTCCATTTTGGGTTCCTTGTTTCTTAGCTATTTTTGGTTGTTTGTGGCTTAAAGTCGTAATCTTGGCCCTTCTTCCGCTTCTTTATAGCTAAAAAATTAGTTCTATTACCCTTTTTTGATGGTTAAGAGCAAAATGTTTGGGGGTAATGGGGTTTTCTACCCTATCGTGGGCTTTGCATCGTGTGTGGCTTTCATATACTTATCCTTTGGTGATTTGTGGATCAATATTCACAGTGAAGTACAACTTAGTTTTGTGGAGAGAAATGGTACTCAGTTCCTTGTTGATGGTAAGCCTTTCTATTTTAATGGGTGGAACTCATATTGGATGATGGACCATGCCGTGGATGAATCTACCAAGTATAGGATCAGGACAATACTGCAAGCTGGTGCTAGGATGGGTCTCACTGTTTGCAGAACATGGGCTTTTAATGATGGTGACTATAATGCCCTACAAATTTCACCCGGTCGGTTTGATGAGAGAGTGTTCAGAGTAAGAAATTTTCTTAGTATAGTTGGTGAATTTTGTTTTCAGATTCAGATTGCTGGTAGTACTATCCTTTCTTGCAGATTATCGTGGTCGAAATTGAGTTTAACTGAAGTTTGGTGATACTTGAGAACATAGAGCAGTATATGGGTGGTGTAATTCATTCGTGTTTATATATCTTTTCATTTTTGTGTCGTGTTGTCACCCTTACCGACCCTAGAGCATTAGAATCCAACTTGTTGGATCATTTGAGTTGATCATTACATTTTCCTCGTAAGGTTTGCTGTTCTTGTCATTTTACCCTACTTGTAAGGCTAATTACGTGTGTAAAATCGTTGAAAGTAAAAAACTTAATCTGAAATTCGTTGATCGTTATCTAGAAAAAGGTTGTTACTTTGCGGTGCCCGCGTGGAGTTGCGTTCATTACTCTCACCCTGTATCAGTTGATCGTTTGTTTTACCCAATTTATGGCTATGGCCCACCTAATTTTGACGACATCGTCTTCGTTTTTGTTTTACCTGTAATTGTTACCACTTATCGCGCCGTAATCTTTTTTTGTGTGAAACCGATTTTTTAATGAGTTGATGTAATAATACGGCAGGCCTTGGATCATGTTATTGCGGAGTCAAGGCGGTATGGGGTAAGGCTAATGCTATGTTTAGTCAATAACCTTCAAGCATACGGTGGCAAAACGCAGTATGTTAAATGGGCATGGGATGAAGGTGTTGGCTTAAGTTCTTCCAATGATTCGTTTTTTTACGACCCATCAATAAGGCACTATTTCAAGAACTATGTCAAGGTAACTATTATATGCTTTTATATATACTTTTTCATCAAGTTTATCCAGTATTTACCGGTTATCCTTTGATTGGAAAATCTGTTGTAAGGTTTTTGTCTTGCCCTGAAGCCGGTAAAGTTTATTGCATCATATCTATGAGAACTTGGAATTTCTTTCCTAATTTAGGAATCTCACACCTTTGTATTTAATATTCATACATCATACAGCCTGCAAATTTTGAATAATTTGTTTCTATCCGCATGAGTCATTAGTTTGGCTGCGCCTTTAGGAAAATTCTAAAAGAATGGAGAATCCTTGTGTTTGCTTACAATACACAAGCGTTACCAAAGCCGAGCGAAAATAACTATACTATTTTATAATCATTGAGTTGGATCTTCAGTTCACATGGATAAATATTAATTTTTTTTTTTTTTTTATGAAATTCTAAGGCTGTGTTTTAAGTCTAATGCAAAGTTTTCAAACTATTTAAACACACTCATAAAACAAATGTATTCATTTAAATACATGAAAAATGGTTTGTGAAACTTTACTTTCAAACATAAAAGCTAAACTTAATTCAGAGAAATACATCAGTTGAAGAACTTCACATATGGTGGTATTGATACATAATATTTGTTGGCCATCAATTACGCATCTTACAATGGTATTGACAATTTTTTCCATTGGTATTATGTTAACACTTCTTAATTGAAGTGTGCCTATTCTGTCACATATCCTAATAAAGATACCAGACTTCTAGCTGAACATAGCATTTTTCTCCCTTTAGTTTTCTTCCTAAGTTAAAAGAACAACATGTTCTATCATGACATAAGCTGATAAAGTCTTGACATCTAAGTTAAATCTTGAATAGTTGTTTTTTTTTTTTTTTTTTTTTTTTTTTTTTTTTTTTTTTTTTTTTTTATCCTTTAAAAAACTATGGCCTCAAATTGACGTAGTCCATATGCGTCTACTTATGCACTCACAAACGAACAGGAAATAACCTGAAAGTATTTGAAATTAGTTTGCTAAATTTGGCAAACGTTTAAAGTTTCTATATGCTAATAATTTTATGATATGATATTAAGTTCCATTGAATTTCTCGGTAAATGTGGTCCCACCTTGTTATATCTCGGAAACAGGACATAAGCTTCTAGCGAACAAGAATACTTGGGGTCAACTTCCTTTTTCTTTCTTCATTTTCACTATAAATGTTGCAAACTGAGAAAACGTGACACGTCTCCCCCCACCAATCAGCTCAGGCACACATATCTTCTTTCTAGTTTGATATCCACCGCTAAGGTGGTGATTAGAATTGTTTCCATCATTGTTGAAAATGAAAATTGAAAAAAGTTCTTATAAAAATTTACAATATGGTTTCTACTAGTTAGCTGTCTGGAATTTCAAAGTGAAATATTTTGGTAAAATGTGTCAATTTTTTTATTTTTGACATAGATTTGCTTTATAACATTTTCCATACATTTTTTTTTTTTTTTTTTGTTTATAATGGAAGTTCAAGTTCATCTTCAGTACATACAGATATTTGGAGTTTATTTAACAGCTTTATTATTATTATTATTATTTGGCAGACTGTTCTAACGAGGAGGAACACCATAACTGGAGTTGAGTATAGAGATGATCCAACCATCTTTGCTTGGGAGTTAATCAATGAGCCCCGCTGCATAACTGATAAATCTGGTGATACTCTTCAGGTTAGTATAAAATTTCTTATTGTAGTGAAATATATAGAAAATGATACTGCACGACATCTGATAGTTATGTTTGCTAATTATATCTAAACTTTTCTCTAAATTCATTGTTATTTGCACTATCCTGCAGTTCTAGGTAGCATGATCTGGACATTCAATCTATTTTTGAGTGTTATCAAATTTATTTGGTTGGTCTGATAAATTTATTTGCACTCTTTGTAACTATTTCAATTTTTAACCACATTAAAAAGTGCTAGTTACATTGTTGCCACTGGAAAGTTCTATTTGTGATATCATGGTCTTGCAAGTTGAGATTTTCAAACATGACTCCCTTGAGTAAGTGATTTCTATAAAGGCGTACTTTGTCATCTTCCAATCGAGAAAAAAATGATTATTATTATGGAAGAATATTATTTAAATATTAAAATCATTGAATCTTTAACCGTGTGTTACAAGTGCAGGATTGGATAGAAGAAATGTCAACTTTTGTGAAATCAATCGACAAGAACCATTTGATAACTGTGGGACTCGAAGGATTTTACGGACCCAAAAGTCCTAAAAGATTAACTGTGAATCCCGAGTTCTGGGCATCTGATATCGGCACTGATTTCATTCGCAATTCCAAGCTCTCAACCATTGATTTTGCATCAGTTCATATTTACCCCGATCACTGGTGAGCTGCTTTTTATCCTCATCCCCATCAGTTCATATTTTGCATTTTACATTCTGTTTTCTTTTAAACATACAATAAATTTCCTTTTTTCTTTTCTAATAATCACTTTTTGGGCAGGACCCACAATCCGGACTTCGAATATAAACTAAAATTCGTCTCCAAGTGGATGCTATCCCACATTGAGGATGGTGATAAGGAACTGAAAAAGCCCGTAATGTTTACCGAATTCGGATTATCCACCCTGAACAAGGATTTCACCCCCACACAACGTGAGAAATTCTACAAAGTGATCCTCGATATAATTTACAAATCTGCCATAAAAAACAGGTCGGGAGCTGGATCTTTAGTCTGGCAGTTTCTGGTCGAGGGCATGGAGGAATTTAACGATGACTTTGGGATAGTCCCTTGGAAAAGGGCATCGACTTACGAACTTTTTACAGAACAATCCTGCAGGCTCGCGAGGGTTCAAGGGGCTCTTCCTACACAATTGGACTACTTGAGAAAATTATGCACAAGAAGATGGTGAGTGAACTGAAATTTTTATTATATGTATACTGATGTGCTAGGTGAAAACCAAATTTCTGCTTAGAGCTGTGTGTTTTTTGCCCTTCTTTTTATTATTATTTTTTATCTCGGGTGGGAGAATTTCGATCTTTTTTTTTTTTTTT
>CACSLK010013932.1:3560139-3572476 GCA_902706635.1 Striga hermonthica | reverse complement strand
TTTTTTTTTTTTATTCATATGCCAATAAAAACAACGGGAAATGCTAAGGTCCCGTTACGGAACTAATTCGTCGGAGTTTGTAACCATTAAATTATCTTGTAGCCGTCAAAGATAGTTGATTTAACTGTTACAAACCCCGACAGAATGAGTCCGTAACGGGACCGTAGCATCTTCCAAAAACGATGTTGGAATATCACTTGTGAGTTGTCCCACATTGATTCTATAGGAAAAATGAGTCTAGTATATAAGGCTAGTGGGCTACTCCTCCCATCACCAATTGATTTTGGGATGAAATCTCATTAAGGTGCATCTAGACTCACCCTCTTATGGTGCGCTTCATCTGGTGGGACTGTACTCTCTTCCCCAAGTTCTAATGTGGTATCAGAGCGGGTCTGTCCTAGGACCTGCACTTACGAGGGACTCACAAGTGAGGGGGCGTGACCTTCTGTCCTAGGACTTGCAATGACTCTCTTTACTTGGCCTGCTATGTGGGACTTTCTCTCTATGTGGGCTTGGACTTACTAATGACTCACAAGTGAGGGGCGTGCGGGCCTATCCTAGGACCTGCAATGACTCTCTTTACCCAGCCTGCTATGTGAGACTCTCTCTACCCGACCTGCTATGTGAGCTTCGACTTACGAAGGAATCACAAGTGAGGGGCGCGTTGTGAGTTGTCCCACATTGATTCTATAGGGAAAATGAGTAAATTATATAAGCCTAGTGGGTCTCTCACCAATTAATTTTGGGATGAAACCTTATGAAGGTGCATCTAGACTCACCATCTTATAGTGCACTTCATCTAGTAGTACTGCACTCTTTTCCCCGAGTTCTAATAAACGACAAGCCATGATTCTATAATGCGCTTTCTTTTTTATCCAAACATTTTTATTAGATTCCAATGCACTCAAACACACAAGTTCTCATTTAAATTAATTCGTGTTCTTGCGGTTTGCCAGGCGTACTTTTCTAGAACTTAGAAATTAGTCCCATTGGTACGGCTATTATTGTTGAAATTTATAATTAATTAATTTATTTTTTTTTTTTAATTCCAGGAGATTATGAAAAATAAAGTACTCAAAAATTAGAACTTTTCATTTGACTTATTTATTTAATTCCGGAGAGGATATTGAAATAAAGATATTTTAAAAATTAAGAATAAATTTTAAGAGAAGCATTGATATGCAATAAAAGTATGTTAGGTCTAATTGATAGTGTTGTATTAATGTTGTCATGATGTTGATATAAATAGTTATATCCTCTTATTTGCTTTTATATTTTGAAGTTATAATAAATTTAGTATATCAATTGTTAATTAATACTAGTAGTTAGTATCAAGCAAAAATCACCTTTATATATAATTAGTACCACTGAAATTGTTTCTAAGAATAAATAATTTTACGTACGATTTTTTCACTTTATACGTGATTCTGACCTTTTAATAATAATAACAATAATAATAATAATATTAATAATAATAATAATAATAATAATAATAATAATAATAATAATAATAATAAAAGATTAAAAATACCAAAACTATATGTTGTGTTGTGTTAACCATACACTAGTGCACATGTCAGCCAGCAATGAATAATGAATTCAATCTTCCTCTTCAAATCTAAAAAAAATAAAGTCAGAAATTAGCTCATTACTACTTGGAAATTTATATCATTTCAACTATCCACTCAGCCCCACACCCTTGAAAATTTTTGTCATGATCTTTGACAATTGTGATTGAAAAAAAAAATATGATATTCAAAATTCAACATTTCCATACTATTGTTATAATTATTAATTTATTATTGCCTTTTAATTTATTATTTTCATACGATCTCACGCTGATGAAACACACAAAGACAGAAAAATCTCAGAGGAAACTCAAATAAGATTTCATCCCAAAATTAATTGGTAGAGGAGTAAGTCATTAGACTTGTAAATTAGGCTTATTTTTCTTTTATAAACGATGTGAGACAACTAACAAGTGAAAATTCTAATAATTTCAAAAGTATAGATTAACAAACAACATCAATTATTATTATTATTATTATTATTATTATTATTATTATTATTATTATTATTATTATTATTATTATTATTATTATTATTATTATTATTTCATTCATCTATTTATGATAGTGGGTAGGGTAGAGTTCCTGTAGTCAGTCACTTGGGTTGGAGTTTTTAATATAACAACAAAATAATCTTTTAAAGTGTCAAATATGTACCGCAGAAAGATAATAAAATATTCATACTTCCAAAGGATTCTCGTGTATAGTATAGAATAAAATGGAATTAATTTCACTTCTCTCTCTTTTTTTTCCCCTTAAATTTCTTAATAATATTTATCTAAACCTAATTGCGAAACATGAAATAAATATAAGTGCAAATATGTCACTTATTAGATTTAAAACTTTCGAGAATTATACACAGAGATGTATAATGTATATAATTATAAAAACTTATGATGTGAGAATCATAAAAACTGGTATATAATAATTTTTAATTGTTTTTGTAATACTAAATCTTATATCATACAATATAGTTTTGCTATAGAGACATTGTATGACAAACTTATGGAGTCATCCAAAATTTTGTTGTTTCTTATCTTTGTTGTTATTATTTGCTCAATTTATTCATACACATGAAATTTATTAATTGTTTTAATTGAAATAACGGTTTTTACATATATCTTTCAATAACTATAAATTAAAGAGTTACCAAAAGTCATCTTGGTGATTAGCAACTATCATATATCCATAGATTAGCTCAATTCTCAAACAAAGCATTCATGAATAAAATTATGTCCCCCACCCCACCTAAACAGATGCAAGGATAAGGAAATACGATTAAATAGAAATAATTATTAAGGGTACAAAACAAAACAGAACTGTATCCAACCTAACCCATCACAAGAAAACAGACTTATTTTGAAGAGGTGTACAGACTACAGAGAGTTGCACACTGCCATGGAAGTTCTGGAGATGCTAAATTTGAGTTGTAGTGAGAGAAAGTAATAAACTTTTGCCCTCTTTTGGTAGTGGCCGTCGTTTTTATATCTCTTTCTGCACATCCTCTCACACACACACACATACGCAGATGTACGCAAGAATATCAAATTATACCAGCATGATAATATGTACAAGGCGTGTTGAAATTGTTCCTCAAGACTGAGCCTTTCTTGCTTCTAAGAATTATCTCAAGTGTGTGGTAGTGTAGTCAATCAACCCTTTTCTCTTTTTAACCCTTTTTTCGTGTTGGGTCGTGAGTTTTGGTGAAAAAGTTTCGATTTTTAACGCGGGGTAAGAAATTTGGGTGCTTTACTTTTATTGTTCTGACCTTGGAACGTCGAATTCGTGAAGCTCTTGGTGTTTCCAGTGTGTTGAATTCTTTGCTAATAAAGGGTTTTTCATTCTTCGTTTTTTTTTTTCTGTTGTTTTGAACTGTGTTGTTATTTTTTATTATTTTTTATTTTTTATGTTGATGGGTTTGTAAGAATTGAGGGGTTTTCAGTGTGGGGATGGTTTTATGAAATTGTATAGGAGGGCTTATAGCTTTGTCTTTGTGCCCTTAGTTCTGTCTTTCCTTGGTGGGTTTTGATTGGGAAAAATGGGGTGTGTATGCTGGAAGTCCTCATCAGCGCTTGATGACAGCCCAAAACAGAGAGAATTAATTCGAAAAACATCCGAATTGCGCGAAGCCCGAGCGATTTGCCGGAAGAGGAATGAGAGCTTTTCAGCTGAGGTGAAGCTGGAGGAGAATGGGGATATCAAAACCGGGTCGATTGATAGGGGAAGTAATGTGTCTAGAAGGGTGAGGGACGATTTTTGCAACAAGAAACCAGAGAAAGATTTTGATGACGCCAGCAATTCCCCGAGCATTGGGAACCTTCCGAGAGCCGTGGAAGGGGAACAGGTTGCTGCCGGGTGGCCGTCTTGGCTGGTTGCGGTGGCAGGGGAAGCTATCAGAGGGTGGGTCCCGCGGAAAGCGGAGACTTTTGAGAAGCTCGATAAGGTACTTTTCTGGTCAAATCATTGTGGAAATTTTCTTGATTAGTTTGTGGGTGTGTCATGATCAAAGTAAAACATGTGGACTTGATGTTTGTTAATGACTTTTCATGTCATTATATGTTAATATGCTCTGATCTGCTTGTGTATAAGTTTAGTTTCTTCTGAACATCAACAACAAGAAAGAAAGTATTCTGGATTTTAGATGATTTTGCAATCATATATGCTGGTGTGTATAATAATGTTTTTGCCTGAAGAACTATATCATTAACCGGACGTATTATATGTTAATAAATGTGTCTTCATTTCGTAAATGAGCTTAGATTTTACATTTTCGACACGTTTTTTTGACACGTATCATCTCTCTATATTAATTGCATTTGTCGTGAAGCTCAACCACTTTCTTTTAATGCGTGATCTCTGAGCGCGGAAAGTTTATATTTTTGCCGAGCTGAGAACAAACAACACCACTACTCCTGGTTACATTTTGATTTCCTTTCAATTGGGGCTTATAGTTAGAACAACTGTTTACAATCTATTTCACTACGACTACTTTTTCAATATTTCTTTCTAGTTTTCTTGTTGGTTCGTCCTCATCATTTCTTTCTTTGACGTTTTTATGAGGCTAAAGGTTTGGCAGGGGCTCTTACAGAATCTGTTTATTAAACGGGAGAGAGAAATTATGCGCGAAATAGTCTTGTGGGAACCATGTTCTGTGTCCTCTTTTTGGTCTATCCTATTTAATAGTTTAAATTTTAGAAAAATAAATTTTGACATGGCGTTTTGTGTAGCTTTTTACTGTCTATGCAGTATCCTAATATGATTCGTTTTTCGGTTCTTGTGTGATAGCATTTAATTGTTGCAGATTGGCCAAGGAACTTACAGTAGCGTGTACAAGGGTCGTGATCTTTTGCACAACAAAATTGTTGCCCTAAAAAAAGTTCGTTTTGATAATATGGACGCAGAAAGTGTTAAGTTTATGGCGAGGGAGATTCTCATTTTGCGAAGGCTCGATCACCCAAATGTCATTAAACTAGAAGGCTTAGTTACCTCAACAACATCTTGTAGTCTATATCTTGTGTTCGAGTATATGGAACATGATCTGACTGGACTCGCGTCACTTCCTGGTGTCAAATTCACCGAACCACAGGTGGGTTTTTTACTCGGCCTTTGCAGTTTTTTTTTTTTTTTTTTTTTTTTTTTTTTTTTTTTTTTTTAAAAAAAAAAAATCTAGATAATAACTTATTTTTCTCTCTATATTTTTAGCTTAAGTGTTATATGCAGCAGCTGCTAAGTGGGCTCGATCATTGCCACAGTAATGGCATCCTGCATCGTGATATAAAGGGCTCAAACCTGTTAATCAACAATCATGGAATTTTAAAGATTGCGGACTTTGGTTTAGCGAGTTATTTTGATAATAACCAGAAATTTCCGTTGACTAGCCGTGTTGTGACTTTGTGGTATCGGCCGCCTGAACTTTTACTTGGTTCGACTCAGTACGGTGTTGCTGTTGATTTGTGGAGCACCGGCTGTATACTTGGAGAATTATATGCTGGAAAGCCCATCATGCCTGGAAGAACGGAGGTAGTACTATTATAATCTATTTGTTAATCGTGCAATTTCTTTATGCAATGATTTGAATAAAATTATTTTGTACCATGAAAAGGTTGAGCAGTTGCATAAGATATTTAAATTGTGTGGCTCACCATCCGAAGATTATTGGAGAACGTCAAAATTACCTCATTCGCCAGTGTTTAAGCCCATTCAGCCATATAGACGGCAGATTGCTGAGACATTTAAGGATTTTCCGGAAAGTGCCACGAGACTCATGGAGACCTTACTCTCTATTGACCCTTCCGAACGGGGAACAGCATCTTTTGCCCTTCAGAGTGAGGTATTCTCTGCCCGTATGTATGTGTGCGTGATAATGGATGACAAATGCAACTGAACAATTTGTATGAAATTTTTATCATTTAAAACTATTCTCGACTTCTTGTTTTAGCTTATGCTTGAATCTACTATGTTTTTTCATCCTTGGGGTGTTTATTTGCTCAAATAGGATTTGATATTTTTCAAATATACTATAAACTCCATGCTGTAGTTGTCTGACAATTTTAAATTTATACAACGAAAGAGCTTCACTTGATTTTGGTATGGGCAGAGTATTTGTTACTGAGTCTTTTCTTTCATAAAGTTCTTCAAGACAGAACCGTTTGCTTGTGACCCTTCAAGTTTGCCAAAATATCCTCCAAGCAAAGAGATCGATGCAAAACTGCGAGAAGATGAAGCGCGAAGGTGAATTTTCGCTGTAACTTTCTTAGTATAAGCAATTACGCTAAGAATATTTCAAGATTTTGTTACCAGCCTAGCATTCGAGTTTTTCTTTACAACTTTTAATTTATATTGCATTGCCTTTATTTTTTTTCTGAACTTCTGTTAACATCAGTTGCTTTCAAGGTGTTTGACATTGTCTTTCGAACAAAAATTTTACAGGAAAGGAGCTGTTGGAGTTAGAGGGCACAAATGCGAGTACGATTCTAAAAGACCAAAAGAATCTCGAAGTGCTGCAGCTAATGCTGACTTGGCTAGGTCGATGCAGGTATATACATTAAGATTGGTTGGTCTTTCGATATAGAGACACTTCCTATACGACTAGAAGAAAATAAAGGAAAAAAAAAGCTCTAATTCAAGCTAAAAAGCTAAATCTGATTATGTTTAAGCTTGTATTTCAGAGGAGCGATGTGAACCTTCAAAAACACAGAGCTTGTCCTGGTTCAAACAAAATACAGAGTAGGGCTTTTTCATCCGTGGAGTCACGGGAGAAAATAGCCTCGTCGTGTGTGGGGCCCACGAACCAAGCTGTCAGGCTTTCAGAGTCGTTTGGGGATCCCATGAGGAAGCAAATGTTATGTGGCTCTCAAAATGCGGAGAAAATGGGAAAACAAGAACCTGATTGCATGGTGAGTTTTAAGTGATATGAGATTTTGGTATTTCACTTTTTTGGGCCATTTATGGATGAAAAATGAAAACTAACCAGTTTTGTGGAAAGATGACAATTGACATATATAACCAACCATTTTTTTCCATTAAAGTTGCTATTTTTCATTTTAAAGAAAATGCTCATTTTTTTTTTTTTATTATTTTTTTTAATCTTTTCATGTTTTAGATGATTTGTAATTCTTAAACCCACATTTTTTCCTCTCTTTTGTCTCTAAGGAGAGGTCGAGCCACTTTTCCGGTCCTTTAATTGCTACCTCAAACAACATAGAACAGGTGCTGAAAGAGCACGATCGTCGGATTAAGGAAGCTGCTCGGCGCATAAGGCACGAGAACACGAGAGTTTGTAGAATTCGACCTCAGTAGGAGTGCGTGCAGACGTCTACAAAGTGTACGTGTCTCGGATTACTATAACTGTTTGAACACATAAAATATACAGATATAAACAGTCTTCATACATATATATATACATATATATATATATATATATATAAATATTATAGACTTGTATATAAATTATATTGTGTATAGATATTTTTCGGCGACCACAGATGTTCGTAATTTTTGAGTGATTGCTTATGTGTTAACTGGGAAAAAGAGTGTCAATAGGTCTTACATCACTTTGCCATTTTAAAGTATAAGAGTTTACCCGCTTAACTGTTAAACCACAGACTGTCTAAGCAAAATGTTATAGAAACAGGAGACATTGCACCATATATATATATGAGTAAAAACTGAAACTTGAGGCAACTTAAATTAAAACCATGAACTACAAAGGGAATGCAAAATCATAAATTAAAACACGAGATGATGAAAGAAAAACCAAACGAACCCAAATGATGCATGCAGAAATAATGAAAAATTGCCCCAAGACCAAAATCTGAGAATCTGATTTAATACCCAAAAAGAAAGATAGGACGCAGCCCAAAGTGCAGACCACGGTGCCCGTGGTGGGGATGCTCTGTGACGGGCTCTGGTGCACCATAACTCTTCTTGGGAGATTCTGCTTCTTGTGACGGAGAATGAGTTGGTGACTCGACTGGTTTTCCTGCAGCCGGAGATGGTGACGGGGTACGAGATGGCTGCTCATGTGCTGGAGCTTTAGCCGCCGGAGGTGTGGACCGGGAACGAGATGGTGGCTCGACTGGCGAGGTTCTTGTGGGGTTTATTCTGGCAGCCGGAGATGGTGACGGAGAACGAGAGGGTGGCTCGACTGGCGAGATTCGTGTGGGGTTTATTCCGGTAGCCGGAGATGGTGACGGAGAACGAGATGGTGGCTCAACTGGCGAGATTCGTGTGGGGTTTATTCCAGCAGCCGGAGATGGTGACGGAGAACGAGATGGTGGCTCGACCGGCGAGATTCGTGTGGGGTTTATTCCAGCAGCCGGAGATGGTGACGGAGAACGAGATGGTGGCTTGACTGGTGAGATTCGTGTGGTGTTTATTCCCACAGCTGGAGATTGTGACGGAGAACGAGATGGTGGCTTGCTTGCCGGAGATGGGGTTTTGCCGGCTGTCGGAGATGGTGACGGGGAACGAGATGGCGGCTCGACCGTTGGTGCATGGGCCGTGGGTCCCGCTTCCGGCGAGGTGGTCGGAAAATGATGATTCTTGGAAAGTACTATGACTTCGAGCTTTTGCCCTTTCTCGCAATTTTGGTCGTGTCCACTTATGAAGTAGAATGGACCCGATTTTTTGAACTTGAATACCGAGTGGCCGCCCTTGAAGGTCCTTATCGGGTTCTCTTTGTTGCATTTGGTGTAGTCGTTTCGGTTCACGACGAGGACCGTGTCGTGCCCTTGCTTGTACTTGAAAACTGCCAAAAAAAAAAAAAAAACGACACGATCAAAATGTCAGCTATCGAATATTAATAAATGAGACGAGCGATAATATTAATATCGAACGAACCAAGCTGATCGTTGATCTCAAAACGATATTTTTCGGCCCAAAGGGTGTAATTGTGGGAGGGATGAAGGGTCCAGCCATCTTCGCCGCCAACATCGAATGTATGAGCCTTTGATGATGAGCAGAAAAACCCAGTTATGATCAATATTGCTAACACCAATTCCATTGTAGAATGAGTTTCGGACATTGGAGTTTTTACTGTTGTAAGAAAAATGTGTGAGGTCTGAAAGTTTGGGAGTGAGTGATGATGTGAGGACAATATGACACTACGTATTTATATGGACATGTTAGGGTTAAATGAGGAAAAAGAGGTTTTTGGATTAATTAAGATAATAAAAATGGGGTTTTAATGAGTTTTGAATATTACATGACCTTCAGCCTTCGGCTTTTACTTTGGAAACCTTCAAATTTATGCAGTCAATGAGTCATACTTTTTTTACGTTGTACAAAGAATTTATTATGTTTATGTGACGTTCAACCTTATGGTTTATGTGCAGTTGTGTAACCATTTTCATGTGTATTCTTCTTAACTTGTTTTGCTGTGAAGCGAATTAGTTATTTATAAATATTGTATTGACACGTGTCTTGCAATAAAAGTATTGTCCTTAAAATACAGCTTAAATGTTCAATCAACATTAATACCTACTAGAAGATATTTTTTTTTTTCGCAAATAAATAAATGATATTCTCAATTGATAATTAAATGGTAATTGGTAAGGTCAAGGTATTAGTTTAGTCCCAGGAGAGCTGATAAATGAAACGATCCGTTGGTCACCTCATTTCATTTAGGTTTGTTAAGGCTCTAAAATAGAAAGGATTATATACTTTTTTTATCATTCGACTCGTTAAGATTCAAGTTCAACTCGTTTAAGCTCGGGTTCAACTTTTTAATATAGATAAATATGCATACTTTGAGCTCGTTTAAATAAAGACTCAAGTTCGAACTCAAATATCAAGAGTTCGAGCTTGAATTTACGCCCTTGGTCTTACAAGATGTGATGCCAATTGGTAACTGCTAAATTGTAACTTGAATGAAGTCAAAGTTGGTCGAATGTGACATCAAAGCCCCATAATGCAAATTAATACATCGAGCACCATGTAATAAGGTCCAAGAGAAAACTAAATAGGCCAAATCATAATAAATTGCCAAGTTAATAGGCATGTTTGTTAGCATCCAAATTACTATTGCGTCTTGAAAGTAGAGCAAATTTATTTTCTAATGTAATATTATACTCCTCCATCCCAAATCTTATGCATTTTTGGATTTTGGCGTGGGAATTAAGGCAAAATATTTAAATCCCACTTTGGATACAACATGATTAATTTATATTGATGAAATTTGGGCAAATAAACAATAAAAAAAGGACAGGGTTCTCCACAAGAACCGCGTACATGGCGCTCTCACATTCCGGTAGCCACCCCGACCAATCCCTTTGGAAAATTATTTGCGTGCGGCGGCGCCGCAACGAACCCGTCATTTCTTGTGGCTCGCCGCCAAAGGTCGTTTGCTTACAAACCTAGTGTGAGTTCGGCGACATTTGTCCGTTTCCGATAGTTGCGATTTTTGTGGAATGAGTGAATTTGTTTTGCATGTTCTCCGAGACTGCCCAACTGGCAGGACCGTATGGGACAGGCTCCAACCGACTGGCTACGTTCGTGATTTTTTCCAACTGCCCCTTCGAGCTTGGTTGAGAAGGAACTTAGTGAGTGCTCGGACTGACCAAGTCGATAACTGAGGGACTAACTTTTTGGTTGCTGCGTGGAAAGCCTGGGGATGGCGGAATGATCGAATTTTTGCCCAACGAGTCCTTAGCTGCAAGGCGCGGTGCTCGAAAATTCTCCGATTGGCTGACAGTTACAGTTGCACAGAGCCGACACACGCGCAGGTGGGAGCTACCCTTCATGTCACTTGCATGATACGATGGACTCCGCCGGAGTCAGGATGGATAAAGCTTAATACTGATGGAGCTATTGATATCTCCACGGGCCTTAATGGTGCCGGTGGCCTTCCTCGCGACGAAAGATGAACTTGGATCGAAGGTTTTACCATGCATATTGGGTATTGCACTATCACGGGGGTTGAGTTGTGGAGATTTTTTGCAAGGCTTACAGTTGGCTTGGGGTTCGGGGTTTTGTCAGGTCATTGCCGAGGTGGATAGCAAATGCGCTACCCAGCTGGCCTTGGGTACTGTGGACATTCTTGGGACCCATGCAACGATTGTCTTAGCCATTCGTAGTTTGGTGCTGCGAGATTGGAGTGTTAGAATACGACATGTGCATGGGAGGCTAACTTCGCAGCTGATCATTTGACGAGTTTGGTAATTTCTTTCCCGGTCGATTTGCAGTGGCTCTCCTCACCACCCGTCAAAATGAGCACCTGGCTTGACCATGACATTATAAAGGTGTCTTATCCCCGCCAGGTCCAAGCTTAACTTCTTCTTTCTTAGGCTGTCGGCCTCTTTTATTATACCCAAAAAAAAGAACACAAAAGTAAATAATTGTTTATCTTAGCAATCTAAAAGCCTGTCTCTACATTTATATGTAGACATTTCCAAACATTTGTGTCAATTTTTTGTACTTAGTACTCCTATGTGTGTCCTGTACTCTTATGTGTCAGTTTCTGTTGCTTGATAATATGATATGTCAATTTATAGTGTTTCGAGTAGTTCATACATGCTCAAACTTTTACTTATGAGTGAGTATTATAAAAATAAAAAATACTTGACCAACTTAAATTATGTATATATTAATTTGAAAGTTAACAACTTTTATATTTGTTATCATATTTCATATATAATGAATCATTTGATGAACTTCAATTTGACATTCATGTATAAACTTTGTATGAAAACTAAATTATCCACCAATATGAATTAAAAAATAGTGCAATTATGTGCTATTTAAATAAACATATTTATTAAGTCGATTGTATAATGTTAATTAAAAAATATTATAATATAAGAGGGACAAGTTAAAAAATAAGTAAACAAGTCGTGCCACGATCTCTAGTACAATCTCAACTCTTTATCATGCTGAGACGAGCTCGTCAACTAATCGGACTAATAAACGAGCTCAAGCTAAGTTTGTTTATCAAAATTAACAAGCACCATAATAAATTAAGTTTAAGCTTTAACACGCCGAACTAAGATAGTAGTTTAAAAAATTATCTAAACGAGTTTTAACTAGTCTGAGACGAGCTTTGATCATTAACTAAACTAGCTCGAGCTTGGTTAATTTATCTAGCCAAGACAAAGTTTGATCGTGAACTAAACTAGCTCGAGATTGGCTAGTTTATCTAGTCAAATTCAACCCTTAAAAAGTCAAGCAATTCTCGAGTCTTAACGAGCTGATCGATTCCTTTATCGGCTTTACTAAGTTGTTCTTTTCTAAATAGGAAGAACTGAAGATAATATATTTTTTTTTTTTTTTTT
>CACSLK010013932.1:3548008-3559695 GCA_902706635.1 Striga hermonthica | reverse complement strand
AAAAAAAAAAAAAAAAAAAAAAAAAATTATAAAAGAAAAAACAAACAAAGAAATATCAATTATAATAATTCTCTAAAGATGCAGAAAGGTCGCGGAGGCGCAGGACATCTGTTGAACTTAAACACGGTGGTACTATTTATAGATTTGAAACCCTAATAAGTTTCCCATTTTTTTTTTTCTATTTATTTAATTTATTTTTCTGCCTAAACCGAGTCCCAAGAGTTGAAACCGGGTCAAAACCGGTTTACAAACCATTTTAAAATCAAACAACTAAAGTAATATAGTATGATAGGGATGTCAATTTGGCCCGGACCAGACTCGACCTAGCTCCCCGACCTGTAGTTTGGGGTGAGTTGGACGTGCCTTGTTACCAAAACGGGTCAGGGCAGTTCTGCCTCGTTGCACAAACGGGCTAGGTCTGGGGCATAAATGTCGGTCCTTCCCGATCCGTCTCGACCCGCCCCGACCTAGTATAGTCAATATTGTTAGTCAAAATTAGGGTAAATAAGACACATTATTTTCCTACCAACCTTCTCTACTTTCCTTTTTTCTTTTTTCTTCTCCCTACTCTCTTCCATCACACCATTAGGCGTCACTTCCTCCATCATCTAATTATTTTTTTCTCTCTCTCTTTTAATTCTACTTCCACTTCCAGCATACTTTCTTTTTTCTTCTCTCTTTATCCTTTATCTTTTCACTCACATATCTAGCACTCTTTTAATTTCCCTTCGATCAGATTTTTTTCTTTATTTTTTCCTTCTTTATCATTTTATCTTTTCACTCACGTACACACAAATTCAGGGTTGGGGGTTGCTCCATCTGATATGGTTGGGAGGCGGAGGCCGCGAGCCACGACGCGGTTAGGAGACGGCCAATGGTGTCACTTTGGGCAATAGAAGCAACTATTGTGATGATTATTGACAAATAAAGTACGAAGCATACGTCCTGCCACATATATTCCGCGCATTCAGAAATATTATATAAGAGCGACAAGAGAAATGAATTATTTATTTTTTAAGTTCACATTTTAAAATAATAATGTTTTGTCATACATATTTTATTTGCAAATAATTTTGTTTCATTAATTTTTTTTTAGTGTTTATAGAAAATTCTTAATTAATAACAATACTTCATGTCTATTATTCATCGTCTTCATCATTGTGGACCGACTTAATTGTCGGAGTGTTAATGTTGGAAGCTCCTCCCGTACTATTTTGCAGGTCAACAAACGGATCAGAATGTAAATCAGATCGTGGGAGCCGGACAGAGGTTTTTTGCACACAAGGTTGGGTCCATTGAATTTCAATTTCACAATTAATTTGTGGATTTATTTTCATTTAGTGTCATTTGTAAGGCTTAATTATCTAAATAACCAGTTAATTTGCCAACCGTGTGCCCATAAGGTCATGATGTGTTACATATGAGCTTATGAACAGATGAACTATACCGATACTTTTTTTTTTTTGATACAGGGACCTTCCGGTTTTCGGATCCACAGGGGAACCGACTAATCCGGAATCGAGCTGGGTAGGACCACAAGGGCGGCAAAGCTCTCCCTCAAGAATTTTAACACTGCTGCATTCTCAGGGCTCGAACTATACCGATACTTTGAATATGCATTATTGCATAAAGTTGTTTATATTATTGTTATATGTATAAATTCAATTGTAGAACTGATTTCTCATAGTCCCGAAATTAGATAGCCTCCACAAATTTAGTGACAATGGTTCAAAGAATCCAAAAACTACAATATACAAATATATAAAAATAAATAAATAATAAATAAAAAATTAACGAGTATAAGATTAATGCTTATGCATTTTTAATTGAAGGAGTAGGGACTGCAGCTTTGAAAATCAAATCAAAGGCTTTCTGAATGCTGGACTTGAACTTGGGCCCATCAATCAGCCCATTTTCGGTACCAACAGCCACCCTAAGCTCTCCCATATAACTCACCATTGTTATTGTAAGGCTCTGCAAAATTATCAATCCACTGACTTATTACATTGAAAAAACATTAGTTTTTTGGGAAATGCTACGGTACCATCATGTCGATTGTTTTAACCATTGGATCATCTATCTTATCTAACTACATTTGGATCCAACGGTTAAAACACCCGACGGGATGGTACCGTAACGGGACTGTAGCATTTCCCTAGTTTTTTATACCATTTCTCTAAAAAATGGCACGGCCTAAACGTTAGTCGGGTTGGCTCGTTATACTTTTTTCAAATAATAATAAGAATAATAATAGTTAGTACCTGAGGAACGCCCACGACCATGAAGTAAAAGCCATGGACAGGATGGTTGGACAAAGACAGCTTTTCGATTGGCCCCTTTATGTTTGATATTGTCATGCTTGTGTTCTTTAATGTGCTATGAATGTATTTTGCAGTCACCTGACTCATTTTATCCAACCAAATAAACATTTCATTTTCTTATTTATTTATATATGAGAGAGTTCAATAATTAAGTACACATAAGTAAATGTATGGTAGATTCAATTGCACAAATTAACCAATGCTAAGTAGATGAATAACCATTGATGATTCAATAGTACAACATACCTCAGGGCCCCTCCATCTCCTCAAAGTATCGAGCAACTTCCCGGTCAAAACAACAGCTGCCGAGTTTTTCTTCCGTTTGATCACCTTCCGAGCACGAAACACGAACTCAAGAGGGTCGTCTAGGTTCGTGTCGTCTGCAGACAATTTCGGCACGGACACGTGTAGGAAAGCAAATTGGTTGCCCCAAGGGGAGTCGGCCTCGGGCTCCACCATTTCCGAGACCGATCTGTAGCCACCGATGTTTCTTGTGTTGAGAAGAACCAACGAGGTGGCCTCAGCATTCCTCTGCTCGTGCTTAGCGGACTGCATGTAGAGTCTGATCCCCAGGAAAAGGACTCCACATATCACGTCATTTATCGTCTGTATTATCGCTTGCTCAAAAGTTAGTGTTTGTATTTCAGCTAGCTTATCAACTAATTTTACTAAACATTTTTATTATATCAACTACAAATTGTTAGACGGATAATTATTAGTCTTAACTTAGTAAGATTGATAAAAAAAAAAAAAAAAATGGAAAAACGTACCACATGAAGATTGGCCTTGATTTGCTTAATCCTGTCGAGCGAGAAAGACAACGTGGAAATCGTGATCGGCCGGAACTCGACTCCTTGGTCACCCGACCTTATCGGGCTCCGGTCATCCTCAATCATACAGCTCTTCATCAAGCTCCACCCGAAATCCCGAACCGTATCAATCAAGCCGGATAAACCCAGGCACCCTTGTTGGGCCCTATCACGGGCCTTGTTCCGGGCCTCCTCCTTTGTTGGGTTGAAGGACGGGAATGTCAAGGGGATCTCGGGATTGTCGGCCCTCTGGAGACAAGAGAGGAGGGCCCCCATGAGGGAGTAACCGTCACCCAGCGCGTGGTGGAGCTTGAAGACCACGTTGCCGGCGGCGGTTTTTGTGGGGTACTTGAATATGTGAATTTCCCATAATGGCCTGCTTTGGGGCAGCTGCTCTAGGGATATTTTGGACAGGTAGTCGGAGAAGTATTGGTCGTAGAATTCCGGCGGCTGGCCGGCCGGTAAAATCGGGGTCCGGACGTGGTCTTGGAGACTCACCTCAACCTTTTTCCAATGTTTGGTTCCATTTTCGTCTTCCACCTGTTGATGAGATTGTGATTTTTTATTAAAGTAATGGGTAATTTAATAAAAAAAATTAAAAATAATTTAAAATTCTGTATATAGTATTTTTATTATTATATACTAGTAATCACCCGTGCGATGCACGGGGATATAATGAGTCGTGAGTTTTTTAAAAGGCCATTTTATATATAAATTGTGTAATAATGCAATGATCATGATCATAAGAATAGACATATAAACATATAACTAAACTGAAAAGATCATATATTATTGAACACTTTCATATATACAACATTATTGGTTTGATTCTTTGGCACGCCATCTTCGCCAGATTTTCAACCGTTTTCGGTTAGTGACACGGGAGACAACAATATATAATTGGTCATGACTGAACACCGATTTCTTAAGAAATAAGCCAACATGAGATAAGAATTGTCTCTAGTTCTTGTTTATAGTCATGACGTAAGAAACCATAATGGGAAAGTCGCCGCTGGAACTTGAAATGAATTCTAACATCAGAAGGAGTTATGACCATTTTTGGAATTAATACCTTATCACCGGCATGATCTCCTGTGAGCATCTTACATTCAAGAACATGAGTGGATAGTTTTGTCACAACCAATCGTGTCTCATTACACAAACCCATAGAATGATCCTCGCAACAACATGACTGGAGTTCCAATCTTCAAATACAACTCATGGTTCGGTATTTCGGAACACTTGATACTATTCAAAAACTCAGGCGTATGGAGATCAGACAAAAAAAAATTATTAGAATCCGATTTGCACGTACTATCAGAGCTCAAGTACATACGACCATCCAACAAATTCAATGATGTCATGCACTCATCGATAGACTTGAACACATTCAACGTCGGCGCAAATATAACCCTATCCTTCAAATAACTTGGATCGTCAGGCGCCCCCTTATACATTGGATATGTGCTTTCAACGATTTGAGCAATAGGATCATCAAATGGCTGGAGCAAAATATCTTCGGATATGTCTATAAGTGCACATCCATCATTCGACCCCGATAGTTTCATCTATGATGTTGGCTATCCAATATGCAAACCGTGTAAGCTCATCACGTTCATCCGCATTACCAAGTCCTTGAAGACGCATATTTTTCGTAAGCCTAAGCATAGTATAATTCCTCCATATGTCATAAGCATTAATGGCAGAATTGACTATGTCCTGACGGTTACCCTTTGGAATGACATGAAGGAATTTTTGAAAATCTCGGCTTCCCACCAAACGGTTTGTTGAGGTTCAAAGGATCAATTGCTCCCATCAAATGGTTTATTTTAAACTTTTTAAGTGATTATTACTTTTAAGTGATTAATATGATGTCAACTGTTTTGGACATTTTGAATAAATAAGCTAATTGGAAGCATGTATAAATAATGAACACATGGTCTTATTGAACGAACATATTAAGATACAAAATAATTGCGAAAAAAAATTAAAGACAAATATAAGTTAAAAGAACAAAATAAAAGTTTATAAGAGAAGATGACAAAGATATTGAATAATTAGAATATAAAAAGAAAAAAGTTAAACAGAAAAGAAAAAACACAAAAAGAAAATACAAAAGATTTACCTGTAAATAATTATAATTTATCTATATAAATCTATGTAATTTTGAAATTAATTTGTGCATGCGTTTATGAAGGCACACGCCTTTTTTATTTTTTATTTATTTTTTTTTTTTGCAAAATTTATTCTTTTTCACATAGCAGGTGGAATCTCATTCTCCTCCATATTTTTTTGGATCATGAGTTGTCCACAAACTATTGTTCTGATATTCTCTCTACACCATTAATTTTGAATTCAATTTGTGATATTAATCTCTGTGACTTTTTGTTGTTTTCATGCTTTCTATATATAGACTGTGGAAGGTATTATTTATTTGGTCAAAACTTTCTAAAAAGGATTTAAACAACAACCTTTTTATATATAGATAGATAATATACATAAAAGTAATAAAAATAAACTAGTTATCATCTTGTGCACATGCACATATGTACATAAAATATTGTAAGTAATATGTGTGAATTTAATATTAAAATTATAGATGATAAACATATCACATTTTCAAAATATGTGAATTTAATATTAAAATTCTAGATAAAGGACATACCAATTTTTTAAGATTTAATCATTAGTAAAAATAAAATTATATTTATATAAATTATTTGAGTACATATGAATCACTATATTGATTAAAAAAAATTGTGGGTAATGTAATTTTTATAATTTGGATGGATCATGATCAAATAATTTACTTGAAAACTTTATTATTATTATTATTATTATTATTATTATTATTATTATTATTATTATTATAATAATTATTATTATTATTTCTATTCTTATTTGATTTTAAATTTTTTTTACTATACTATTAAAACTATTTACTAATTGTTTCTAAAGAAAATTATTTCATGAAATACAAAATTAAAATAATAATAATAATAATAATATCATTCATAAAACCTAATTAAGAGTAATCATGTATTTATAAACCTTAATTAATAAAACCTCATTTATTTTTCCTCCAAAAGAAGTTACAAAATTTATCATTCATATTTTGTCTTTTACATTAATACACCCTATTAAGTGTAATCATGTATATTTTTGCTATTATATTATATAATAGTTAATGCTATTACAACTCATAATATTTCACACTAAATATAAATTACA
The DNA here is from genome assembly GCA_902706635.1 of Striga hermonthica. Classification (NCBI taxonomy): domain Eukaryota; kingdom Viridiplantae; phylum Streptophyta; class Magnoliopsida; order Lamiales; family Orobanchaceae; genus Striga; species Striga hermonthica. The sequence continues at coordinate 3,553,334 of CACSLK010013932.1, read as the reverse complement.
TAAGTATAAACAATATTATTATTTTAAGATAGTTATTATTATTATTATTATTATTATTATTATTATTATTATTATTATTATTATTATTATTATTATTATTATAGTAGTTAATGCTATTTTTTTGCTATTATATTATATAATAGTTAATGCTATTAATTTTTTACATGATTACACTTAATATGGGTGTATTAATGTGAAAGGCAAAATATAAATGACAAATTTTGTAACTTATTTTGGAGGGAAAATAAATGAGGTTTTATTAATTAGGTTTTATTTATGAGGTTTTATTTAATGATTAGCTAGCAATTATATATATATATATAGATATCTTTATGAAAATTTTATACATGAAAATTACTAATATTATATTATAATAAATTTTTACCACACAAATATATATACATAATTTAAATTTTAAAAATATAAATATTTCAAAAGTAAAAATAAAATATATTGTGATAGTGTCGGGTTGACGTTGACCTAGCCAGATGATGTCCAGGTCAAGGTCAGGTTTGTTGTAATTAGATTCGAAGCACCCATCTGGATCGATCCCAACTCCAGATCCTCGACCCGTCAATCCGGTTCGGTGGAAAACACTGCTTCTATATCCTTATTAAATTAAATTTATAGTTATATTTGATAAATTGATATTTTATTAAATCTTTTTACCAAATTAGCAATATTTGCATCTCCTTATTAACTTGTCTATTTGTCCTTTAACTGATTTCACAATTGTATCCTCATTAAATTAAATTTATATTTAATTATTAAGGACAACATTGATAAATTATATTGACATTTTATTGTTATATGTCCTTTTACCAACCTAGATGACACGGGCTTTTGTCTACAACATTATTACTAGTACAACGCCCGTGTATTACACGGGTGCTTGCTAATTTTTTCTTTAAAATCTAAAATTAATGAGAAAATAGTTGAAAATTTAAAACATTTTATAAAATATATATATTATTGTATATTAAGTATGAAACTTATTATTTGTACGACTTACATGTGTTATATTGTAATAATTTTTATAACTTACAACATATAACTGCATTAAACATCAATTGAGAAATAATTTTATTTTTCTAATGAATTTTAATAAATATTATTATTTTTTATTATTATAAAGATGAATATAATTTATTTATTTCATATATACAATATGGATGTCAAATCGAACACCATCAAAAGGTGATTAATTTGATATATTATATATGTAAAACCGATAAGAAATACAAAAGTTATCAACTTTTAAAATACATTTACAATTCAGTAGCTAATTGAAGGAAACAAATCAAAAGTCAGGGATATATTAGTCACTTAGTGACTCACTATTGTATTAAAGGGTTATATTAGTACAAATGATATTAAAATACCTAAGTTAGCTAAATAATATTTATAGAATGTCCTAACATAGATTATTAATTATTAATAGATTATTATTATTTGTCCAAACCTGATTACGAAGCATGATTCTTTGTCAAGTAGGATTTCGAAGCACCAGAAGCAACCACGTAAGCTCAGGGCATTCGGGAATTATACGGGATATGGTAGGCCATCATTAATTCATTATTCTCGAACATGTAAATAAACTTATAAAGTAATAATATATACTTCCTCTTTTAGCTAATCTTGTATATTGAAAATTCCAAAATTAATATTTTAATTTTATCTCATACAAATTCATTGACTTTCTGATTTTCGGATTCACAGGGAATAAAATTAGAATTTGTATTCATTGTATATATGAGATAATATTTTAATATTTAATTAGATAATATCTCATACAATGAGATAAAATTAGAATACAAATTAGAATTTGTATTCATTGTATGAGATATTTTAATATTATCTAATTAAGTACAATATTCATTGTATGAGATAATATTTTAATTTTATCTCATACAAATTCTAATTAATTTTTTGGTACAGGGATCTTCCGGTTTTCGGATCCACAGGGAAACCGACTAATCCGGAATCGAGCCGGGTAAGACCACAAAGGCGGCAAAATTTTCCCTCAAGAGTTTTAACACTGCTGCATTCCCAAGGCTCGAACACGAGACCACTGGTTAAACTGGAAGAGATCCAAACCATCACATCCAAGGTGTAAGTAAGTGAATTCGAGAAGATACATCAATATGTTAGGCAAGTCAAATTATACCGATTTTTTGAATACCTAATTATCCGGATAAACTTTATATTAAATGAAGATTATATGTTAAAGGCAGCAAAATTAAAATTAGTTTTAAATAATTCCAGATTTAGTATGATTGAATTAATTTTTAGACGAGATAGATATGTCTTTTCTTTATTGTATTGCTTACTTTAATGCAATATCTTGTCTCGTGCCACATGCTATTGCATTAAAATTGGGCAGGCTACAAATAAAATAAAATTATATAAAAAATAAAAACAAAAATAAAAATAAAAATTTGGGCAGGCTGATCAGCTGTCCAATTATATATACTTGTTAAATAATTGTGCGTGGAGGTAATTAAAAAAGATGTAAAATCACGTGATATTGTTGTGTCACCTACAAACTGATTTATGCTACCAGTCTTACAAATCAACTAGTACGAATCCCGTGCGATGCACGGAAATAGATATTTTTTAATATTTATTAATTAAAAAATTCTCATTAAATAATATTATAAATATAAAATAGAGTCAATATGCAGTACAATGTACTATATTATTTTAATAAAAATATTATATAAAATTTAAATGGTGCAAAATTACATAAAAATATCTATTTAAAATTAGTACGCAACCCGCGCCTTGCACATAACTGATATTATATTACATTATATTCATTTCAAAATATGTATCATTTCAAAAAATTTATTCAGAAATTCGATTTGACTATAACGTGATTCCAAAAATAATTATTTTCATAAAATTTTATCATATATTTAAAAAACTATGTGAATAATAAGTATAAATATAAAACTTATATTGTTTCATTAACTAATATGAATTTATCTTTGTATAAAATATTCAAATCAAAATATTTAAGTAATTGAGTAGAAACAATCAGTCACGGGTTTTCTTATGCCAAAAAAATCGACACTTCTTATCATGTTATAACAAATGAACTGTGTACTTCACACAAAAATTATTTGAAATGTCTTCATACAAAATGAATTAAATCGAGACCCATTAATTATAAAAAAAATGATCATAGCTTATTTTATAAAAGAAACATCGATACACGCACATTATATCAATATATCTGTTCATATCATTTTGTCGGAGTTCCGGTAATTTTATTATGTTAATTTCATATGAAAAATTGAAACTCACGCCTAAAATCAATATATTGGCCTGCTCATTACAGCAAAAAAGTACACTGTATTTTGATTAATTTTTCGAAAAACTTCGTACAAAAAAACAGTCATCAAATAACATGAATAAATTTGCTAATTTTATATCATATATTGATTTTTATTTTCTATAGAAATGATCATCAATATAAAAAATAAATTCGCCCATTTTATACCATATATTATTTCATATGATTTGAATAATTAAGGTATCTCAAAAGCTGGCTTAATTATTTCCTTAAATAATGAGCCGCAATTTCCAGATCATTTGATATATACCATACATTGTTAAATTAATTTTTTGAAATAGTAAATAAATTTTTTTTGGAGGAAAATAATTACTATCTAAAAAATAATCAAACCTTTTTACATATGTATAGATTAGCATGAATTTAAAACACATAACGCGGAAATTGATCTTTTTAAAAAACACATAAAGTTAACCTAATAAAAATTTTAATATCAAAACAATTAACATGCCTAAAAAAAACACTAACATGTTTGATGCATTAAAAAATAGGCCGAATAACACCTATTATGTTTCTTAAAATAAATAGTCCAGCAAATATTAAAACAACACATATTCGTATAATAGATAAAAACATTGATATTTATCCATACATTAACAACACCTTTTAGCCCGTATAATAGAAAAATATTTATTAATACATACATAACAACACTTATATAGGGATTTAAATCGGAATGATAAAGGAGAATATATTCTGAATATGGAAAATTTTGATTAGATAAATATTGACATATTTAGGACAATTTTATTTCCAAGTTTTAGAAAAATTCAAACAAATTTTGTAGAGGCGGGATATTTTAAATTTTTGCTTAAAGTTTTACTATAAGTAGTAATTGTGAAATTTTAGGCGGGAAACATATGATTTTTAGTTGCTATTATAAGTAAATGTCAAACCTTTTTATATATTTATAGATTACTAATAACAAATAGTTACAATCAAACACTAATTAAAATTTTTGGTTTTGTTTGCATTTTTTTGGTTTGGTTAGATTAGTTTTGAAAAAAAGTTATATGATTAGTTGTTAGTGTGTATATTAAAATAATATTTAAAATACAATAATTAAAACTGATGTGATGTAAAAATATGAGAGATATGATTTGAAGTGATTGTGAATTAAGATTGATGTGGTATGTATGAAATATTGATATTATTGTGATAGTGAGATTTGATTAAAGTTGAATTAAAAAAAAAAAAGTGCTTAATTTAAAATGTTGATTTTATTTTTTAATGCGTGATATATTTATGAAATTTATATTAATACTTCAAATTTTATTTCATATATACTTTTTTTTTTAATTATATATGAGTCTAGCTAGATTATTCGATTCAAGTACTTCATGTTTAAACTCGTGTATATTTAATAAACGAGTTGTCATGACACAACTCGTTTAATAAACAAACAAAAATGTGAGCCGGAGTTCACATCGTTTAAACTCGGTTTGACTCATTTAATAAACCTTAAATCTAGACTAAAACTCAAAATTCTAACCGAATCATCGATTGCGAACACATTCAACTCGACTTGTTTGATAGAAAAACTCACTTAGTTGTTTGACGTTAGCTCGTTTGAATATAAAATTGAGTTGAGTTTGATATTCCAAAAGTCGAATTGAACTATGTTACCGGTGTTGCTGTTAAATTAAACGAGTATGACTCGACTTGTTAAGGCTCGAGTTCGGTTTGGCTCATTTGTTAAAGGAGTCAAGCTCAAGCTCATTTGATAAATGAGCTGAGCTCGGTTCGATAAGGCGCGTTAAGGCTCGAAAAGATAATTTAATATAATTTTTTTTTAGTTCGGCTCGTTAAAACTCAAGATCGACTTGTTAGTAATGATAAACGAGGCGAGTTCGGGGTCGATTTTAGGCTTGTTTATTTAACGAGTCGAGCTCGGCTCTACTTGTTTATAGACCTAATTACCGAACATTTCGATTTGTACAATTTTACAGCCTAGGGTGAAAAAAAAAA
>CACSLK010013932.1:3515518-3526382 GCA_902706635.1 Striga hermonthica | reverse complement strand
AAAGGGAGAACCGTAACCGGCCCGCTTTGGGCTCGGTCCAGTTCACTAACCGGCCACTGTTCATGCCGGTGCCGGTGCCGGTTCGGGCCGGGCCAGTACCGGTTCACGGTTCGGGCCACGGGCCGGTTCGGGCCGTGGCCATGTCTAGTTAAGGGAGAAGTCTGTTTCGGACCCATTGGAACTTTAATTATTAGATCATTATGTAATCATCAAGAATAATTGATCTAACAATTACAAATTCCGATGAATTGTTTATGCAACACCGTAATATTTCCCTATTGAATATGTTATGTGTGCATGATTATACTTTTGACTTTTTTAGGTAGAAGTAGTATCTACTTTTCAATTGGAAATTTCTGGAAACTAACTATTTTTTAGTCCAAATATTGATAGGTTTAAAAATTAAGATAGGCATAAAAGAACAATACATTGATTATATACTGATAGTCCAAAAAATACATTAAAATTATCATAGTCTAAATATTCACATGTTTAGCTATATCATGGGCATAAATAAAATGATACATACTTGATTTTTCAACTATAATTTATTATATATAAGAGAAGATTTTTTATTTAGAAAAATAGTACTCCCTCCTATTTTTTTTAAATGTCCTTTTAGTTTTATCAACTATTTGCTAAATAAATGTCGTTTTGGATCTTTTGTACATATTTTTCCTTTATTACCCTCATTTAGCTAATAAATACATCACGACTTTTTATAATCACTCTTCATCTTTTTCTCAAAACATTAATCTCTATCATCATTAAATAAGGTTATTATTGACAAAAAAAATATTCTTAATAGATGTGCAACATCCCAAAACGACATCTATTTTAAAATAGGAGGTAGTAATACATATTCATACAATTTAACATTACAAAGCACGTACATCACAGTGCAGCATCGTACTATGTAGGCTTAAATAAGCACACCACAATTAGGCTTAACTGGCCAAATTCAACTGAATTTGTTCAATTTCCTTTTCAACTTCTAATAATTCAATAGCACGGCCTGCCTAATTTTGGCTTTTCGTAGTCAACTGGACAGGACAAGGAACCAACTTTTTTTTTTTTTTTTTTTAAAAAAAAAATATGATTTCACATAAATTTACACTAAAAATAAAACTCAACCCACAATTTCACCAGTAAGTGAGTCACATTGCCTGGAAGAGACTGAGAATGCAAAGTTTTGCAAAGAGATCATTATTTCACAAAGTACAACAGAATCCAAAACACACCTCATTGTGGTCACTAGGCCAACAAAAAGTCCACGATTTCTCACATAAGTACTCTAAAGTTCCACGAACTCATGCAACTATCAACTTATAAACGATCTCCAGCTCATCAGAAAACGCACCAATAAACAAAGACAACACACCAAAAACAAAGACCACTTATTCGTCATTATCACCCGCCACATTCACCATTATCGACGTTAACCACCGCCACCTGATCCATATTTCTTACCAAAAACGAGAACCTGCAATTTATCGTAGCCAGCCAGCACACCAGCACCTGCAACAGCCCTCAATATATTGGCTCCAGCACCTTTAAAGAGCGATTTGGTCCCTTCTTTCTTGACGATCTGGGAAAATGCATCGATCGAGCTCTTGTATTTGACCGCCTCGCCTGATGTCATCATCATCCTTCTACGCACGGTATCGATTGGGTAAGACGCCAGGCCAGCTCCAATGGTGATACCCCACCCCAGCAAGAAACTAGCTAGAAAACTATCCTGAAAGTATCAATATCAAGAGAAGTGCGTGAATAACGCGAGATAAGCAGCAACTTGTGTTATAAGAACACGGCGAATACCAAGCATAATTTACGGAAAAAGCCTACTTTTAGCCCACTTGTAAAAAAAAAGCTCTTATTTTCTTCATAGTAGTGTTTTTGAGAATTAGCTTATAGCTTAAAATAAAGTCATAAGTTTGCAGCTGGTAGCTTTTAAGCTTTTGGTTTTCAGCTAGCTTTTCATTTATACTTACCAAACAGACCCTTAATTCCATGCAATGCAATTAAGCTAAATAATTGTGGAAGCACATATTCGGAAAGATATACTGATGAATTTATCAAAATAATCTACCCATCAATAACACGACACACAAATTTCTAACATAAAATTCCATGACACGAACAGTAAACCTATAGTATATATACAGTATAAAATTATAAATCAAGTTTCATTAGTATACATACCTGCAATGTATCAGTTAGAACAACCGGCTTCAGTGAATCGTACATTCCAAAATAGAGCCCACGGTAAACTATAATGCCAACACAAGAGATGTTAAACCCACGATAAAGTCCAACAAGACCATCGGATTTAACCGTTTTCCTGTAAACATCAATCAAGCCATTGAACTGTCTCTCTCCACCCTTTTTTGCTGCCTTAGCATCATTCGCTAAACGTGTTCTGGCGTAATCAAGTGAATAAACGAACAGGAGAGATGAGGCACCAGCAGCACCACCAGATGCCAAGTTCCCGGCAAACCATTTCCAGTATCCATCTTTGTCCTTCTTGAAGTTAAACAGTCTCTTGAAGTAATCTTTGAATGCAAAGTTGAGGGCCTGCAGGCACACACAATCAGAGCCATCAGTAACTCACTTGATAAGCCTATCATCGCAAAATGAGATTGTAATTGGTACTAAACTGGCCATTATTGATTAGTTTTAAAACGAAAGGGTTACAATAAGCAGATCTAAATCAAACAATAAAAATTATTAATACTACGAAACTGTAGATCATCAACCTGAGTAGGAAAGTATCTGATAACGTTGGCAGTGTTGCCTCTCCAAAGGGAAAGAATACCTTCATCCTTAATGGTTCTGGCAAAACAGTCAGAAATTCCCTTGTAAGGCTCAGACAGCCGACCAGCTCTGATCATCTCATCCTGATTTTGAATTAAAAGTTTTACTCTCTCAATTGGGGCTGCTGCAGTCTTGGATACGGCAGCAGAAACACCTCCCATGAGGAAATCCACCATAAATCCAGATAACCCTTTTTCATTCTCGGCTGGAGCCTGTATAAGGAAAGATGAGAATTGTGGACCAGTTTCCAGGCCAGTTCTTTGTAAGGACGGTGAGGAGAGGCTATGAACTCCTCCATTGACATAAGCAACACTCAAATGGTGCAAACCAGTGTTTCGGGAGTGGGCTTGAGAAGAAATACGGGAAAATAAATAAGATTGTCCGTGTAGCTTCTGGAATACAGATGGAAACAGTAAGCCGTCCTCCATGTTTGCGGCCAATTCAGTGCACCTGAAACAATCAATAATTTGGAAAACATAAAATAGCCATCACAAAGCACATTACAACGATATAGAACATTAAACGTTACCCATCGAGCAACAGCGTGGATTTTCAAGTTCATCACAACTCCTAAAGAAAGAAAATGTGAAAAACCCCAGACAAGAAAGCCAAGATAACGCACGATATCTTTAGAGAATCCCAGAGAACCTTCTTCTCTCCATGAGAAATCAAGATTCTCAACCCTTTTCAGTACATACAAGTATAAGGAGAGTCACTGGGAGGAAGGAAGAAAACATGAGAGCAACTGTGTTTGCTAAATTCCACTGGAACAGAACAAAAAATGAATAATTAACAACGATATGCGCTTAAATCATTATATGCTGCCTTCATAACCAAACTTTGAAATCCACAAAGCACACTTAAACTTGTACAAAAGAAAAAAAAAAAAAAATGAAATCATTATGCCCCGTTCAAAATCTAACGGAAACTGTATTCGCTTTTAAGGTAAAAACCATGCCTCAGAAATTTGTATTACAAGCCACCCAGAGCAGGCCCACACACTTGGTTGATAATCCAAAATTCATTTCTCATCTCCTTCACTAATTATAACATCCTGAACAAAATAAAACTAAAATAGACAGATATAACATTGTTACTTCATTTTAAAGAACAGAGATGAAGTTTTTCAACACTATCAAGTCTCACTCACTTGACAGTCCAGTGATAGGCTCACAAAAAATAGCACGAATTCGTTTCCAAATTTCCACCTTAGCTACCTACCAAAAGCCTACTAACCCAGAACACTATACTTCCCCACACACATAACCGATTACGTAAAGTATAACTCGATCCCCCATGACAACTCTACTCAAAACAATAGAAACATTTCCAACAACAAAACATGAATAAGTAAAGAGATTATCCAACAGCAGGTAAATCACTCAATCATCTAACCAAACATGTATCCGAAATAACAAAGGATAGGACAAAAGCATCAAGCTTTAAACAATAAGCGACGGGCACAGCAGCACGAAGCAGGTGAAAAATGAAAAATTCATCTGAAAATCGAGACGAATTCTGAAACCTGCGAATAATGGTGAACATCAAAGACGAGGTACCTGTCAGCAATCAAGCGTCTGATTCTAGAATCAGAAATCTGGAAGATGATCAAGGAAAGTTTGACTGAGATTTCTTCGAGAAGAGTGTGTTTATGCGGGCTAGGGTTTCAACTTTTTTCAGCAGTTACTGATCTCGCCCTGTGATTTCTCCGAACCCCTTGCTTGCCATTGGTCATGGTTGGCGAGCCGATTTTTCACAGCTACATTTTCACAGTTGTTTCTTAAAGTTATTTATTTATGAAAAATTTTTCATTGCCCACGGTGGGCAGTGCCCACCACTTAAATGAAAAACGTATTCAGAATACGTTTTTCATTTCCCACCGTGGGCAGGTGAGCGGAACTATATTTATGCAACATAAAAGAAAGATGGTTGCATATATTTTCATAGCTTATCTTTTATCATGAACTTCATAATCAACATTTTTGGATAGCATTATTTATGTTTTATCATGTTTATGAATATAGATTACTAACTTTAGGTATCTCATATGGTTGGGTAATCTCTTTATTCATCAGACACTCAAATAAGTGTAACGAAAAGTCGACAAAAATATAAACACAATACAAAAATCAATGGGCCACCTAATAGACCCATAGCGAGCCATGGGCCTAGTATCGCGGTACAAGTCCATCCATTCGAGTACTAAACTACATGGCCGACCTGCATCATTATAATCCTCGATAGTAATACTATCTTACAAAACTATTTCGAACACACAGTGAAATAATATAAAATTGTGTCACAATGAATTTCAATGAAATATATAGTCACAATGTCTAGAAACTATTTCCGGAGTCCTAGATTCCCCAAAAAGGGTTTCTAGCTGTAAGGATAATTGTGTCATTTATTTCATACTCGTACAAAAAAAAGTGGTAATATTTCAACATTTGTTTCATAGTTTGAAGAAGTCAGTTTGAAGAAGTCAATATTATACCGTTTAAGCTAATACCTTTCTATTTTATTTTTTTTAAGTACTTTGCTACAAATGTTCTTGTAGAGGGCATGAGTCATGACCCGAAAGGGTTGAATTCTTTAGAGCATTTTACTGTCGATGAATGTTTGCTGCTTTTTGAAATGTGTTTGAGATTGCTTTGAGATCTTATACTCTGCACATCAAATTGAACTTATCTCGGCGATCTATACGATGATAATCTAATCTGTAAAGTTGATTTAATCATCACAATAGTAAATCTTTGCAAGTAACAAGAGATGGAAAGCCTATGGAAAACCAATACAAATGCCAATATATCTTTACCCAAAAGGAAAAGAAACAAATGGTATAACGGTTAGAAGCGCCATATGTAAATCGGTTACAAATAAATGCCTTGATACATTCGACACACATTTCTAAATCTAGATAACTATTGTTCCATTAAGGAAAAAAAAAAAAAGGAAAAATCAATCAATGCTCAAACGAGAATCTGATTATGATCTTAGGTTCGTTTGGCGTCTTGGGACCCCAAATTCACAAGCATTCACACGAGCTGCAAACCGAAGTGAACAAAGTGATTCACCCTCTGATGAAGCATCCGGAGAAACATTAACGAACATCAAAAGCTTCGAGTCTCCACCTAAGCAAGGCTGGGAAGACAACAGAAAAGAGTTCAGTCTAAAAACTTTCCTGATCAAAGAAATTAACAGCTAAAGCCATGGTCCGACTCAGACATGCAAAAATTCCAGTTTCAGCTAGTTAAGGTCTGATGATTGACTCGGATATGAAAAAGGAAACCTTTACTTCATATTAGCTGACATTCAAATTAGAGAAAAAATAGCTAGAAATGTCAGACAAGAAGTTCTTTAACTTCATCAACCTAACTCAAGAGAAGAAAGAGAAAAGTTCTGCTTCTCCAAGCTATAGTCATGAAGAAGAAATTTTTCATAATTACTCTAATTAGGTGTAAACGCCACGAAATACTCTAAAACCCAAGTATTTCCCTCAGTTAAACAACTATACCTGGAGAAGATAGGTTAGCTTGGAGTTTCTGTAAGGCACATGTTCTTCCTTCTTGGCCAAAGCAAATATAACGTCGCTTAATGATGATAAACTCTTATTGATGGCCTAGGTAAAATGGATTCAAAAGATTAGCAACTGAGAGAAAAAGCAAGATCCTTCTAATGTAAACAAACATATTCTTCTAAAAGAGAACAATTCTTTTCGATGAATTTGGAAAAGATCCATCTTACCTGAGTTTCTTTCAGTTGATCCCCTGTAGATCCACCCTTAGACGAACGCTCACTACCAGCAAGGTCAATCAGGTTAAGGACACCTTGCACTTGTTGGCCAGTATTCTAGTAACACAACAAATGCAAATAGTATTTTGTAAGTTGCGGCTGTAATTAATCTTAAAGGAAATATAATAAGTTTGAGTCGAGCAACACTAGGTATACCTCGTTAAAACCCATTATTCGCAATGTGAAGACAAAGTGACTCATTGAAGACTGTTCGTTCGTTTGAGTCTTTCCTATAGACCTTAAAATTTCATAAAAATCAAAACATCAAAGTCTTGGATCAGTGAATTTGGAAGATTGAACTTTCACAATGATTCTAAGAGTTGTAAGGTATTAAGAGTGATACAATAATAAGTAACAAAGGGATGAGAAAATTCATGTAATTCCAGCTACCTGCTCTGGCTGCTCTTTCCAAGAGATAAGAAACCTCCTTGCTACTTCGAACATCCACAATAGTTAGATCAGAAACGTGAGTGTTTCCATTGGCATCGTGTTTGATTGCATATTGCTCTCCAGCATTTTCTGCTCTCGAGGCATCAGAGCCTGTTCTATTTGGTGCTAGTAAGTCACGAATCATTTCATTATATATCTCAAGCATTGAAACCTAAAAAAAAGGGTAACAGTGAATAACTGAGCCAAACATAACATAGTAAATAGGAGAAATTCTCCATGTACCTGCATATCATACTTCCATCCTTGGGCTTGAAGAATTTGCCTCGTCTCGAACGCCTGCTCTAGTGATCTTGGAATGAGACCTTTCTGATCGGGTAGTCCTGGCTTACCCATCATTGTATGGGTCTTGCCTGAACCTGTTTGGCCATATGCAAAGATGCATACCTGACATGAAATACATCGATATGATTATTATAAGTCAGCAATGAGCACATTTACCAGTTTCCAATCTAACCCCTCATTTTTCACAAACCGGTGGTTACTTTTAACACAACTAAAAAATAGCAATCAAATAAAAGGAATAATAAAGATAAAATATATAACCCGCTGCAAACCATGTAATCATTAAGAAATGGCTTGAGATTATAATAATAAATAAGGAATACACAGATATCAATTGCTTGCAATATCTCAAAGCAGGAAGGATGATGTTCATTAGCAGAAAAAGGTTTATTGAAATTACTTTGGTTCTGTAGAAACCAGTGTCATCAACCAGAACTTATATAGTTCTTAATTATCAGGGGTCAATATAAGAGTTCATTGGGATTATGACCTTATAGCCATCAAGTGCACTCTGAACAAGCTGTGAGATCTCCACAAAAACATCTTCCTGAGAAGCATCGGGCATGAACACTTTATCGAAAGTGAAAGAAAGCTTTTGTCCTGATAAGTTATTGTCAAGTAGTGTGAAATTAAGTAAAGCAAAGTTTATTCGTATCCAAGGCACACACATAAAAACATTCAACAACTATGCTCACCGTTGTGTGCCAAATCAATGCCTCGTCCCAATGTTTCCGTTGACGTTGGAAATGAGACAACTTTAGCATCGTTTCCGACTCCATCATCGGACTGAAGGGGCCGCACTCTACAAAAGACACGGATGTTCCCTTTCAACTCCTGCCATCAGCAAGAAATCATGCTCAATGAAAGAACAGAAAGACAGGATATTGCCACATAGTGTTATATAATATATTCTCCAAAATGATTGAATGCAGTCAAAGAATTTATATCAAAACTGATCACTGATACCAGGATTGTGTTGTGCAATTTTTTGCAAAGTTTTTCCTCTTCTACAATCTTTGACTTTGCATTAGCCAAAAGATTCTGTAACTCAAAAATGATTGTCTTCTGTTCCTCGAGCTCAGATCTGACCTCCAATGCCGACATATCAGATAGCTAATAGAAGAAAAAAACTTGGCCTCAATACTAATTCTAACAGTGCCACGGTTCTGTTAGTAAGAAACACAACAAAAAAAACCATAATCAAATCAAAAGACCTTCAATTTCTTTCCTAAAAAAGCAAGCTGCTCCTGTAATCTTCTTATTTGCTCACTTTGAGACAAACATGTCGACTGCAAAATTAACAAGAAAGATGTTATTAATTTGTTATTGCATGTGTGATTGTTCATCACATACTGGTATTTCCAAATGTACCTCAAGATCAGTTGCACTAGTTGTCAGGCTGTCTAACTCGGCAATGGATTTCCCTATGCATTCTTTGTATTTTGCAACTTCAGCCGATAGAGCCTGGACTACCTTCTCCTTCTCCTTCTCCTTCTCCTTCTCCTTCTCCTTCTCCTTCTCCTTCTCCTTCTCCTTCTCCTTCTCCTTCTCCTTCTCCTCGTTTGTTGCCAGAAGCTCTGATTGCAGTCTACTATTATACTGTTGTATGCTTGTCTGTATGTGCAGAAAGAAAACAAAAAAAAAATAATAATAATAATAAGCAACTTAGTGATCAGCTGTTTTACTTATCAAAAGTTCACTAAAAAATTCTCAACTGATATATGGAAGCAGTACAAGTGTCATAAGTGTGGAGTAATTCGAATCCACTCTCTCCTCCAAAGTTGCCAACCGGGATTCCATCCGAGCAAAGCTTTCATTCAAAGTATGGAACCGAGATTTTATCCGAGCTTCCATCGGAGCAAAGCTTTCCATCAAAGTATGGCACTCAGATTCCATCCGAGCTCCCATCCGAGCCATCCGAGCTTCCATCTGAGCAAAGCTTGTAGCAATCAATCGTCTTATTTCCTCGGACATCTGCATCATCTCCATTGAGCCGCCTCCTTTTCTGAATCCGCGTGTGAGATTGTAGATTCAATCGAAGAATAATTCCAGAAAGCTTAAAGAAGAAGATGAACAGAGAGAAACAAAAAAATAAAAAATAAAAAATAAACGGGCGATTGTACTCGATGAACTCAGAATGATAAAAAGTGTGTACAAGGTGTGTTGGTGCATAGGGTTTACAAGGGAAGGGAAAAGGAAAGGTTTTGGGTTGGGAAATGAAGGGAAAATGAACGGGAATTGAAAAAAAAAAAAAAAAAAAAAAAAAAAAAAAAAAGGAAAAGAGATAAATAATAAATAAAATCAGAACCATTAGATTAAAATAAGATGATCCAACGGTATTTAAACTTCACAATACCATCAGCTGTTTAGTACACACTGCTGGCCCCCCCCCCCAATCCATGACTTTTTCAGCAGCTACATTTTCACAATTGTTTCTTATAGTTATTTATTTATGCATTTTTTTTTATTTTAATTATCACTTTTACAAAATAAATAAATAAATAAATAAAAATAGATTTCCTAAAACATAAAAAAAAATGATGGGTATTTTTTTTAAGTAATATGTTAAACTACCAACAATCTATCTATTCTTATATAAAAAAGCATTCTATTTATTAGGATTAGTTGTAAGAAAAGTGAAAAGGTAATTATACATTCTATTTCTATCAAGTATATTTTATTTAATTACTTTAGTTAATTATTTTATCTCATAATACATTTTCAATACAACTTACCATGATTTTTCTGTTGTAATTAAAAACTAAATTTTACGTTTAAAATCTTGTGAAGTTATTATTATTATTGTTATAAAGCACATATTAATTGTTTAAAAATTATATATATATATAATATAATACACATCACAGTACCATGGTAGATGATTTTAATTCCACCGACCAAAATGCCAATGATTTAAATTTGAACACACCTATGCGTTTGACTAAATGTCTGGATGATTTACAATTGAGCCCATAAAAAAAATTTAAATTTGAACACACCAGAAATTTTACGTACTTTTTATTCTTAAATATATTGAATGTAGTATTCAATGGCTGTTATATAAACTATTTTAATATATTTAGAATGAATAAAAGTTTGAATGAATAATTTGTAATGTTATTCACAATGTTTGTGACTTATGAGACACGAACACATAACTTCATACATATTTGCCAGAGGGCGGCTTAATAATTTTTTAGACTTAACGTTGATTAAAAGAGGTAGAAAATAGATATTAACATTATTACTTTTTAGACTTAAACGGACAATGCTGTGAAAATAGCTCAAGTGATATTTTTGTCCCGTGCATCGCACGGGTTACGTACTAGGTTTTTTAAAGATGCTTGTTGATATATTTTCATAGCTTATCATTTTTCATAAACTTCATAATCAACATCTTTGGAGAGCATTATTTATATTTTATCATGTTTATAAATATAGATTACATCTTTTGGTATCTCAAATGGTTTGGTTAATCTTCTTATTCATCACATACTCTAATAAGTGTAACAAAAAGTAAAAAAAA
>CACSLK010013932.1:3470407-3481061 GCA_902706635.1 Striga hermonthica | reverse complement strand
TTTTTTTTTTTTCGTGTTCTATATATCTCCGTGGAAGCCTTTAAGAATCTTCTGCCTTGAACTTTTCGAAATTCGTTGAACCAAAACCAATAGTATTTAACTCCAGATTTGTTTGGTATAATTACAAATATACCCCTGAGCTGAGACTATTGACAAAGAAGAGTGATATTTAAAATTAAAATTGAAAATAACAAGAAATAAATTCTGGAGTTTTGATGCACTAGTAATTTTTAATTTTAAATTACAAAGTATATATTGTTCTAATGTAAACCTTAAAATATCTTACCTGATTCATTCACTGAAGGCCGGTGTTTTTTTTTTTTTTTTCGTTGCAGGTGATGTCCCTAGAGTTGATGGCCAGTTGGCAGTTGCCAGGGCATTTGGTGACAAGAGCTTGAAGAGACATCTTAGTTCTGAGCCTGATATTGCAGTTGAGACAATAGATGATGATGTCGAGCTCGTCATTTTAGCTAGCGATGGCTTGTGGAAGGTCAGATTATCCCTCGAATCTTAATTACCAGACATTTTATCATGTATCTTTGCACTCCATCATTTTTTGTCCTAAATCATGAGGATTGCTGTGCTTAGATGATGTTATTGATAGCCTTTGGATAGCATTTAAGACGGTAGTTTTAAAGGTTGAGTTGATATTGGGAGGTGCAATTTGTTAAATCGAAGCATATATATTAGAAGTTAATTGTGATTTCGAAAGATAGCTGTATCTTTGTGTAATTAGACCGAAACTCATATGTAATATTGATAACTTTTTCTCATCCATAGATAGGGTGCATTGCTGCCTTGGCCACATTTCTGAATTTTTTTTGCAGGATAATAATTTTTACTGGGAAATTAGACCAAGAAAATGTATTTTTTTTTTTTTTTCCTTATTGACATCCTCATTTATTTATTACTTAATAATTTATAATCATTATTCTTGTCAAACCTCGTTCATAGGTCATGTCCAACCAGGAAGCTGTGGACTCGATAAAAAACATTAAGGACTCGCACTCAGCAACAAAGCATCTTATCGAAGAGGCCGTTTCGAGGAAAAGCAAGGATGACATCTCATGCATTGTTGTGAGGTTTCATTAAAACCACATTTTTATTATGGTTTTTGCATTGTTTAAGGTTTTCTTTTGATGGAATCAATCGAGAAGATATGCTAGGCGAGGTGTCGGTTTGTGTAAATTGCCGATAAGTTTGTATAATTGTTCGTATTTCGAATGTTGCGCGGTGAATGATAAGCTATGTATATAAGAAGATTGTGTTTTGAGGTGTTGTTACCTTTCATACTTGGCCATGGACTTAAAAAAAATGTTTCGAGATTGATTTTTCGTAACCATCATATATAGGATTGATTTTATTATAAAGTAGTCAAATATGATTTTACTTGATTGAACGTTTCATTCCACATTTTCATCAATATTTAGACAGTCAATTTTACGTATCACAATTTTACAGTCAATTTTACGTAGACAAAATGATATCACAAATTTCACCTTTAATTAATGTATGATAATTTATTTATAACTCTAAATTTTATTTGTAAAACACAATTTTAATATTGCTTTTCCTAGAATGTATGTATTATATTAATTAAATGAAAAACTAAAAAGATATTAAGTATAAGTTTATAAATACTGTCAAACTTAATAACTAGAACCTATGTATATAAAAATTTTATAAGTAAAAATTGGTAAAATGTTAAAATGTTAATTCGGTTCATTTTTTTTTTTTTTATGATTTTTAGTTAAGATTATATTTTTATTTTTTTAAAGTATTTATATTAAATTAATATTGTGTTTTTTCAAGTGTACATTGTGTATTGTGTTGATCGAGTAATAGACCGAGAAATACAAATAGTAAAAACAAATGTAATAAGATAATATACCATTTTACATTAAATTGAAAATTCTTATTACCATTTTACATTAAATTGAAAATTGTAGTTAAAGAAAATTAAAAAGATTAATAAAAATACAAAAACAAGTAACAATTGCATAAATGTTGTAGGCACACCAAGCGAGTACAATTGAACTGTGCAAGTCCCGATCAAATCTATGTCAGAATTTCAAAATATATACCTCACTCAGGAAAATTTACTAAATACTCAAAAGTTACGAACTGAAGGCTTGATGGTGCATAGACGACAAACTGAAAGCTAAGCTTACTAAACCTTCAAATGTTACACATAGGGCTTGATGGTGCATAGACGACAAACTGAAAACTAATCTCCTCAACACTTACACGGACTATCTAATTCTACAAGTTATTTAATTAAATTATTATTTTTATCTATATTTAGAAAATATTCTACAAGTTATTTAATTAAATTATTATTTTTATCTATATTTAGAAAATATTATAGTAATTGAAGTATTTGAATTAAAAGTTTAAAATTCATTATCTATCACATTTTATCCTTTGTTTTATACTTCGTAATATTTTCTTTATATACATCTTATAATCTTTTCTTTTATATGTTATTTGATTAGGCTGATAGGATACTTTATCTAGGATAATCCTTTATATTATATTTCATACAACATTTGATCCTACATAATTTATCTACAATAATCCTTTATTTTATTTTATATTTCATCTTATCCAGTCGATGTTAATTAATACTATCTCATACCTTTGTTGATCTACTAAAAGTCTAAAACTATCTAAATCAATAAGTAACTCATCTCCTACACAAATCTAAACCAATTTCTTATCATATTAAATTTTTTATTGAATGATAATTATATTAATAACTAAAATACGTTCGGGATGTGAACCAGAAAAATGTCTAGATCAACCGTTACTGCAATTACACATGCAACCAAGGAGTACAACCACCCGAAAACAAAAAGCTCCAAAAACAAAAACTCGGAAAGGGAGAAACAATACTCCATAAAAAAATAATTAATAACTGTAAAACTAAAAACTTGAAGAAAAAAAAAAGACTACAACACATCTATATTGGAATTACAGTCAAACAACTTATTCTATATTCATCAAATCGAATTGAATTATTTTATTTACGTTTCCAACTCCAATTCAAAGTTCCTCGTAAAATAATGAACTCAATTTACTTCCAATAGTACAATGTATTTCATGAAATCGCTTGAATTAATTGTTTGCCTTTCTACGTTAAATAATAGTGTTATTTAAGCATCGTAATATTCCAATTTTTCAAGAGTGTGTGTATAATAAGAATTATAAGTTAGTTTAGCTTATGATGAGTGCATTTAACTGGTCGTAGTATTTCATTTTTTTTTTTTTTTTTTAGTGTTTGGTAAGCAATATATATAATGTAAGTTAGCTTCTAAGCATTTTATATTTCAATAGGTTCGGTTCGGTAAAATGAATTTTTTTAAATGTGGAGTTTATCATTTTTATTCCAACTAGTTTATCAATTAATTTATGAAATACTTATCATATTGGTTAGGATGTATTCAGTTAAGACTTCGAGTGACACTTTGGGACTTTTTGAGATTTGATACATTTTAATATTTTCAGATTTTAAATGAATACTGTGAAATCTTAAGTCTGGAACTAGGATTTTGAGTGGGATTTCACAGAAAGTTTTTTCTTTAAAAATCCCACCAAGTCTTAGAAAATAAAGTCTTAACAAATTTTAGTCTCAAATAAGTTAAATAATTCAGTATTTTGTAAGACTTTTTAAAATTCCAAATAAATATCCCAAAAACTTTTAAAAGTTTTAAAATCTAAATTAAATAAACCGTGATTTTTAAAATCTTAAAAAAAAAACTTTAAAATCTTAAATGAAAACACTCTCCTTAGTTTTTCAGCTATCGCCTGTCAATTATAAACTATGAACTAATTAACTTATCAATTACTATTATTTATCTTATTAGCACAATGCCCTGGTCTAAACATTTTAATGCCTATTGTAAAAAATATTTTATTAATTTAAAACTTTGTCATATTAAGGTTCTTTTGTAAAAATCTAACTACAAAACTTATCATCGGGAATATGAACATATATCCTAAAGACACATCCATCCTTGAAAAGTGAACATAAGTTCTCCTTTTTCCCCCTATTTTTTGGGCTCAATGTTTATTTTTATTTTTTCTAATCGCCCGTTAAGACGAAAAGGAGAAATTTGGTACATGTGTTGTATGGATAGTTGGCATTTTCTTTAAGGAATTCTAGCTCGACTCGATCAGTAAATACAATAGCTCAAGCTCAACTAGAAATCAAAATGTTCAAGCTCAGCTCGAGTTCAGCTCGAAATTTTTAAGTAAAAAGTAAAATTACCATTAAGCACATGTGTTATACTATTTAAATATATAAGGGGTATTTTAGTAATTTGACAAATATATCGAGCCGCTCGACAATAAAAAAATATGAGCTCGAGCTCGACTCGAGTTCGGTCAAACTCAAGTTCAAGTAGAACTTTGACTCGAGCCTTCGCAAGCGAGTCGACTCGTTTGCAACCCTAGTTGGAATCCCAACTATATATATTTAACAGCTAAATGCTAACTATGTCCATATTGAGATTTGTCCATTAAATACGTTCAAAGATTTTATGATCTTTGAAAAAGCCATATATACCTATTTTATTTGATATATTAATCTCAAGACAGCTCAAGTGCTAGACATATATTAACCATTTGTTGATGGGAAGAAATGATATATCTTCCTTCACTTTTGTGTCTCATTTCGTGTTTCATTCTGTTGGATTAATGAAACATATAAATGAGAGTGTCATATTTTTATACGTGTCATTCCTCCAATAAAATGAAAATTGAAATGGAACACACTTAAGTGGAATTTGAAACGGAATGAGAAATCTAAATCGAAATAAAAGAGGTATCGATTAATTAAATTAGTAATTTTGTTTGTAATTTTAATATGCCAAATATATATGAATACGCACAGCTCCCTCAACATAAAATGCACCCAAACTACAAAATAAACCTCATATATCTCACCACGATTTTGATATGGAGCCATCGAATGACTTGGGTTATGCAATAAATACACATTAGACATGTGTCAGTACATACGGATGACTCCATAGAATTTGTGTATCTCACCATCCTAACAATTGATTAGTCCCAAAATTACATGGAGGAAAAAAATTACCAGAACATAAATAGAAATTCAAAAATAAATAATAATAATAATAATAAAAGGATGGGGGTAAAACGGGGAAGAGAAATCCCATGTGTGCATGCAAAGATAGCAGCCTGTGGAGGCGCCACGTACCCCCCTTAGCATGCAAACACCCCTAATACCTTCCCGCCACGCACCTCCTCACCCATCCCTCAATACTATCCTCGTCACCACTCACCTCACTCCATATAAAACCCTAATTCTATCTTCCTATTTCTCCTCACACCCAAAAATAAGAAGAATTAAACCAAAAAGAAAAGAAAAAAAAAAAAAAAAGATGATGGGTAGTAGCGTTTGCGCCGATAAGCAACACAAGCTCCACCAGTTGTACCACCACAACCTCACCAAAAAGCCCTCTCCCCTCCGCGACCTCGACATCCCTCCCCGCAAGCTCCGCCACCACGACCAACACTCCCCCGACGGCGGAGCCGCCGCCGCCTTCTCCAAGTTCCTCCCCGCCCCCGGCTCCGACTCTGACGACTCCGACGACCCCTACTCGTCGGACCACTTCCGTATGTTCGAGTTCAAGGTCCGCAAGTGCAGCCGCAGCCGCAGCCACGACTGGACCGACTGTCCCTTCGCCCACCCGGGAGAGAAGGCCCGCCGCCGCGACCCCCGACGCTTCCGCTACTCCGGCACCGTCTGCCCCGACTTCCGCAAGGGCACCTGCCCACGCGCCGACTCCTGCGAGTTCTCCCACGGCGTCTTCGAGTGCTGGCTCCACCCTTCCCGCTACCGCACAGAGGCCTGCAAGGACGGCAAGAACTGCAAGCGTAAAGTCTGCTTCTTCGCTCACTCCTCCCGCCAGCTCCGCATCGTTCCGGCCGATCTCGAATCCGACGACTCCCCCACCAGAACATCCCCCAACGCCGCCGCCAACAACAACCACTGCTGCCCCCTGTGCCACTCCATGGCCGCCGCAGCCGTGGCTGCTGCAGCTGCCGCCGCCTCCCCAAACTCCACCCTCATCCCCCACGTCTCTCCGCCGCCGTCCCCTCCGGCGCCCTTCTCGCCGGAGATCTCCCGCTTCCACGGGCTCGACGGGATGAGGTACAAGGAGGCGCTGGCCGAGGTCATGGCCGCGTTCGAGGCCATGAATCCGGCGGCGGCCGACCTTCCTCCCTCGCCCGCGGCCTCCGGCGGCTTGCCTTGGCTGGACGTGAACTTCGGGATCGATCAGGAGCAGCCGCAGTTTGCTATGTCACCGAGTTCGGGCCGGGCCCGGCTTGGGCCGGGGCCGGCAAAGTTCTCTTCCTTCGCCGGAAGGAATCTGATGGAGGACGGAAGGAATAATGGAAACGGAAACGAGGGTGGTTCGACTTCCGGCGGGCCGGATCTGGAGTGGGTGAATGATCTGCTCACTTAATTAAAAATTGAAATATTGAGTTAAGATCTGATGAGCTATGGGATGGACAGTGGCCTATACATACATAAAGTGAGTGTGTATAGGCGAAAAGAATGGTGGGCTAGCTACTGTTGTGATTATTTTGCCGCAGATTGTTGTTTTCCCTTGTTTTATATCTGTTTTCGATTCGAGTATTGTGTTGTTGATTATGAATGTTCTGTTATTAGTAAGTCCCTTAATAATTGTTGTCGATGAAGATGATGATGATGATGATGATGATCAGCTTGGAAGCTTTGTGCTGGTCTATGTTGTAATTCAGAGTTGTGTCTGTAATATACTGTTTATGTTTTGGTCTACTATTGTTTGGTTAATTATTATCAAGAAATTTGTGTTAATTAATGGCGTTTTTTTGCTTTGGATTATTATGTACTTTAATCTGAAGATTATCTTCTTTGGCGTTTCTTATTATATATTTTGTCAGTTATATCTATCTTCCACTTTGTGCGTCATATATTGTACTCATGAAAATGAAAATAATACTAAAAAAAAAAAAAATCAAATTTTGCTTACAATGAGAAGATAAATCACGATCCTGTATCATACTACCTCCTATTTTTAATATATGTCGTTCTCCTATTTTTTGATACAGTACCTCTCATTTTTAATATATGTCGTTCTCTTATTTTTAATATATGTCGTTTTGAGAAGTTGCGCACTAATTAAGAATATTTTTTTTGTCAATAACAATCTTATTTAATGAAGATAGAAATGAATGTTTTGAGAAAAAGTGAAGACTGAATATGAAAAGATGTAATATATTTATTGGCTAAATAAGGATAATAATGAAAAAATATGTACAAAAGATTTAAAACGATATTTATTTGGCTAAATAGTTGAAAAAAATAAAATGACATTTAAGAAAAAATAAGAAAGAGTAAAATTTTATTTTTAGGGTTTCCATCTATAATATTTTATTATTTATCATATTTCCTTTAAAGAGTACTGTCACATGATCGTAACTTAATTTTTTTTCATTCATAAATCCATGAATGATATATCGTTCCTATACTGTAATGATTTTAATTTTATCCGGCACAGAAACTGAGAAATTATATAATCATTATTCATTAATTAGTAGACACATCTAAATACGTGCATATTTGGGTGATCGCTGATAGCATGGCCTGTCGCCGGTTAAAAATCACCGACCCCCACACGACCCGGGGGATCTACCCGGATTTTAACCGACCCCACACGACCCGGGGGGTCTACACACCCGAATTCGGGACCTATCTATTAAAAAAGTTAAAAAAGTACTTTTATTTTTAATTTTTACCCATTAATTTTGACAAGAAACCAAAAAAAAATAAAAATTGTCATCAAAAGTGTACACTAAAGAAATTTTAATAAGGGATTAACGTAGAATTTTTCCATCATAAAATGTGTATCCGTCTATAATATATTCTCTTATTTTTGCTTAAAATCATACAATAAATCCCAAAAACTAAACTAAAACTAATTTTATATATATATTTTAATTTTTTTATTAATGAAAGCCTTCATAGTAGGTAAATTAATTTCCTACTAATTAACATGATCACAATTTTGGTAAAAATAGAATGATTAGCTGCACAAATACATTTCCAACTCCTAGAATTAATATTTTTCACCCACGTCAGCATCATAGTTCTCGAGCTTCTGGCCTCCATTTTTGCACCAAAAAAAATGTTCTTCACGTACGTACCGTGAAGCAATTTGAGCATAAGTGCATAGAAGATAACGCCACAAGGCGTCGATCGACGTATAGACGTATGCAAGTGCGGGGACACGTGGCCAGCATGCAGAATAGGAAGGGTGATGGGCAGTTTGATCAGTACAACATTTTGTCCTTAATAGTACAGTTGTTGTACTATAAGTTGCGTGGGCTTTATTCTGTTTTGGCAATCGTGTTACTTTTTTGACATGATTTAGTTAAAATAACAGAATGTTAATTTCACATATTGTTATTATGTAATGTTGCATAACCTTGTAAAGCGACGCATTATTAAGAAAAGCGTCGCGCATGAAAATTTACCTACGCTAAAGTTTTCTGTCGCAAATAATTTCGTGACATCAAATTTAACAACAACACAACTCGCGACACTTTTGATAGTGTAGGTCAATTTTTTGCGACATTAATAAATGTCATTAAACAAAAATATTAAGCGTCGCGCCTGTTTCATGTTGTGAAACTCCATGTCTCCATCATTAATATGAACTAGATCATATGACTGGTGGAATATGCTGATATGGCCCATCAGAGTCTTTTGATGGCCCATGAACCCTGTGTCTGAAGGCCCACTAAATCCCAGCATGCAACAAGTATTTGGGGCCGTCATCATATACCAATTTATCCATAGAAAGTGTAAAGGGACCATAAAGCCCCTCCTTCCTCTCTCCTTTTCAACAAACAAAGCAAGTTAAATGATACGTATATGGGCTTGTGAAGGCCCGTTAAAATAAAATTAAACTAGATCTACAAACATGGGCCTGTGTGGTATTATTCCCCCATCTTCACTTTCTCCTTTGCCTTGTGGCGAACTCCAAGTGAAGTTTTGTTTCCATGCTTCAAAAGAAAGAACCTAATACATATTTCAACAATAAAAATAAAATTTTGCACCCAATATATTTAAAGAGATGGTGAAAAACAATCGATGGAAAATGTGATAATAACTCACAATAAATTTCAAGAGAAGTAAATATAAGATATTATAAATCGGATCGACAGTTAAGGTGCGATTACTATAGACCGACTATTTTAAGTTTATGACTGAAATGTGAAATAGGTTAAAACTAAAAAATCGCAAACTGTATTAGCTTAGCTTCAACATACTAAGCAACAACATCTTATGTAAATAATTACAATGCTATAGGTGAAGTATTAGCATATTTATGTAGAATCAACTTACATACAAGCATTCATAATTATAGCATGTTCTAAAATTAAATCTATAGAAAATTTTATTAGCAATGTGCATTTGATGTGAATTTTACTTGATTCTCTTTAATATAAATTGAGCCATGAGGTCTATTGGAATTTGTGTGGCCACAATCTAATTTATTACCAGTTGTTCACTTTTTAGTCAATGGTTCGGTTCCCACCTTATTACAGCCTTTTATTTGATGGGATAGAAATCGAATTCCAATTAAATGATTAATTTATTAATTTTGAACAAGGTTCTTTTGGGAGAATTTCAACTATATAATTATCTTTTTTTTTTTTTTTAGCTAGTCACGGTATCCGAAGTTATGTCCCGACCAATTCGTTGTCGACCTAGGTCGCACACCTGGTAATGGTGGATGAGTCTCCCAACAAAGGTCTTCTGCATCCACAAGGACTCGAACTCGAGCTTAAGCGACATCATGCTGCTTACTACTTGAGCCAACCTATGTTGGTAATTATATGAGTTTTTAATATAATATAATATATATTTATATATTATAATAAAAATATAATATTTTTAATTAAAATAAATATTTTTTATGTGAACTATATGATCCTCTATTTCCAACGAGTAAATACACTCTTGCAAAAAAATTGGTATAGTTTGTTCAATTTTCCATCATCTCACAGTAAGCAGCCGCGCCGCACGTGAGACGTGGCGAATAATTAGGCGAGGCGAGAGAGAAAATAATGGGCTTTGGGCCCACAATAAAATGGGCCCCACAGACAGCCGACTTTCTGCCGGCCCCAGGCGGCGCTTGCCTTTCTGCCCCTTCTTTACCACACGTCGCCTCTACTCTACGCGTACACCCATTTTTTTTCTTTTTGAATTTTGTACATATTTCGATATTTTTATTATTATTTTTAATAATAAAATTGTTATGTGTGTGTGAGTGTGTGAAAGGAGATTGGAGAATCTCACGGGTGGTTGCAGACGCGCTCGTACTGGATTGTCGCGCCCCCACGTGCTTTGATGTGTCCTCTCTCCTTCCTTGTTTCTTTCCCTATTTGAAATTACCTTTTTACCCCTATTTTTTCCCCCTTTTTTTTATATTTCAATTAATGAATTTTTCTCCTATTTAACTCGGGTAAATTGCGCCAAACCCCCCTGTATTATACGAAATCTGCGCGTTTTCCCCCTGTATTTTAAAAATTGCGCCATACCCCCTTGTAATATACTTTTACATGCGCGAAA
>CACSLK010013932.1:3425351-3435710 GCA_902706635.1 Striga hermonthica | reverse complement strand
ATAGTTAGTCAATTGAGCAGCAATTATAGTCAGCCAGTCGAGCCCCTATTATAGTAATCAGTTGAGCATCAATTATAGTTATCCAGTCGAGTAGAAGTTATAGACAATCCTAAGCAGCGGTTATAGGCAGTCAGCTAAGTACCAGCTATAGATAGTTTGCCGAGTTAAGTATTTTATTGGATGAATGTTTAATCAGTTTGTATAATGTTCATCATCATATCGTTTCTGCCTATCCAGTAAATACTTGCTAATATACCGATGTCATGATATGTTATTATGTTAGCTGTATATTTCAGTGCTGGTTCCGGCGGAGCACGTAGATTATTTATGCTCACGCCCCCCACTAACCATTTTTCAGGTGACGGTGTCGAGCGTAGAGCGTGAGCCGATGATGTGGTGGTGGTCGTAGCAAGGATATTTTTAGTAAACATGACATGTATATCTTAGCATGTTTGAGTTATTATGCTTTGTTGATGCATACTTACACTTGCTTCCGCACTCAGTATTTCAGTAGCTAGAATTTCAGTTTATGCATGCTTAAATCCTGAGATGTTTAGAGCAATGAATTATTCTCGGTTGCATGCCTAGTTGTTTAAAGATATTAAAGATTAAAGATTTAAGATTTAAGTTGAGTAGCATCCCGCATATTAAAGTTAAAGTATTTTCGAAAAATTAATATGAGTTTTCGAAAATTAAAACAGAGTTTTCCCTTTTATAGCGCGAAAAATTTACTCTGATTTTAGTAAGTTTAGGCGGGGTGTTACAAACGAAATCATGAACCTTAAGCGAAGTCTCCACGTATCTAATGCATCCACGAGAAGAAATAAGCCAAAAAGTTGTAATCTTGATGGAGAAATATTACAATAAAAATAGGGTCTTAGAGCCCTTAGAGAGAGAAAGAAAACTAGAGAGAGAAGAGAGCAAAAAACTAAAAAGAAAAATTTAGCAAATGAGGAATTCTCTCAAATTACAAAGCAAGATGTCTATTTATAGCTATACCACAAACACACACTAAAACACACACATTTAATGAAGAAAAACTCGCAGGCTAGGTGGATTTCGCGAGCAAAAGGCCGGATTTCGCAGGCTAGAAGGAACTCGCGAGTGCTGGGCTTGAACGCTAGAAACTCGCGGCCTAAGAGCAGCTCGCGCGCGCGGGGTGGTGGATTCGCGGGCACTGGGCGCACGACGCGGACCCTCGCGGGATAGGCTTGTTTCGCGGGATTGCAGATGGATTCGCGAGGTAGCGTAATTGGACTCGCGGGATACCTGGAACTCGCGGGCTACGGTCATTCCGCGGGCGCGAGCATGCAGACTCGCGGGCAGGCGCTTCGCACTGCAGGGGGGCACTCGCGGATTGGCTTTCGCACGCGCGAGTAGTGGAATTCGCGGGCTGGGCGCCATGGCTTATGCTGGGACGCGCGCGCGCGTGGGCGGGGGTTGTTGTGCGCGTTGCTGGGGCATGTGCGCGGGTCAAGGCTCGGTCATAGTCCGGTGGCTATGGCTCGTCATTAAAAAGCTCTAATTTCTCGCACACTTATCCGATTGACTTGATACTTTGACCCATGCTTCCCAAATATTTTTCTCTTCATCTTGAAATGCGCAAATTGATATCACCATGCAATTAAT
This sequence comes from Striga hermonthica, assembly GCA_902706635.1. NCBI lineage: Eukaryota > Viridiplantae > Streptophyta > Magnoliopsida > Lamiales > Orobanchaceae > Striga > Striga hermonthica. The sequence continues at coordinate 3,434,081 of CACSLK010013932.1, read as the reverse complement.
AGTATGCCCGGAACGTCTTAGAAATGGCCAGTGTGGCTCGAACATAGTTCGGACGACTCGAAAATGTCTCGGAAATGACTCGTCTTCCCAAGATCAAATAATTTGGACCTAAACAACACCCAAAAGACAAGAAAAGTACGCCAAACCACAGAAACACAATACAGAAATAAAAATGCACGAAACACGATAAAATGGACCGGCCGACACTAAAACAAACCTAAAAATACTAAACTAAAACACATAAAACACATAAAAATAAGCACAAAAACACAATAAACAGGTATCAGAGCCGGTTCTATTGGGAGATTTTTGGAACACCTCTAACAGAGAAACCACTCCGAGATCGATTCGCGACTCCTATCTGCGTAAATCTCCCGTGCAATGACGTACCCGTTTATGGGAGTCTACTTCTAGTAGGCTTGAGGCATCCAGTTGGGCTTGGGCTTCCGAAGAAACTCACAAGTGGGGGGGCGTGTTAGAATATCACTTGTGAGTTGTCCCACATCGTTCATACATGGAAAATAGACCACATTATAAGTCTAATGGGCCACTCCTCCTTCCACCAATTTCTTTTGGGATGGAACCCCATTTGGGCTTCATATGGGCTTTCCCCGCTTTTGGTGCACTTCATGTTAGTGGGACCGCACCCGTTTTTCCCCCAATTTCTTACATGGTATCAGAATCGGTTCTATTGGGACCATGCAATGACGTACCCGTTTATGGGAGTCTGCTTCCCCACGTACCCGTTTATGGGAGTCTACTTCTAGTAGGCTTGGGGCATCCAGTTGGGCTTGGGCTTCTCGCATCCGTTTATGGGAGTATGCTTCCCCACATACCCGTTTATGGGAGTCTACTTCTAGTAGGCTTGGGGCACCCAGTTGGGCTTGGGCTTCTCGCATCCGTTTATGTGAGTATGTTTCTCTATGTACCCGTTTATGGGAGTCCACTTCTAGTGGGCTTGGGGCACCCAGTTGGGCTTGAGCTTCCGAAGGACTCACAAGTGAGGGGGCGTGTTAGAATATCACTTGTGAGTTGTCCCACATCGTTCATACATGGAAAATAGACCCACCTTATAAGTCTAATGGACTACTCCTCCTTCCACCAATTGATTTGGGATAGAACCCCACTTGGGCTTCATATGGACTCTTCCCTCTCATTGTGCACTTCATGTTAGTGGGACCGCACCCGTTTTCCCCCAATTGCTTACATTATAAAAGGAGGTTATCCAATTCTGTTATAAATTAATGCCTATTACGCCTTATGATACTTTTTAGAGTCCACGTGTGAGATCTAACTTGAGTGTCGTAGGTTTCCATCGAGAACCCTCCCGATTTCTGCAGGTCACCAGAGCTGAAGACATAGGTCGATTCATGGTTTTGTCGATTTAAATTCAATCTTGTGGCAATTTTCTTATCAAGCTCGACCCAACTTGTTAAGCTCGATTTCATTTAGTTAATGAATTGAGTCAAGCCTGGAATATTAAAGCCAGAAAAGTTAAAATTTATATTGTTTTTTATAACTCGCTCGTTAAAGTTTGAGCTCAGCTCGTTAATATGAAATAAATGAACCGAGCTTGAGTTCTTTAAGCTCAACTCGATAAAAAACACTAGGACTTTCATCCCGACCCGACTCTTTGACACTCAAAATTCCAAAATAATAGTATTGGATGAAAAGGTGAGAAGGAAAGAGATAAGGGTAATACTGCCATTTTAGTGGCTAAAACTTCTTATATTTATTACTAGAGATGTTAAACGGGCTAGCCCTAGCGGTGTTGGGGTTGGCCTAGCAGGCTTCGAGCTAAACGGTCCGGGTCTACAAAGCCCGGATTGAAACGGGCTACCAATAAAGAAACCTAACTCTAACCCTAGCGGGCCTCGAGCTAAACGGGCTATGCGGGTTATAATAATAATAATAATAATAATAATAATAATAATAATAATAATAATAATAATAATAATATCAAAAAATATCAAAAAGAAAAAGAATAAAAATATATAAAAAAAATTACAATTGCTAGTTAAAGAGTGTTTTCAACGGCTATTTAGTATTTACCGCTATATATATATACAACTACACATCATATATGAACATACATTACAAACTCTTACATAACATATTTTTTCTCAAAAGAAAAAAAAAATATTCAAATTATTGCTTACAATTTCTATCTTACTACTTATTTTGTATGTTTTGGGAATTTTCACGATATTGTATCATTATAAATTCAATCACTATATTTCACATGTTAGGTCTTTTGTCTCATGTATTTTCTATTAGTCGTTTTGATTGACTTAAATATTTTGGTGTGAAGTACAATAACAATATTGTTAATAATTATATTTCAACATCATAACAATCCATTACAACTCATACTTATATATGAAGTGAAATAGTAAAATTGTATTATGCAAGGAATCTAAGAGCACATTACTTACTTGCTGCAAACATTTACACCACCCAACCCTAGTTAAACGTGTCAGCCCTAGCTGGTTTCGGGTTAGTCCTAACGAACATCGAGCTAAACGGTCTGGACCTAAAAAGCCGTGACTTAAACGAGCTACTAATAAAATACGTAACTATATTTTTTTTTCGAGCTAGACAGGCGGAATGACAAAAATCATTTAAAATAGTCTCCCCTGTTATGATAAGTAGAATTTACCACTAATTAGAATCTTATCATGTGAATTATTATTATATGTATTGAAGTGTGTGCCAAGACCCTTAAAATTGGTCTATAAAAGGGCCAAAAGTGATTGTAATTTGGTGTACGAAAATAGAAGCAAAAGCAAAGAAAGTTTGATTTATATCCAGTTTTTACATTGTGTTCTTTATTTTCATCGCATTTTATAACACGTTATCAGCACGAACGCTCTACCCGGTCAAGAAAGGTAGGAATATAATAATAATAATAATATATATGTATATGTATTATATTTTACTAATATACATATTACCATTATTCTTGACAAGTTAGGCTCTGCCACAGTCAAGGATATATATACATATTACTATTATTTTTGACAAGTTAGGCTCTGCCACAGTCAAAGATATATATATATTACCATTATTCTTGACAAGTTAGGCTCTGCCACAGTCAAGATATGTATACTAAATATGATATTATCTACACATTACCATTATTATTGACAAATTAGGTTATGTCATAGTCAATAATATGTGGTGATATGATATTATTAAATTTGCTTATGAATTATTATTCAAGTTATAATAAGTATTATTACTTATACTTAACACCCACAAAAATGGTTTACCCAGTAATGTGGCGTGAAATTTATAACTGTTTATTCTTGTACCCACCGAAAGATTTATCGAGTAGTGTGGAGTGACATTTTTATTTGATTTGTTATTAAATTGTTTACGTAATGACTCGGTGAATTTTTAAGGTAATATACATGATTAATTAGAATTTTATGATCATAAATGATTAATTAACAAATATTATATCATTAAATTTGTTTCCAACGGCTAGTTAACGGTTATTTTTGTAACGGCTATTTACCAATATCTATATATAACACTACAATTCATTTTCATAATTCAAACACTTAAAAATATATTTTTTTTATATAAAAAAAAAATGTTTGATCCATTACTTATAATTACCATTATCTTGTTTATTATATACGTTTTGCTAATTTTCACGATGATGTATCGTACTGTTGGATTTAAATTTTATGTATTAGGCCTTTGCATAATGTGTTTAGTATTTGCTCTTTTGTATGTATTGAAAAATTAATAATTGTATATGTAATTTTTTTGAATCTAAGCATTGATGTTTTATTTTATAGTTATCATGGCAAATCTGGTCAAACTCGAATTTGAAGCTCTCGATATATCTGGGAAAAATTATATCTCGTGGACATTGGATGTCGAAATTCATTTGGCTGCAAGGGGATTGGAAAAAACAATAATATCCCCAAATGATTCATCAATACAGGATAAAGCTAAAGCACTGATATTTCTGAGGCATCATTTGAATGAGGCATTGAAAAATGAATATTTAACTGTAAAAGATCCTGCAGATCTCTGGAAAACCTTGAAAGAAAGGTATGATCACCAAAAAACGGTGATTCTCCCCCGGGCTCGTTATGAATGGATGCATTTACGCTTCCAAGATTTCAAAACTGTAAACGAGTACAATTCAGCCATGTTCCGCATTTGCTCGGTATTGAAATTATGCGGAGAAAACATAACTGATTACGATATGCTGAAAAAAATGTTGTCCACGTTCCACGCCTCAAATGTACTTTTGCAGCAACAATACAAAGCAAAAGGCTTTGTAAAATATTCTGAGTTAATTTCTTGTTTGTTGTTGGCTGAACAAAATAATGAGTTGTTGATGAAAAATCATGAATCTAGACCCACGGGGTCTACTGTGGTCCCTGAAATAAATGCTGTAATATCTAAACAGAGAACCGGAACTAAAAACAGCCAAACACATATGCGTGGATATACCTCGGGACGTGGCCGGGGTCGTGGACGTGGACGTGGCCGTGGCCGTGGATATGGTCCAGACCGCCGATTTGACCGAGGCCACAAATTTCACCCAGGATATAACTCGGGCCGGGGATATAATCGTGGGCGAGGCCGTAACTATGCCCAAAATTATGAAAGGGGGAGAAATTTCCAGCCAAAATTTGAACAAAATAATGTGACGGAGAATAATGATGAAAAGGCATGTTATCGATGTGGAAGGACGGGGCATTGGGCACGAAATTGTCGTGCTCCGAGACAAGTTGTTGATAATTATAACAATACCCAAAAATCAAAAGATAAGAATATTGAAACCAATTTTATGATTGGGGAACCCTCTGAAAATGATTCAACACGTGTGGATGATGAATATGGCATCGATTTGAACCTAGATTTTGCTGATGCGGTGGTTGAAGACCAAGCTGGAAATGACCAAGAAAATAACTGATGATCATGTTTTTATTGCTTTCTTAGTTTTATTGTATTTGTGTGTTTTTATCTGTATTTCGACTTTAATTAATAATAAATGTTGTTTTCTTTTAGATCATGGATCGATCTCGAATCCAAAATGGAGATATATGTCTTGCAGATTGTGCAACTACTCATACTATACTCAAGGACAGAAAATATTTCGTCAACTTGAAATTGAATAAAGCAAAAGTAAACACAATTTCCGGAAATGCAAAGATAATATAGGGTTCTGGAAAGGCCATATTTTTTATGATGGGAGGTACAAAGTTTACATTGAATGATGCATTATTTTCCCCAAAATCAACAAGAAATTTGTTGAGTTTTAAAGATATCCGAATGAACGGATACCATGTTGAAACAATGAATAAAGGGAGAGTTGAATATCTTTGTATTACCTCAAATATTGCGAGAAATAAATGTGTTTTGGAGGAATTACCAGCTTTGTCCTCAGGCTTATATTACACCCGCATTCATATTATTGAGACTTATGCTGCAACAAAGTCACAGGCGAATGAAATGTTTAAACTTTGGCATGATCGACTTGGTCATCCTGGCTCGATAATGATGCGAAGAATTATTGAAAATTCTAGTGGGCATCCATTAAAAAATCAGAGGATACTGCAAACACATAAATTGACATGTGCCTCATGTTCTCAAGGGAAATTGATAATAAGACCATCACATACTAAAGTCGGACATGAATCACCATTATTTTTGAAAAGAATTCATGGTGATATATGTGGACCTATTCATCCACCTTGTGGTCCATTCAGATATTTTATGGTGTTAATTGATGCTTCTAGTAGATGGTCTCACGTGAGTTTGTTATCCACTAGAAATATGGCATTTGCTAAATTTCTTGCCCAACTTATCAAATTAAGGGCTCAATTCCCAGATTATATTATCAAAAGGGTCAGACTTGACAATGCTGGAGAGTTAACATCTCAAGCATTTAATGATTATTGTATGGCAGTGGGAATTGATGTTGAACATCTTGTCGCACATGTTCATACTCAAAATGGTCTAGCAGAATCGTTGATCAAACGACTGCAGCTTATAGCCAGACCATTGATAATGAGGACAAAACTGCCCACTTCAGTATGGGGACATGCTATTCTGCATGCAGATAATCTAATTCGCATAAGACCAAGTGCACACCATACATACTCGCCATTACAGTTGACATCTGGTCGAGAACCAAATATTGCCCATATAAGAATTTTTGGTTGTGCAGTATATGTACCAATTGCTCCGTCCCAACGTACAAAAATGGGGCCTCAAAGAATGTTGGGAATATATGTTGGATACGAATCTCCATCAATAATAAAATACCTTGAGCCAAAAACAAGTGATGTTTTTACAGCTCGATTTGATTATTGTCATTTTAATGAAGAATTATTTCTCCCTTTAGGTGGGAATGAAAAGTCAATTGAGAAAAATATTGAATGGAGAACATCATCACTATCATATCTTGATCCTCCCACCAAACAAAGAGAGCAAGAAGTTTAAAAGATCATACATCTGCAGAATATTGCAAATCAATTGCCAGATGCATTTACTGACATAAAAAGGGTGACAAAATCACATGTTGCAGCTATAAATGCCCCTGCTCGAATTGAGATTACAAAAGAAATGGCAAATGACGATGTGCCAAATGAATTAAAGGTACGCTTGAAACGAGGAAGACCAGTGGGGTTCTAAAGATAAGAATCCTCGAAAGAAAAGAGAAATTCAAGGTTCAAATTTGAAAAAGAATCAAGATGATGGAAAAATTTCGGAACGAAATGAAAATTTGAAATCTCCATCAATTACGTAAATAATGGGAAACTTTGGAAGCGTGATGAAATAATTGATGATGCATTCGCATATATGGTATCACAAGAAATTGACAAAGAAGTTGAGGATCCTGAACCAAAATCTATGATTGAATGTCAGAAAAGACATGATTGGGACAAGTGGAAAGGTGCTATTCAAGCCGAGTTAAATTCGCTTAATAAACGAAAGGTTTTTGGACCTATAACCATTATACCCAAAGACATAAAACCTATTGGGTACAGATGGGTTTTTGTCAGAAAAAGAAATGAGAAAAATGAGATCACAAGATATAAAGCTCGCCTTGTAGCACAGGGATTCTCCCAGAGGCCTGGGATCGATTATGATGAAACATATTCCCCTGTTATGGATGCATTACTTTCAGATACTTGATTATAAGTTTGGCCATCCATGAAAATTTTGAGATGCGTCTCATGGATGTTGTGACTGCTTACTTATATGGATCGCTAGACGCTGACATTTATATGCAAATTCTAGAAGGAATTAGAATACCCGAGGCACTAAAGTCCAAACCTAAAGAGTTATGTGCGATAAAACTGCAAAGATCATTGTATGGCTTGAAACAATCCGGGCGTATGTGGTATAATTGTTTGAGTGAACAATTACTAAAACGGGGATACATAAATAATCAAATATGCCCGTGTGTCTTTATAAAAAGATCACAAGATGGAGTTGTGATAATTGTTGTCTATGTCGATGATCTTAATATTATTGGGACTACAAATGCAATTCAAGAAGCAGTCACTTTACTAAAAGGCGAGTTTGAAATGAAAGATCTCGGACAGACCAAATAGTGTCTCGGCTTGCAAATAGAACGAGTCTAAAATGGGATATTTGTCCATCAATCTAATTACACTAAAAGAATACTGAAACGATTCAATATGGACAAGGCGAATCCACTTAGTACCCCAATGGTCAATTCGAACATTAGATATTGAAAAGGATCCATTTCGACCTTGTGATGAAGATGAAGAAATACTTGGTCCTGAAATACCATATATAAGTGCAATAGGAGCTCTTATGTATCTTGCTAATTGTACCAGACCAGATATATCTTTTGCTACCAACTTATTAGTAAGATATAACTCGGCACCTACGAGGAGACATTGGAATGGAATCAAGCATATATTCCATTATCTCCAAGGGACAATCGATTTGGGACTGTTTTACTCTAACATTAAAAAACATGAAATAATCGGTTTTGCAGATGCAGGATATCTCTCAGATCCCCATAAAGCAAGATCTCAAACTGGATACGTTTTTACGATTGGCGGAACTGCATTTTCTTGGCGTTCCCAGAAACAAACATTAGTTGCGACATCTTCAAACCATGTTGAGATCATCGTACTTCATGAAGCAACTAGGGAAAGCATCTGGCTCAGAAACATGACTCAACATATTCAGCAAGCCAGTGGACTATCGAATAATAATGACCCGACGGTGATATATGAGGACAATGCAGCATGTATCGCTCAAACCAAAGAAGGATACATCAAGAATGACAGAACTAAACATATCCCGCCAAGGTTCTTCTCATATGCGCAAGAGCTTGAAAGAAACAAACAAATCAAAGTTCAATACATTCGATCAAGTGATAATGCAGCTGATTTGTTTACGAAGGCGCTCCCGACGACAATGTTTCGAAAGCACGTACACAACATTGGAATGAGACATCTTCGGGATTTGTATAGATGATAACTCGAGGGGGAGTATGTGCGGCTGTACTCTTTTTTCCTTATCTCGGTTTTTTTTCCCACAGGGTTTTTCCAGATAAGGTTTTTAACGAGGCAGCATAAACGCACATTTAATAGTGGTAATTCCAAGGGGGAATGTTATGATAAGTGGAATTTACCACTAATTAGAATCTTATCATGTGAATTATTATTATATGTATTGAAGTGTGTACCAAGACCCTTAAAATTGGTCTATAAA
>CACSLK010013932.1:3326333-3389895 GCA_902706635.1 Striga hermonthica | reverse complement strand
AGATGATATAGGATACCACACCAAGTAGAACAAACCCGATAAACCAGTTTGGCTAGGCCGGCTAGTTGGTCGAACAACAATAAAGGGAGGTCGAACGTTTTTACAAATAAGGAATCCTCGAGTTGAGAAAGGCATCACAACTTCAAAGAGGCAAGTCAAGTTTAGGCCATCATGAAGGCATGACTGATCGTATGATTGACCGAAAGCTATGCAACATCCTACCTCAAGGTGATTCGGACCAGTCGCACAATTAGACAGTCTAATAAAGCAAACTAATAGATAAGAAGAAATATTAAGAGGATAAAACCGCACGTGGATAGGGCCGCTTGGCCTAACAGAATTTGGTAGTTCAGGAAGTATGGACGGGTTGTTTGAGAAGTCCAACCAACTTACTCGGGCAATTTTAGGCAATAAGATAACATCTCTCTACAAAAGGGAGTGAGGTATGTCTACTAGAACATTACACACTCTCTACATACTTACATAATATTCATCATCGTCTTCTGCATCTCTAACTTAAACATCAGAGACTTTTCACCGAGAAATCCTCCGGTGTTGAGTTGTTGCAGGTCACGAAGGTCATCCACCGACAAGGAAGCTAGATCAGGTTGAATCGTCGATCGAGTGTCTTTACGTACCATAATGCATTCAAATAATCATATTAAGAATGTTTTTATGCACATATTTATATTAAAAAATAATTATATATTTATAATAATTTAATTGTAAATAGTACATATTAAATATTAATAATTATATATTTAATTTGTAATACAACTTTAATATTTTTTTCTCGTGTTTCTACAAGGTAATGGGCCTTCTAATTTCATGAAAAAGACATAAAACGTCATTGGCTCAATTAAAGTAGTCAATAAATAAATCTTGAAGCCCAGATGCTCGATTTAGATTCAGCCCTACCCCATAAAGTTCCGTGGACGCGCTATAGCCCAACTCCCAGTCATCGTTCTCCAGCTCAACAGCGCAGATCCGAGGAGTTGTTCTGCAAATCAATCTAGCGGTTTCTCTTTTCGATTCCGAGGTTCGATCTAAATTCATCGCCTCTTCTGCTCTCCCAACTTGTGTCAGCCTCTTATTTGCCCTAATCGCGCCTCGATTTGTAGTTTTGTAGCGTTGAGTTCGTCTGTGGACAATTTACGCATTGATTTGTGCTAAAATGTTGTTGTTTTCGTTCTGATGCGTGCGGTGTGATATGCCTGTTTGACATTTTTATTGATTTATTGCTTGTGTGCAGCAGGATCTTCAAATCAGGTTGTTATTTTTAGCTATTTCCCGATTTGAATTTTTCTTTTTACTTTTTTTTTTTATTACGTTTTACGATGCTTATTTTCTGGGTTCTTATTTGAGGAATTGAGCCCTAATCTGTTGATATCTCTAGCACTTGTCTGGGTCTTCTTGTAGAAACTGTGGCATTTAGATGAAAAATGGTTTCCCATGATGGTTAGTTGTATTATTATTATTATTCCACTGTTTAGCACCCATTATTAGTTCAGCTACTGTCGAAGTTTGATTGGATTGAGTAGGTTTTGATGCATGTCTTCCATTGATATAGGTTCACAAGCGTTAACTTCATCTGGAAAATGTTCTTCTGAACCTTTGTTTTCAGTATTTATTATTGTTTTGCAAGTAAAACTTGATAGGTGCTGCATTTTGGTGTGTTAATTGCACATGTATGGGAGTTGATGTGCTAGTGTGTGCCCATTGAAGCTGCTACTAAACTATATATTGCGTGCTCACATCTGGAAACCTTTTCATCAAGGAATATGATTCTACTTAGCATTTGCTGGTCATTTCTCAGTAATATAATTTTTTTTTTTTTTTTTTTTTTCCGTATTGGTAATAAAGAATGGCTGATAAAGACGCACCAACCGATAGCAGTAGCCCTAGCGAGAGCAACGTGCATTCAGAAGAAAACGAGCACGAAATATCAATCAACGCCTTAGCAAAAAAAGTTCAAGAGTCCCTTTCTCTCTCTAAACGCCACAAATTCTGGGAAACTCAGCCCGTGGGCCAGTTCAAGGATCTTGGGGACTCGAGCCTTCCCGAGGGCCCCATCGAGCCTCCCACCCCACTGCATGAAGTCAAACAGGAGCCTTACAACCTCCCGGCCCCTTATGAGTGGATCACATGCGACATAGACTCCGAGGAGGTCTGCAGCGAGGTTTACACCTTGTTGACCAACAACTATGTTGAGGACGATGAAAACATGTTCAGATTCAACTACTCTAAAGAATTCCTTCGGTGGGCCCTACGCCCCCCGGGCTACTTCAAGAGCTGGCACATTGGGGTTCGTGTCAAGTCCTCGAAAAAGCTAGTCGCTTTCATAACCGGGATTCCTGCAAGAATCCGTGTACGCGAAACAGTTGTTCTGATGGCCGAAGTGAATTTCCTTTGTGTCCACAAGAAGCTCCGCTCGAAAAGGCTGGCTCCTGTTATGATCAAGGAGGTCACTCGTAGGGTACACCTGGAGAACATCTGGCAGGCTGCTTACACTGCTGGCGTTGTGCTCCCCACGCCCATCACAACCTGTCAGTACTGGCACAGGTCTCTCAACCCGAAAAAGCTAATCGATGTGGGTTTCTCCAGGCTTGGGGCCCGGATGACCATGAGCCGCACGATCAAGCTGTACAAGCTGCCTGATCAGACAGTGACTCCCGGGTTCAGGAAAATGGAGCCCCACGATGTGCCAGCTGTGACCCGTTTGCTGCGCAACTACTTGAAGCAGTTTGCTGTGGCACCTGATTTCGATGAGAATGATGTCGAGCATTGGTTGCTGCCCAAGGAAGATGTTGTGGATAGTTTTCTGGTCGAGAGCCCAGAAAGTCATCAGATCACCGATTTTGTCAGTTTCTACACTCTTCCGTCGTCTATACTCGGCAGCCCAAACCACTCGATTCTCAAGGCAGCTTATTCGTATTATAATGTCTCTACCAAGACTCCTCTGCTTCAGCTGATGAACGATGCCCTCATTGTTGCCAAGAAGAAGGATTTCGATGTTTTTAATGCTTTGGACGTGATGCACAATGAGAGCTTCTTGAAGGAGCTCAAGTTCGGGCCAGGGGATGGGAAGCTCCACTACTATCTGTACAACTATAGGCTCAAGCATGTCCTCAAGGCATCCGAGCTCGGGCTTGTGCTCTTGTAGGCTTGGGGATTATTGGGCCGGCGTCTCTAGAGCATGTGGGGATTGGGTGTTCTGTGAGTTTTGCCTGTTGTGGTTTGGTGGTCGAACAAAAAGGTGTTTTTTTTTTTTGTTTTTTTTGTTTTTTTTAAATTTAGTCGAGTTTTGCGACCGAATATTTGTATCGAGTTTCTCTTTGGAGTTTATTTTGTCTTGTGTTGTCTACTTTTGAGACTGGGATATTGTCGTTGGATTAAAGTTGGTTATGTACGTTCCACACTATTAATTCGTGGTGTGAACCTGTTAACGCATCCAGACGATGGTTTATGTTCATGAATAATTACGGTTTAAATTGCCTTTTTCATTGTTTTAAGGTGGGGTATCTTGTGAGTTGTGATTGTTCCTCAGTTTATTATAATGGATTTTGTAGTGTGGTTATCAAATAGTCCACAGGATTGTGATTGTTCCTCAGTTTATTATAATGGATTTTGTAGTATGGTTATCAAATAGTCCACCTCCTGTGTATTAGTTTGGATTTGGAGTGATATTGTGGGAATTTTAAAATATTTAGATTTTGGAGTTATCCGGTAAAATTTTAGCTTGGGATTTCGAGTGACATTTTAATACTTTTTAAAATTTTTAGATTTTGAAGAAATCCGGTGAAATTTTAAGTTTTGGTGGAATTTGAGTGAGATTTTCAATAAGGTTTTTTTTTTTTTTTTTATTTAGAAATCCTACTATATATAATTTTTTAATGTGTTGAGCTGAAGTGACATACTCGCACGCTGCGGAATTCTATGTGGTAAATTTTCATGGTTTGTCATTTGGTTTAGATAGATTTCAATTTATTTACAATCCAAAAATAACTAAACTTGGAACATATATATATATATACACGAGATATTTATGATCATTTTTAAGAGTATAAATTATGTTTTAAAATTATTTTCTATTCTAGACATGGTTTATAAGGCATAATTGTTTTCTCAAATCTTTCCTTTTTCTTGGTCTTTCTTTTATAATTATAAAAAATATACTCACATAAATTATAAATATATTTAAAAGCTAATTTTTTTTTTATCAATTTTTTATATATAATATATAAGATTACTAATGCCTTGATTTTACATTTGTATTGTGCATAATAATAAAAAAATAATTATATTTATCTTTATAATAAAAACTAAATTATATATAAATATTAATTGGAAAAAAATATGATTTAAATTGATTTAACTACAAATTAATTATATGATATAAGTTAAAAAATTATTATAATATAAAATGTTAAGCCATATAAGTGATGGGTGTCATTTTAAATACAAATTAAATATAGTTCTTTAAAAAAATATTTTAAAATTAGAACTTTCTTTCTTTTATTTTAAATATAATATTTTTCACAGGCATCCACTAATACACGGATACTGTACTATTACAATTTTAAATGTTCAAGTCATTGTGGGATCATATTTAATTTTGGTGTTATTTAATCTTGAGGGTCGCAGTCCGAGTTAACAAATATAAGATTGACTCATGATTAATGTTTTAATTTCTAGGCGCTGGAGGGGTCGTCGGCCCCCATTTCCAGGCCCATCTGTGGGTGTATACCGATTCGACGGAGGTTAGGCCTTGCGTGCACCTTTTATCACCTTGGAGGTCTTGCTCGGCCATGCCCCGTCACTACCGGCTCATTGGGTCGGGCCGCTTGGCTGTGGGCTACACCGGGTGGGGCCTCCTCGAATCCTTGCCTCGGGCCCTCCGGTGTGATCTTGGCAACTCCCATTTTCTCCTTCGACGAAGAAAATTCTTCGGAGTCCAGATATGGACCGTACATTCGTCTAGGCCTTTGAGTTGCTTCTGTTTTCAGATTTGTTGTCTAGTTTTGTTGCTCAGTTAAGCTTCTTTGTTATGGTGTGACTCGGTAGTCTGTTTAGGTGGTCGTGGGGTTCAATTGCCAGGTTTAGGAGAGACATTATTCTACTTTATTTGTTAGGTGTGAGTTTTTTTTTTTTAAATTTTTTTTTTGTCTTTTCCTTTAAGTCCAGTTGCGTATGACATTCAGTACCCTTCATGGAGTTCTAATCTCCTTTATAGAGTTGAGTTTTGTGTGTGCGGTTGTCTCCTTGATGGAGTTTGTACCCATTGGACTAGTGTGTTCAATGGGGTGAATCCAGAATTTTTGATTCCTATTGTGTGTTAGTTGACACCCCATTTGTATCTTGTTTTAGTTTTTCAATTATTAGTATAATTATGGTTTGAAAAAAAAAAGACTCGAATATATAAGACTAAAAATCACTATTCATCCTGGGCTGAATCTAATCTCGAGGGCCGCAGTCCAAGCTAACATATATAAAATAGACACATGTTTAATGTCTTAATCTTATATTGTCTTGAGTTAACACATATAAGATAGACTCTTAAGAGCATCTCCAATGACACAATGTTTATATGTATGGTGTGGAAAAAAAAATAAAAATATTTTTTCTCAAATGGTTAATATCCATTGTAAAATAATTTGAGACATGTAAGATAAAATTTGAGACATGTAATATAATATTGAATGGACGATGGACGAGAAGTCTGGTACGTCAAACTCTCCGATCGGCAAGATCTCGGTTCGCCTTCACCTTCTTTGCCGGTAGAACGTCGAGTACTTGCAAAAACTCTCACAACAAAGGGGTTTTTCGATGAAGAGCCTCTGATACTTAAGTTAATATAAGCTCTACTCAATTCTCAAGAATATAATAGAAATGTCATGCTGAAATCGTAAGTCTTACCTCTATATATAGGGGTGATGTATCTGCTTCTAGAAGGATGCCTGGGTGGCTGAGCTGGCTGTCCAAAACTGCCGGCCTGCCCAATCGTACAACGCGCACTGAAGGTGTGTTAGAGACAGTTATGCGATATGAACCAATCAGGTAGTGCCACGTGACCTCTTCACGTGGGGATTTGATTCCTCTAAGATCTTCTCGAAAGCTCGAATATTCGACTAAGTCTAGGTCAATTTGGAGTGAAGCGCTGACTTATTCACACCTAAGTTCTGGTCGTTCAGTCAACCATATGCTGCTGGAGGTCGAGTTCGACCAGACTGTTTAAGGGCTCTGACTCGACCTAGTCTTTCTCTACTGAAATCTCCTTTAAGATATCTTCTAATCCGGAGGCTCTTGCTCCATGCTCTTCTACCACAACCACCTCGTTCGACCGGGTGGTTTGTTCAATTCTGTTTGACCGGCCTGCTCTACTGGTCTACTTCTTGAGGTGTAGTATTCAATATCAAAGTCTTTCTAATATAACAAGACTTTTTTTTTTTCGAAACGAAAGGAATATATATAAAAAAAAAGGACTTCTACATGTTTTAAATGTCACATTAGATTTTTGGACTACGTGAGGGTAAAATAGAGCAATCCATTTACATGGGAGATGCTCTAATCCTATATTGTCTAGAAAATAAATGGGCTCCTAGAGATATTGATAATCATTTGTGTTTCCTCTCCGCGATTTGTTTAATCATTTTGTTATGGCGAAAACAGAAGAATCTATCGACAGACTAAGCACGTTGCCCAACGACGTCGTTACGCAAATCCTCGCTCGTCTCCCAACAAAGCTTTCAGTGTCGACCAGCGTTCTTGCCAGAGGATGGACCTCTCTGTGGGCCCACGTCCCCAATTTGGATCTCTACGGCCACGCCGCAGGCTGTCGTGTGCGGATGACCTTGGGAGACGCCCCCGGCGGCGCACCATCTCGGCACATGCTTCAGAGCATAAACGCGTCTCGCCTCAATCGCGCTCATGATTATCATCACGTCAGGGATGAAATCCACAAGCTAATTAGGTCTGCCCTCGCTTGCGATCTTCTTAGTATTGACATTGATATTGATATTGACATTGATATTGATATTAATAATACAAATTTTAACATGTTGCCGTATTATCCACCCCACTTCACTTGCGAAACCCTAGTCCAGCTGAGGCTTCACGCCACTGGAAACCTCCGATCATCCCATACTGAAAACCTTCACTTTCCCAGCCTTAAGAAGCTAGAACTTTCTCATTTTTTTTTATGACTCTGATGCCCTGACTCGCTTTCTCTCTGGCTGTCCTGTTCTTGTGGAGTTGACCCTCTCTTGTTTGCCGATAACGGATTTCTGGAATGACTATGAATCTCCAATCTGCCACATATCCTCACCCACACTTGAACGATTCACACTCATTCCTAGTTTGTATACCTCTCCGAACCTGCGGATAAATTTTCCTGCACTGAAATATCTTACTATGGGTAAGTCGACACATGAGGTTGTATTCACCTCCCAATTGCCGTCACTAGTTGAAGCTGACGTGAGTTTTCGGGAAAGATCAAGTTGGAATAGACCGGAATTAGCAGAGTTTATTGATTGTCTTTCTAACGTGAAGTGCTTTAGATTATTGCATACTCTGAGGACAAAGGTACGTGCAGGTTTCTCCTTAATCTATTCTCAAAAGGTGAAGTTGATAGTGGTTTGAGAGCAGTTTTTTTTTTTTTTTTTTTTTTTTTTTTTTTTTTTTTTTTTGAATAGCAGGTTGTTGATGATCGTGTTGTTTTTAAGTTTGACAACTTGACCAGGCTCGAAATCCAAGAGCACGGCCATCCGCAGTTCATGATGAAAATACTTGAGAGTGCTGATAATCTTGAAATCCTAAGCATTGTAGGTGAACTCTATTGATGCAACTGAAAAGTGCTATCTTTTCTTATGGTTACTGTTTTTTCTATTTTTCCTTTATTTCGGACATATACGTAGTATAGCTTCTTATACATTTGTTTTTTCTCAGTTTGATGCAAGACTGACATGTTGGGAGGAGCCTAGACGAGTTCCTATGTGCCTCTTGTTTCGTTTAAGGACATTGAGAATTAGTTCCAATGTGTACGGGAGGCACGCACAAAGTCCCATCTAAGTACATTACCCTCATCAAGGATATGTACAAGGATGCGATGACGTGTGTTCAAACATGTGGGGGCGATACCAGCGACTTCCCAATTAAAATAGGACTACACCAGGGGTCAGCATTGAGCCCTTATTTATTTGCCTTGGTGATGGATGAGGTCACAAGGGACATACAAGGTGATCTCCCTTGGTGTATGCTCTTTGCTGATGATGTGGTGTTAGTTGACGAGAGTAGGGCCGGGGTAAATAGGAAGTTAGAGCTGTGGAAGGACACGTTAGAGTCGAAAGGCTTCATACTTAGTAGGACGAAGACTGAGTACATGACGTGCGCTTTCAGCATGGCTACTCAGGATGATGGTGATGTTAGCCTTGACGGGCAAGTGGTGGCCAAGAAGGAGACTTTCCGGTATTTAGGATCGATGCTACAAAAGGATGGCGGCATTGATGAAGATGTTAGGCATAGAATTGCAGCCGGTTGGTTGAAATGGCGTCAAGCTTCGGGCGTTCTCTGTGATAAGAGGGTGCCACAAAAGCTAAAATGTAAGTTCTATAGGACGGTGATTCGCCCGGCGATGCTATACGGTGCTGAATGTTGGCCTACAAAAATGCAACATGTCCAACAACTAAGTGTAGCAGAGATGCGGATGTTGCGTTGGTTTTGCGGGCACACAAGAAGAGATAGAATCCGAAATGAGGATATTCGTGATAGGGTCGGGGTGGCCCCAATTGAGGAGAAATTGGTTCAACATCGACTGAGGTGGTTCGGACATGTCCAACGGAGGCCTCCTGATGCACCGGTGCGCAGGGGAGTTCTACAGCGGGTCGATGTTGTTAAGAGAGGTAGAGGTCGGCCTAAACTCACTTGGGAAGAGTCGGTTCAGAGAGACCTTAAAGATTGGAATATCTCCAGGGATTTAGCGGTGGATAGGAGCGCTTGGAGACTAGCGATCAACGTGCCGGAACCGTGACTTTTGCTCCTTTCTCTTTTTCTCCAATTTTTTTTTTTTTTTTCTTCTGTTTCTATTGGGTTTCATCTCTAGCCTACCCCAACTTGTTTGGGACCAAAAGGCTTTGTTGTTGTTGTTGTTGTGTACGGGAGGCACGATCGTGCAATGATGAGCTATTTCTTGAGGAATGCTAAAGTTCTGGAGAAGATGGAAATACATTTCATGGGTTGTCGGAAGACAAAATTAAGCGCAATTGAGCAAATGATATTATGTGACATAGAGCAAAGATATGAGAAGCAAATTTTATTTTCAGAGGGAGAACCTCAGGCCTGGGAGCTTGTCTTCATCAACTGAGATTATTTATGGCTTTTGAGTTTGCTCTTCATTGTAATTAACTAGTTTATAATTTTTATTTTTATTTTTAATTATTTTATTGCTCTCTCCCTTTGTGTTCTGTTCTTTTTTGCTGCTTGTGGGGAGGTCCTGAGTAGCATCGAATGCCTTAAAAATATCGACTTATCAAGCTCGACAGTAGTGTAAAGAATTTTGTGGAACAGAATTCTGTTGAGGTCGCTCAAGCAAGGTCTCGAGTTCAAATCCTTGTGGATGCAGGAAGCCTTTGTTGGGAGACTCACTCACCATTGTCAGATGTGAGACCCGGGTCAACCAACGGATTAGTCGAGGTATAGATGGATGGCTACCAAAAAAAAAAAAAAAAGAAACACTCGTAAAGAATACATATACACGAGCAACGGGACACTTTGTAATTAATTACCCCACGTCTCACTCTCTTGGAACCCTCACATGCCTCTTACATTAACATGGAGCCTATATTCATAGTAAGGAAGGTTATATAGTATGTCTGTAAGTAGAGATGACCAGCCGCGGCCCGGCCCGGCCCGCCGGGTTTGCAGGCCTCAACATTATGGCCCGTAACCGTCCCAGAAAAACATATGGGCCGGTTAATACAACCGGCCCGGAACCGCCGGTTCACCAGCCCGGCGGGTCTCGGACAGTTCTGGGCCGGTACGGCCCTTGAAAACAAAAAAAAAAAAAATAAAAAAAAAGCAACGTGACCCGGCGCGACCCGGCCTGGCCCGTCGGGTCAAAAACAAAGAGTGTATAAAACGGGACCGAACCGCGACCCTATGGTTCCTGGTTCAACGAACCGGCCCTTAAGAGGCCGGTTCGGGTCGGTTCGGGCCAGGCCGGTGCTGGTTCGCGGGTCGGCCGACCTCACGGAAACAGAATTGGAGTCTCTCCCTCCCCCGAACTAGGAAGTGGAAAACCTTAGCTTCTAAATCGAAAACAGTAGGGCGTCGTCAGTCCAATACCGATAAGTTCTCGATCTCAATCTAAATCTGGCATATTCCAAGACAAGTCCTCTAACACCTCAAACAAGGTATTGGAGTAACAACAACTCCAGGAATTACAATGCTCAGACTTCACAAACCAAGGGTAACGATGTCTCCAATATCAATGCTCAACAACCTCTTCGGTTGGACAAACGGCCCTACACAGAGCTAGGCATGCCGCATGGGCCCAACTACCTTTACTTACTATATAGTTAAAGAAGGTAAGGAAGTTAAAATAAGTGCAGCTAAACAACCCCGGCATGAGGAATCCTATGACGAATGCAAGGACGAACGGAGCGTAAGAGGTCTTTCATACTAGACCTTGGTAGGGAGATGAACAGAACAGACTCGCCCAGACCCATTCTGTTTTTCACTCTTCCCAACTAAGTAAAGCGAAGCGTAATGAGTAAGAAATATCAGAATCATTCTTCCTTATTCTTTCCTTCACTTGCTTCTGTTTTTTACTAAACTTCGCCAATACTTTATCCTTCACTGAACAAGCAAGGGATTGAGCAACTAGCGCGAAAGCCGTTGACGGGCCATGCTATCTGTAAGTTGAATTAATTGGTTCTAGCATTTTTTCACAGTTGAATTAATTGTGTAGATCAACTCATCATTACTGGGCACAGTCGTTCTCGATCGTTAATCGATAATGGGTTGTTATAATTCTTATCTAACAAAGGGCTGTAAGTGAGTCGAGTCAGGCTCGGCTCATTAAGTAAACGAGCAACAAATCGAGCTCAAGTTGGCTCTATCAATATTAACGAATCGAGTTCGAGCCTTAATGAGCTTATCTCGATTTCTAATGAGTCAGAACTATAAAAAATTATACTCCCTCCGTTTCAAATTATAAGTTGTTCTTTTTTTATTCATCCATTTTGCTATGTATCTAGACATATTATGTCAAAACGACTTATAATTTGAAACGGAGGTAGTATGAAATTTCTCTTTATTTATAGCTTTAACAAGCCATCCACCTAGTTTGATAACAAAATAAATTTTAAACAAGATCGAACACGCCTCGTTTATTAAATAAACAAGTTTTAAATAATTTACTGAGACGATTCTACTTAGCGACACGAAGGCCCCAATGTCCCTCACTAAAGCTAAAAGATGCTCTCAATTAAAAGTTTTAACAAAGATGAAAGAACCGATTGGTCTCATATTACCGTTTATTCAGCCCACTCACCGCCGTTAACTACCCACAAAATTCAAAAAGCTAAAAAGACTTCTCCAACGGCTATCCAAACCTAAAATAAATTAAATAAATAATAAAATAAAATAAATATTTTTCTACTCATCAAATACACGTCTCTTTCTTCACCCGTAAACGCAGAATCCACGGCAAAATCCCCAAAATCCGATCAACAAAATTAAACACATCATCACCCACCACCGTTCTCGCCGCCATATGGACTCCACGCCGCCGCCGCCAGCCTCTCTCTCCTCGGCCAGGCCCAAATCCACCTCAAGGCTCTCCAAGCTCCGCCATTACAGCGGATCGCCCATACCCCAACTCTCGCTCGAAATCGTCCCTTCTTCCCCCAAAGTAGCGCCTCCATCGCCGGAGGCGACGGAGATATCGCCAAGACCGCCGTACACACTGCCTCTGAAAGAATTCCTAGTGCTCTCACCTTCGCCTCTTAAGAAACCGAAGGCCCGTTTGGCGGAAAGGCCCGAGGTGGGCGACGAAGGCGGCCCGGTGGAGAGCTTTGGGGTTAGGAAGAGGTGCAAGAACCGAAATTCGATTGCTTCGCCAAGGAGTGTTCGGAGGTCGAGGAGAAAATTGGAGCAAGATGTTGCTTTTAGAGAGGAAAGAGAGAGTCTTGGAGGGGAGGAGATTTTGGTGAAGCCGAGGAAGAAGAGGCACGGCGAAAGACCAAGAAAGGAGAAATCGGCTGCGCCTTCTAAAGTCCCATCGCCGAGTATGTAGTTTCTTGATTTTTCGTTTTCATATTACTGGTAAATTTGTTTATTATTGTTTGATTAAAGGAAAATATATTGGTCTCAGTTTCATGGGATTGAATGGAGGTGTTTGTGTATTGTGGATTTAGGAACAATTGATGGTGTCGGGTACAATATCGATGCGATTGGCGAGATTATAAATGATTTGGTTATGTGGAAAGATGTCTCAAAGTCGAGCCTTTGGTTCGGTTTCGGGTCTCTCTGTTTTCTGTCTTCTTGCTTTGCAAGGGGTGTTAATTTCAGGTATATCCTCCTCTGCAAATGTTCTGTTATTTGCTTATTCATGACTCTTAATTTTGCATCTGTTTCTTGAAAATTGCCTAAAAAAAACTGTTCTTGTGACTGATATTTTGCAGCATTTTCTCGATCGTATCTCGAGTGGGGCTTCTGTTCTTGGGATTGGCATTCTTCTCAAATTCAATGCGTAAACGGTATGAGAAAATGAATATATTTCAGATTTCTTTGTTTTGTTTTGTTTTTTTTTTTTTTTTCCTTTGCTGTTTGTTTACTATGCTGCATTTGTTGAGAACAGGACTGGCAATGAAATTAAGCACGAGTTCAAGTTGAATGAAGATGATATACTTCGAGTAGGCAGATTAATGCTACCGGCTGCTAATCTTGCTATTTCGAAAACAAGACAAGTGTTTTCAGGAGAACCAGCCATGACCCTCAAAGTAGATCACTAGTTTCTTTCTATATATTATCTTATCACTAGTTTCTTTCTATATATTATCTTATATAAGAAATTTTAGATACTCAAAATACAATTTGCTCAATGTTTCTTCAAATCATCTTCAGGTGGTTCCAATTTTTCTAGTGGGAGCGGAGTACGGTCATCTTATAACCCTATGGAGATTATGTGCACTTGGTAAAGCTCATGAAAGTGTATCATCATGTCCAATTATTTCAATACAGTGACAGTTTTTTCTGAAATTCTCGATTTCTTTGATAATTTTTATTTGCAGGGTTCTTCATCAGCTTCACAGGCCCGAAGCTCTATTCTGCCTACTCTTCTCAGATACTGAAGAAAGGTCAGTGTTTATATAGTATGCTCCTCCACTGATTTTGACATTGTTGCTACTACAACTTTGGGTGTCTCTTCCACTAAACAACTTTTACATTATCATGCAAATAAACAGTCGAATATTTGAAAACGTCGGCTATGGAAGCATGGGGAAGCTGCACACACAAAAGGGTTGTGGCTGCATCGGCTGTGACAGCCTTCTGGAATCTGACGTCCATCAGAACTCGTATATTTGCCGGTAAAAAAAAAATGATGAGCAGATAATTACTTTGAGATGAAAGCTTAAGCATGAATGAGTTGATTACCACTGATGATAGTACTAATAATAAAACGTGGGTTGTGCTCACATTACCTAAAATCCCTATCCCATTCACATCATTATTCAAAATCTAGACTATTTTTTTTTTCTTTTTTTTTTTTGATTAATTTGATTTTGGTGTGGTCTTGTGCAGCATTCTTGTGTCTAGTGATGCTAAAATATCACAGACAGCAGTGGGAAGTAACAGGAGAAGGAGAAGAAGGTAAATCGGAAGCAAAGCCGCAGGAACAAGAAAAGGCGATAGTAGCAGTCGAAATTGAATCGAACAAGTAATTTTTGTACTGTGTCAACACGAGCAAAATCATATTATATATAGTGGCCACACAAGAGCAATCCTTTGTTGAAGTGATTTTCTTGAACTTGTGGAGATGAGAACTTTTCTGTTGTAGTGACATGTTTATATCAAATAATACTCTGCTAATATTAGTAATCAATACTCAGTACTTATTCCATTGATTATATATGGAGTCACTCTTAATCCCATATGGTGTCTTATCTGTCTTTTTTTATTCTATCTTAACTACTTTCTCTTAGGTTGTTGTTAAGCAAACTCAACTTTTAAGCTGTCTCACAGCATTATTTGCAAAAATAAAAAAATCTTTTATTCGAAAAAAGTAAAAATGGGAGCTTATTAGCTTCTGGTTCTTAAAATACAAAATGAACTTCAGCTTCACCAATTGGCAAAAGTTAACTATCAAGCCTAAGAGAACAGATGTCAGTCACAGTGCTTAAAGCTCTAACTTGAGCATTTAATACAAATAGACGAAGGGGAAAAACAAAAAGTAACATCAGAACTTCAAACGAGATGCCATCAAGATGAAACGCTAAACCGTACTCATAGTAGTGCTCGAGAAAAACTTGAATCATGCATCATCACAACCTGGAAAAATCAAGGATGAAATAATCCGATTTCAGAGCGTATCCATTTGAACTTCAGATTTTGCTTCAGTTGCTAAACAATCACTGCTCCTTTCGAAATCAAATTTAGTCAATAAGATTTTTCATGCAAGACCTAAATGCAGATTGCGCATCATCACTGCTCCTTTCGAAATCAAATTTAGTCAATAAGATTTTTCATGCAAGACCTAAATGCAGATTGCGCATGACACGAGAGTTTCCCGGATTTAAGCAGACAAAAATAACAGATAATGAATAACTCTTCAATTAAAATATTGCAAAGATCTCATCAAACAAGTGTTCAGGCTGATATTTAATTTCATCTGTCGGCTGCTCTCGGCTGGCAAGAAGCCATGTCCAAACACAAAGAAACAAAGACAGATCAAGGAGAAAAATGTTCATATCGGGTACACAATCTTCTAGACAGAACCTTGCTTGAAACCTTGAAAGATGGAACTGATCATAGATCATCACTGCAAGCTGATTAATATAAAACAAATTAGTAAAAGAAGACTTGGATGAACTAAACATTTATACGACACGGTTTGAGAAATGAAATAGCTGAATTTTAATTTGGTGTATAAAAAGACAAAAAGAAAAGGATAAAAAATAAAAATATCCCAGGTGAGCAATCTAGACACACAAGACACAAAATGATTGTATTCAAACAGTGTCTCATAGAAAAGGGGAAAAAAAGGAGAAAACACCAAGACTTAATAGTTCTCCTACATCTGGAAACACATAATGGTCCTTCAGCAGCTCACTGAAAACTTTCTTCACTTTGCATGAACAGTGTTAACTGTTAACTGAGTGTAAACACTTAAATCCCTTGCCTTCCAAAGTTTATCAAACATCATCATTGCAAGTTGATTGAATAATAATAGCATGTAAGCTTCATTCACGATTCGTTTTTCTAGAATGTTAATGACCCCTATAGCTTCCACTAATATTCATACTATTCTTGCACATACTCAGATGTCATAGTTGAGATTATGCTATAGTAGAAGCCACAGGAGAAACTTTATAGGCAAACTAGAATTTGACACATGGATAGTATTGCAAGAAATTAATTGACATTTGAGTAAAAGACAATCTACAAATCGTGAGTTATAAACTGCTGGCAAACAGAAAGTAAAAGAAGTCTTAATTATGTATAAATGCGCAAATATGTTGGACTAAATTTAAAGCATTTTGTGTTCCAGTACAAAAGTTCTAAAGACAATTAAAATAATCTTTTGCTTCTCCATCTTCATCTAGTCTTGTCAAGGCCAACAACAGGATCAATGAAAATATACTACTTTAACAAGATGAGAAAATAGACATGTATAAGATAGAAATCAGATGATTCTTCAAATCGAATAAGGACTAAAAACATGTAATAAACACGTTCTGTTATCAATATGTGGAAACAGGAAACTCAACACTCAGTCCAGCAGAGGAATAGATTATTAGAAGAGATGGAAAGGGATTCAGACTGCAAAGCTTATAAATATGCTACGATTTTAAGTTGCTTCAGGTGGCCGGACACTCACAAAGGGAAAACTAACTCACCAGGGATATGAAAGGAGGACAAGGTCAGCAAAAGAAGGCTCTACGCTCGTTAGATACCTAAAACCATGAATGAAAAGCCATTGGTTAGGCAAACCATCACCATTTACTGGTTCTTGGTGAAAGAAAAAGGGTGGAAGTACAAGAGTCGTACATGAAAATATCAACAATGTACACTGGAAAGCTGATAATCTCTCCCAAGAAAGTTGTTTGAAATAGAAATAATAAGCGGGAAAAGATATAATAAAAAGGAACCAACGTAGGGACTACAATTTATGACAGTTATAGATCCACCCCCAAACAAATTGTTGTTTGTGCCTTTCTAGTATGTGTGAGGCCAAAATCCATCTCTAAAAAACTCAATTATAATGTAGAAAGAAAAGCCATTAACTTGGAAATTTATTGATCCTCATTCTATTTATTTTATTTTTATACGTATTTGACTCATGTAAGTAACATGATTGTTTCGGGAAAAACCAAATATATCATCTCCACTGCAGCAGTTACACGAAGTGTGTCGATTATTATGAGCCAATTATATAATAAAAATTATCAGTACACGTATACATGCAATGCAAGAAGAATCTGGAAGAATTCATCACTTTGATCTAAACATGACCAGCCATCCAGTGAGTAAGCAGCAAATTGCAACAATAACCCATATGAACCAAAATATTATTTATAAGTCTCTCTACTGATGTACTGAGAACTAGCTATATGAATCTCCCTCTCTCCCTCAATATCTCTCCCACTGTATGTAGGCCTACACCCTGGCTTTATTTTCTATATCAGAAGCACAATGGTTAGTGAGACACCTCTGTTGCTGGATATCTGACCTCTCCTCCTTTATAGGATCCTTCATTGGAATGAAAATGAATATACAGGTCTCAGGGTCCTGAGAATTAGGGTAATAATTAGTTCATGACACCAAATGTCTCACTGAAGGAAGGCTTTTAAAATACAACTCTCACTAGGCAAACAGAAAATCCTCAACTAAATTACTAGTCCACAAACGCCCATGCTTCATGGCAGGTTGCATAGTATCACCCTCTTCTCTCTTACTCTCTCTCTCCCCATATCTCATCTATCTCATCTCATTTTCCTAGAAGGAATAGTAAATGATCTCCAAGCCTCCAACAACTTACTTTTACATTTAAGATTATAAAGATACTTCAAACTTTCCAGCTCCCATGGGAAGCCTGAAGCAAACCTAAATGGGCTTATAAATTTATGTCGTAGACATAATGACATGTAGACGCAACATGCAGACATACATCACAGGCGAAAACGACGAGTCATCATCAATCATTTAGCCATCAATTCAAATTTTACAGAAAAAGGAAGAACAGAACTTTCAAGCAAAATAATAAAGTTAAAAAAAAAAAAAAAAAAAAAAAAAAAAAAAAAAAAAAACTATTTTACATATACCCATATACATTAACAACAGTACCTTCCGGGAGCCAACCATAACCGCAGCTAGAGACTGTGAGCATCGACGTCATCAAGGCGGATGCCGTAGCTGTGTGGTACGGCTGCATCGACTCCAGGCACGCGCTCAATTCGACGGGGTTCCTTTCAGAATAATTATAACAGTATAAAATGAACTTCAACATTTAAATCTCGGCGATGAAAATCATCGTAAATTGAAGAGCGTGGAGGAAACGACAAGTGTAGAGATACCTGAGGACGCGGTGCGCGAGTAGAGGAGCTCTAGATGGGAGGCGGAAGGGGGCGGAGCGAGCTGATTTTGCCTCGGTGGCGAATCTCGTGGCGGCGCTACGGACGGCTGGCGACCGGAAAATGGATCTGGCGGCGGTCGATGCGGCGGACATTACCATTTTTCCTTTATCTTTTTGAGGGATGGAAATCAGTGAAAAACGGAAGGGTTTTTCCTTTCCTTGAGAGCTAAAACCCTACCGATCGGGCGTGTTTGGATGCGCGTTTTGACTATAGTTCTTTGGTAAGTAAATTATATTTTGAACACTGGTGGTAAAGGGTAAATTGGGGTAATTTTTTTTATTTATATGATTAAAATTCAAATTTGTTTAAGAAATTGGAAAAATAAATGCAAGTTGAGTTTACTACACCGTTAATAAACTCAAAAAAAAATCAAATTTCATATTCAGGAAAATAATATTTATTTAAATTTGATTTTGTTTTCATATTTATATGATCCAACAAAATAAACAACACGGCAACATGATAATAAATTGCAAACACAAGTAGCACGATTTCTAGGGAAATGCTACAATCCCATTACGAAACCATTCCATCAATGATTTGTAACCGTTAAATCATCATGTAATCGTCGTGAATAGTTAATCTAACGGTTACAAACTCCGACAAAATAGTTATGTAACGAGACCATAAAATCTCCACCTAAGGCTATTAAAGATGAGCAATCTACTCTCATTCTGAAATGGAAGGAAATGGTCTTGGGCACTAGGCACTAGGCCATTATCAAAAATTCCTTCAAAATTATTCCTGCAAGGGGACTTGTTGAATCCATAACCATACTTGTGGCTCGATTTGGTGAGAGATCTTGAGCTTGAATGATGTGAATTGATTAACCACTCAGTTTTCTTTGTTTTCGCATCAGCTATAAGAATGCCCTTGAATGAAGTGAATTGATTAGATTCCCTAAATTCCTTTTTCTTTGTTCTTGGTTATTTTTCTTCTTTCTTATATCTATGTGTAAGTGTGTTTTCATGTACAGGAATGTGATAAATGCAAGTTGTAGTTTTGGTACAATGTTTATACAATTCATCAACTTTACATACAGTTTTATTGTATTGTAAAGTAAGATTGAATTCTCATCCCATTCAAATACTTCTATTTCTTATGTGCAGTGGTGAGGAACTCTGATTAGAGGTAAATTGAACAAACCAGAATCATACTTCCAACATCTAAATTGGCAGTAATGGGACCAAACAAGTCACTTCCCCAAATGTAGAACAAATGTTGGGAAAAGCATGAAAAGCCCAGAAAATTTAATATGCAGAGACTCTGTTCGTGGATATCTGTTTGGAAGCTAAACACTTTGAAAAATGATCCCTTTTTGTTAACCGATGCGGCGATATACATATACTGGACATATACTGCATATACACGCTACATATACCAAAAACATATAACGAACAATTTCGGGATATTATTATGTACAAATTAGTTTGTGAATAAATGCTTTTTTTTTTCTTTTTTCAATGTTTATTCATAGTTTATGTTTGGTATATAAGAAAATTTTGTTGTTGAAAACAACACATATATCATTAATAAAAAAACTACCAATTTACGTATATATCTTCGGTATATGTATGGTTTATATTTAGTAAAATCATGAAAAACATATATAATACATATACCATCATTACGGTTTGTATTGTAAGTATATATACCGACATTATATTTTATATATTCTCTATGTATACCATGATTATGATTTATATTTACTATAGTCATTGAAATATATACAACACATACACCAATATTTTTTTTATGGTATATTTTATGTATATATATTAAACATATACTGAATATATACTAACATAAACGCAACATATACCCACCCCTGGACACCTGCGTGAATTACAATACATATTTTTTTTTTTGTATTTGTAATGGAATATACACGACAATTAAGGGTGGAGCGTTTTATTTGTATGATTATTCAGGGTTTATAGTTAGTATATTTTCAGTATATTTTCGGTATATTCTCAAAAGAGCAATATTTAAAAAAACGTCATATATATCATTAAAAAACGAATAAAAAAAACTATATATATACTGAACGTTAAACTTGAAAAAAAAAAAAAAAAGAAGACATAATTTTGGATGAAAGTCATGTTTTTCATTGCATCATATACTGAAAATATACTAACGTAAACGCAACATATACCAACTGGACAGTTGCGTGAATTACAATACATGTTTTTATATATCTTATTAAAAACGTAAAAATGTGCGTAAATTAAGGAATTAAATGAGTTATTATAAGCATATTTTCATTTCTCTCTCCTAATCAATCCCATAAAAAGGGGATGGAAGTTAAAAGGATAAGGTAACTTATTTAGACATTAATATAAAAAAATAAGTGATTTAGGTAAAAACATAATTATTAATATAAATATGGTAGAAATGTAAATAAGTTCAAATCACGTAGCACATGTTAAAATTTCCCAACAAAATATGCATCTGAAAAAAAAGCCCATCAAAGAAAAAAACAAAAAAAAAAAAAAGGAAAGGAAAGAAAATCATTCAACTTCTTTGATAATTCTCTTCTTGCGAAATGGCTCCCTGGGAATACTTCCTGGGGCACTATGAGCTCTCCTCCTCTCATCTTTCTTTCTTTGAGCTTCGGCCATGATACGCCTCAAAACACCAGCTTTGTATATTGGTTTCGGCAAGTGTCTATGCCTGCAAGAGAACGGTTAACACAAGATAATGAGCGTATAAACTCTATTTACCTGGACAGATGAAAATAAATGAGAACAGAATTGAGGTCGATTATCCGTTTAACAGAAAATATCCAGCAAACGTCGGTACAACAAATGGGAAACGTTCCATTTCAGACTCACAATGCAAGATAAGTTGAAACTCAGATAGCAATATATAGTCCCATTAATTTTGCATTAATTTCTGAAAGTCGAGTTGGGAGTACCAAAAGATCCAAATACCGGAAAGAGCATTATGATTTACTTTGCCAGCCTTGCAGTTGTGTTTTTGCATGCTAATCGAATTCTTTTAGGGAGAATTTGTCAATATATACCAAATGGGCGCTTCCATAGTCCAATAAATATGATGTACCTGACAATGCGCTTAACCTCTGGAAGATGCTTGTAACGATTCTTAACAGCTTCAAGATATTCGTGCTTCTTACGCTCTCTAGGCAAGATCTGTACATATGGAGAGCAAGGTGTAAATTTACTTCAAGGATACTTACTAAAAGTGGGGAAAGTACTATCAAACCAAGTAAATGAACCAACTGATGTGGTTTACATGAGCACGAACAGATCTCCAACATCCAAATACGATGCTAACGCATATTTTATGAAATTGAATTTGGCAACCAAGCTTCACGGGAATTGCAGAAAATTAAAAGAACTGTATAAATATCACATAGAAAGAAAAGATCATTACAACTCCCTGCTGTTCAGATGCATTAGCCTTCCAAAGTCGAAGATTAGTGTCATCACTACCAGAGATAACATATCTTGAATTATTGCAGTACTTGACACAGAAGACCCTACAAAGAAGACAAAAAGATTATAGGACACATTTCATACAAATGTGAAAAATTGATAGAACAAGATTGATTGTTCTTTCTAAATATTACCATTGCAGCACCTGCTTAAATTGAGTTTCAAGTAAGAATAGTAACAATCATTGCCTATTACAACCATACAACTGCAATGAAAGGGATCTAAATACTAAAAGTTCCCATCAACAATTTAAACCTTTGCATTCTCTTAGTATGATAAACTTCACGGCTGTGACCACCATTAAATTGGAATATTCTAACCTGCAAGACAAATAATAATATATTTAAATCATGACATAGCTGAAAATAGATGCACAAGTTTACAAATAAACTAAGGATGAGATAAAGAGAAAAACTCACAGTTCTGTCATAAGACCCAGTAACGAATTCCCGGCCAGTTGACGAGTAATCGATGTCCATACTGCAAAAGGTAAAGGTTGCGTTAACACAACAGTTTACTTGTTTGGAAAATAAATAAGAACTTGAATTGTATTTTGATCACACTAATGTTTGTGTGTCCATGTAGCGCTGGGCTACTTACACAGCAGAAACATGGTCCTGATGCACGCATCTAGCCTCATCCAACTTTCGAGCATCATAACTATAACAATTGCAATCTTCATTTGCCTACATTAATACAATACATCATGTCAGTATTATGACAATAAGGATTGAACGGATTGAACAGACATGCCAAAGTCTACACCTTAAAAAATAAAAATTAACCAATGTACTAGAAAGTAGATTACTGTTAGCAACTCGTCTATATTTTGTAGTTTCTTTCAGGAGACAATACAAACAAGTGCAAACATCAATAGGAAATGTATAGATTAAACGACAACTTAGAACCGAATTTCACTAACAGCACAATAAAATGCTGTAGAACATAAGTGTCGAGCTCGGTAAACATAACAGATCACATGCAGATAGAATAAATATGTTACACATATATTTTTAACACAGAAGATGCTTTAGTTTGAAGAATATAAAAGCTTCACTAAAGCATCACGTAATATTTGGTTGAACATAATAACGACAAAAAAGATCATGGTTTCATTGTTTTCTTACAGTGGTAAAGTTCATTGGCTCCTGCGGATTCCATGCTATAGAATTAGTTTTTGTCTGTGAAAGAAAAAATGAGTCAGATTGAGTACTGACAGATATATATACACACACATGCCCACTTGGACATATATCCAAATGATCATACTAAACCAATTCTGATTTCACATTTCAGCCAAACCAATGCAGTTTAACATGTTTAATATTTAATTGTGAGCACAATAATATCCAAATCTTAACTAAGAGTCTAACAAAACTAACACACAAAATTAAAACTATATGCTATTTTTTCAATGACAGTGTTACGATTTTAACAAAATTTATCAGACAAAATCTTATACTTCAGATGATCTAGAACAGGTTGGAGATAAATTATCAAGAACAATGAAGTTCTGAAGGTAAACAATGATTAAAATGTTTAAACCACACACACACACACACACACTCAAAAAGGAATTATACTCACCCTCATAATAATCTTTCTTGCCGGAGATGATGCTCGTAAGTCAAATAATGCAATGCTACGATCACTGCCATTTGAAAGGTAGATAAGCAATATATTGCAACTAATCTGATGAGAATGGATGTGACAAAAGCAGCTTGTATGAAAAATATTCAAATTCAGTAAGATACAATTATTTCAACTGCAGATGGCAACTGAACATCTGTTCAAGTTCAACGTGCATTATGATGATTTAACTGTTGATGGCTACTGAATGACTGTTCAACATGCATTTAAGTATATGGAAGACACAAATATGATGAATCTGGTTCGAATAATTGCAGCACAATTTGTTTGTCTATCTCAATAGAAGCATTTCCTCAATTTATACACAAATGTACCTGGATGATGTTGCAAGTAAATTTGGTTCTGCTGGATTAAACCGTACAGATAACACAGTATCTTTACCCCACTCAAAGCTATTAACAGGTTGAGACCTGATAAACAAGAGAAGCATAATATGTTACAAATTTATATTTCTCCAAAATTGCTCAGAAGGTGTCTTGACAATACCTGTTATGATTCCATATATCCACTTGAGCTCCTGCTGTAGCAAAAAGTTCACCTTCATACTGGTGATCAACAGCCCTGAAAACCAAAAAACAAAAAAAAGGAAGAACACGTAAAGAAGAACTACGTTAATGACATGACAAAAAAAGAGTACTTCAATACAAAAATCACCAAAAGCATAAAGAAATTATGTTAACGATAATGGTATGATTTCACAAACTACATAAGAAACAAGTTGCAGGTGAAAATACACAAATTTACCAGAAAGCATTTTTCCAGATGTAGACTGCTAATGGCTGCCGGCAATCACAAAAAATCGTTAGTTGTGCAGAATCAAAATAAGTTAACTATGCAAACAGTCTGGGATGGTCAAACAAAGAGATATAAACCACTGACCTTGGCTTCGTTATGCGAAGAGTAATGAGAGTCCATCAGAGAAGGAATGGGAACATTCCATAGCCTAACACTGAAAAGCACAAATTGCCAGGTAATCAATTTGATTATGGTAAGATCAAGAGTAAAGTAGCAAACAGAGATTAGGACTCACGTGGAGTCAGTCCCACATGACACAAGAACACGGCCATCAGGTGATACTGTCAGACCACGCACAGCACCCTGGTGACCTGGAAATTGGCATACTGTCCGCCTAGTGGCAAAACAAGTACAAAATAATCAGAGCTTGGGCATATTACGAAAATGTTACATCTTTATCCTAGAAGATCCAGAAAATATGGATTCCGCTGCATCTTTTTAGTTATAAAGGTATCTGTATGCTGACATATACACACATGCGAACAAAACAATGAAAATCTAGGAATAACACATAGGCAGATTAATATTGTTACCTGTTAGCCAAATCCCAAAGACGGATATCTGCAAGTCAAAATAAGTAACACATCTTTTAGTAGTTCTTAGATGTTTTAAAGTACCAGAAACTCATCGCAAAAACATCATATTGTACAACAAAATTCACTGTTGTAATGCCTTAATTCCAATTCTGTGTCTTCAGAAAACCAATTCAGATCATCCCCATACAAATTAATAAAGCTTCTGGGCTCTATTGTACCAAACTAAAAGTGTATAACTAGAAAGCAACAAGAAATAATGAGAGAAATGTATACCTCCATCCATAGAGCCTGAAAATATTCCCTTCAAATGAGCGGGGTTCTTAGCCATAGAGGAGATCGCATCAATGTGCCCATCCAAAGCGCCAATAAATGGCCGAGCAAAAATCTTTCAGAACCAAACAGGGAGCGATTTCATTAATCCATCAATGGAATCCTCAAGCCCAGGTTGAAAAGCCAGAAGAACACACACAAACTCCAACTACAACATCAAATTCTGAGGAGAAAGAGGTACCTTATCCAACTTTGCCGCATTGAGAGCGCGAACATACTCGACGGCTTTCTCTTGAGTTCGGAGAGTAGGGTCAAAGTTACGAAACACTCTCTGCAAAAGGCAATGAAACCCAATTGTCACCAGACCAAGAAACAGAAAAATAAGGTAGGGATTCAGCAAAACCGCCATGTTATTGCAAAGGAGGGCTGATACCTGAAGGTCTTGGCTTCGTTCCCGAGTGAATTCATCCGTGGACCGAGAAATCACCTTCACCTTCATCTTGTTGTATGCGTCGACTTAGCTGCGATAGGTGAGAACTTAAAACCCTAAACCCACCCCAGCATACAGTTGAAACGAGCTGAACTGTGGTGCGTGTGCAAACACGTCACTCATGCGCGCGTGGATGCTGTGGGTGGATTTGTCGTAAATATTCCGGAGAAAAATAAAAAATGAAATAATAAAGTTTTTTTTTTTTTTAACAATATACAGCTATATAAAATTTCAAAAAATCGAGACAGCGAAACGCAGCTTGATAGTAACACCTACAACCGATAGGTTATAGGTTCAGTCACAGAAGAGGAGAAGTGAGAATAATATTGATCCTCGTTAATTTAAAAGAAAAAAAAAAACTTAAAAAAAATCGAAACATACAAACAACACGTACCACACGTGGTATTCCCAAAGCCTCAAGACAAGAACTTATAAGCTAAGCTACAGGGAAAAGCTCACACGAGCCCCTTTCACAACGCACACCCACACGGTGTACAATACATGTTACAAAAACTTACACAAACCATAGAAGCTAAAAGACTAAAGAGTACATACAAAATAAAAATATCAACTACCAAAGTATCGCAAACAGTTCCTAAAGCTAAGTCTTTGTTGAGCTTTTTCACGAGTTATTTACACATTATCACCTTGTCCCTTTGCTGGTCAGCCACCTTCTCTAAAGTCCATCTCGTTGCTATTAGTCAAGTCTCCACTGAATTACACACCTCAAATCAGTCACTCCTACATTCACACAGTTGGCACTCACTAAAACAATGACATGTACAGCTTATACATAATAGGGTCATGACGGGCAGAACTTCATCCTTTTTTTACTCAATCCAGAATACCGATTCAGATTGAATCACTCTTAGCTAACATGCCCACCTCACTCATAACCACACTATTCCCCTCAGTTACTACTCTGCTTTTACCCCTTTTTTCACCTCTTGAACTCCAGTCAATCCCCTTTAGCACTCTCCACCACCCTTTTCTCGGCAACCCACACTTTTTCAAACACCCAAGAGTTTATAGTTTTTCAAAGCCACCAAAGAAGGTAAGTCAATAAACTTATCCTATCTTTGAGGCATTTAAAATCATCAATAATATACACCGCTACCCATCAATCCCTGAACTTAACCCTCTAGCTTATTCCACTCTACCCCAAGAAGTTTCCAACAACTAACAACCCTTTGGCACCTAAAGAAAATGTGCTCTACATCCTCATCCCCTTCACCACAACACCAACAAATACAATTTGTATACATACCTCTTTTCCTTAGTTGAATGTGTGTACTCACATACCCATGCCAGCTTTTTCACATGAAGTTCTTGATTTTGTTTTGAATTGGGAGTTTCCATGTCTGCACTTGATCTTTGCTGCTAGTGGTACCTGCTTCGACACTTCTTGTTTTCAAATGCTTCATAATTGCAGACGTAACGGTAAACAATCCACTTGTTATAATGCCAACTAATAGTCTTTGACACCCACAATGACTCAAAGAAAACTGAATGATAGCTTGAGCCGCCACAAGTTCAAAGGACTGACTCACTAACTCACTATCCCACTCACCACTCACCTTGCAAATCAAATCACTTACTTTTTCCAACCTACTATCCCCCTAGAAAGGACAACAGGGTTTCAAAGCGGCACACTTTGGATCCATGGAGCATCCCATATGCCCACTGCCCTGCCATTACCTATCCAATATCTAGCCCTAACCTCATGGAATCACTCACTCCAAGCCAACTTTTCATAACCAAGAGTCCTCATCCCTAGGCATGACATCCATTAACTTAACTTTATGAAAGTAACTACCCCTCACAACCCTACTCATAAGAACTAAGATTAGTCAAAACCCTCCACAATTGTTTAACAATAAAAGGTTCGTTAAAGGCCCAAGCCCCCATCAGGCTTAAGCTTATCCAAATTAGACCACCTAGCCCAATGTTGCTCCGCAATGCCACTCTACTTTGGAGTTGTGCGAAAAGCTTGCTTCAGTACTTCACTAATTTTCGCATTACTTTGGAGATGTAAACTTTATTGCAAAACAAATAGTGGTACAATTCACCCGTTACATTTTCCTCTCAAATATTCATATTATTTTTTGTAGGGTTTTTTTTTTCTATCTATTTTGATACATCTATTTACAAAGTATACTCTAATAAATTTATTTATTTGGTTAAATAATTTTAAATTTTGATTTATTATTATACGTAGAGGTGGCCACAGACTGCCCGGCCCACCGACCCGTCCTGTCAAGCCCGGCTCGAATTTTAACCGGGTTAGTTCAACACCATGCATCACCATATATTTTGTTTTTTTTTTAATTGTTTTTGACGGGTCTCAAATCCCGGCTTAGCCCACTAGGTCATTGACTCTGCACGAGCCTAGGTAAAGACCAGTTCTGGGTTGCAATTTTTGAACCCCCAAGGCCTGCCTGCCGGACTGGTCTCGGCTGAAGTTTTGGCCATGTGTAATTGTACGACAGTTTTGTTTTGTACGTGTTTTATGCAACACGGACAATTAAAGACGAAAGCTAAATTTTAGTTTCCTATACTCTTGAACAAACTCCAAATTTCGGTTTTCTCTATTTTAAGTAGAATAAAATCCAAACTGGAGTACAGAAGTTTGACTACTGAACTGTCAGTGTAATGAAACTCCACTCTAAAATAGAGGCTCGACTCTGCCAGTGGATGATCACCCTGACCCCTGCTACACACAAAATTTAGCGGTCAATAGGTTTATAAAAACGCTACTGGTGCCAACACGACATTAGTTGCCAAAAATATCATCTTCAGGTCTTTTAATTGGACACCGGTGCAAAAACCCACCAACAAAATTTCGTATTCCATATGCAACCGCACACTTTAGAGCTTCGGTACATCCATTATTTTAATGACGATGCAAATTGAACAGTACGAGAAAGACAAAAAACCGAGAATAAATATATATTAAAATCTTCTTCCATCAGTACACAACACGACATCCCTCGCGAGATGGAACGAATGAAACATACACAAAGCTGGCATTACAAAATCCGGTCCATCCACTTTCATATTGTCGACTGCCACTAGCTGGTGTTCTGATACAGTTAAGCTATTGACTCAGAAATATATTTTGCATAAGCAAAAGTTGGGATTTCTAAAAAAAAGGTTCGAATCATAAACAACTTAACCGACATCAACTCTCTTCTTTGTATTCTGGATTCTCTTTTAATATGACAAATCCCTCAAGAATGGGTGACAGAGGAATATATCTGCAAAATTAATTGAATATCAGTAGTATTTCCAAAACTCCACACCGATTGTAGAAACAAACAGATCAAAAAATAATATACTTCGGGTTCAATTAGCTCAAGAAAATAAAATAAGATAAACTCCTCACAAATACAAATCTCATGTAGTACTTTAAAGGGGAATTTCCAATTTCAATTAGTTCACCTGGCTACTGCAATTTGATTTTTGTAATTATATATCGAAAGACAAGGACTTACTTCTCAGTTGCAAGCTCAGCTCTATCACCAGCAGCCAAAAGAACAGGAGTTGAGTGGGTTTGAAAGCCCGTGATGGTCTTGGGTCGACCCGCCTGGCCAACAACATCAACAGCTTGGCCCACACGAACAGGTACAGAAAGAGGTTTTAGGTTCTCATCCACAGTCATCAGCATCCTTGGCTGCAGAAAAAGAACACTTACCGTTAGAAGGTCAGAGCACAAAAACTGGAGTGTAATAAGCAAATGACTCAAATATGAGATAAATCAACGAACCTGCATTGCAAGTGTAAGGAAATATAGAACATAATGATATTTCCCCAAGATTATAGCTTTTATATCCAGACATGCATGCAGCATAATCACAAGCCCAGCAAGGGACGTCCTGGAAGTTAAAAATTCAGGGGTTAAGATTGCACGATCTATTTAAAAATTACGAGAAGAAAAACATTACTCATATAATCCCACATAAAAGTATGTTAAGTTCATCTCACTAAAAAGGCTAATAAGACTATATATATACTCAACCCAAGCCTCCAAAAAATGAGCTCATACACAAATGCAGCTCAAGACTTACTATCCTTCCAAATATAACCATGTATTACACACACACATGAATCCTCTTTTACGTTTTACAGCAAAGCACATACACCGTGCATAGTCACGATAGACAATAAGTACAAAAATGAACTAAAAGTAGAATACTTACGGGGACAACAGAAAACGTTCCGAATGATATGGAGATAATGTCAACAACCCTTTGCCCAGGTGGACAAGACCTTGAGCAATCCGTACCTGGAGAATTAATAACCACGTGTTGGATTTTACGTTATACCAATTTTGGGTAAGTATTTGAATGAGTACAAAAATCCTTATCATTATTTAAATTCATGGAATCCATACACAGAATAGAAGGCTGGCATCTTTATAATAATAGCTCGAAAGATTCCGAAGCATTCCAGCAATTCTAGCGTTATTGGTGCCAGCACCTATCAAACCCAATGAAATGATGGCTGCCTGCAAATTTTATATTGACAAATTGAACTATATAAATTAACAAATAATACACTGCCAAATGCAAAACCGTAGTTCAAATTCACTAACTTGATCATTTCTCTCAATTCAAACCAAACAAAAGAGGAAGAAGGAGAATCAAATTACCATTGCAACTTCTGAGTCGGCATCATGACTGAGCCTGCTTAATGTGTCCATGACATTGACCTATCCAGATGAAAAAATAAAAAAATAAACAAGTAAGCATATAAAAAATCTCAACCAAATGTGTAATCAATGTATACACTAAACATCGTCTAAGCAAATAGAGACTATTTTGACTTCCAAAATATTGTGGAACTCATTTTTCAGAAAGGCAAGATATATAAACAATGCATTAATGGAAAGTTTGTGCTTAATAGCAGAATCAAGTTCCTTGCTCACTGGCAAGCACAAGCCGGAATCCCACAAACTTCTAGCTGTGGGGATTTATTTTTCACAGAACATTTGCAATTGCTACATTTGAAAAAGAAAAAGCCACATCACCATAATAGAACACGGCCCAGTAACACATTACCTTGGGGTTTGATATGCAAAGCAGGCCAAGGGCCAAGGGAACAGCCCTCCTAATGTTCTGCTCACCATACTGCAAAAGATGCTCCAATGATCGAATGGCCATCTCGAGCCCCAATTCCTCAGCCATAGCTACCATAGCAATTCCAAGAACAGCAGGTCCCTGATAAGTTTCACCCTTCTCGAGATGTTGTGCACATTGACCAAGGAAATGTTGGACCTGAAAATAGATGAAGTAAGTTTAACACAAGCCGCCATGGGAAAGAAAAAGTTAAAGAGTAATAATTGCAAAAGCTACACTTGAGTTTTTACCAAATAACAAAAAAAGGCACAAGTATCTTTCAAAATGAACAGATGGTGCAATGTTATACAGAAGCAAATATCAGGAGGTTATATGTAAAGTTAAAAGATAGCTAGGTTTTCAGTAATTAGAGTAAATTTCTAGGGTATCTTTTAAAATTAACCAAAAAACCAGGGTAGGACTTAACACCTTTAGAACATTCCCCTTCCCTGCATATGCGCAAGAGAGCAGGGTCATGTCACAATGTTTTCTAATTTTCTCATTGAATGTCTTCGAAACTTCAGTAGTAGCTTCCACCGCTTCCTGTTCAAGATGAGTAGTAATATTAATAGCAATATCTCTTGTACACTGAAGCTGCAGATTGAAATGCATTGGCATCTGTACTGTAACAGATACCTGATACATTACATAACAAATAGCTTAACGCACTTATGAAATAACCAACAGACCTACCTCCTTTCCAAGATAAAGCAGACCAAGACCCAGTGGCAAGAAACGAGCTAAGGGATCCGTCAATTCTGTCTCACTGCGATCCATCAACGCAAATATGATTGCTTGGGCAACATCTTCATTACAAGAACCCACGTATACCAAACCCAAAGAGATTGCTGCAAATGCAATCACATCTAAAGATGACTTTCCATCCCCAAGTAGAGGCATTAATAAATTGCTAACCTGAGAACACACATAGGGAATGAATGATGTCAGATCTAGGCAACTGGATATACGACAAAGATGGGATCTCTACATGCACTTCAGCAATTGAACAAGGGCTATAATTGTAAGAGTAGTCTCAGATTGGATGATGGCAATACTTACTTGCGCATCCTTAGAACCCGCATATGCAAGACCTAGGCCCATTATTGCACCTATTTTAATTGAAGTGTCTTCTTTGTCCACATACTCTGCCAAAAGAGCAAGAGCCTGAGAAAATAAAAAACAACTTTACATGCCAGGCACTTTCATGTGAGAAACATTAAAATTTGATGACTCAAGGTGAATACACAAAATCTAAATAGAATTGAACTTGTGTGTGTTATAGCACGGCAACATTTTGGACAAGGAGTAAAAAAGAATCTTACAGGATCACATTCATTGTGGACATTGCAGTTCACAATTCCAACTCCTAGTAAAGCACCGGCTGTGACATGTGAATCAGTACTATGGAAATATTTGTCCAGTTGAGCAAGCCCAGAGTCAACATCCCAAAGAAGAATCATGCCCTGCAGTAATCAGCACACACAATGTTTACTATAAAGCCATGTAATGATATATCTAAAAGAAAGAAGAGTTGATACGCACCAAACTTGCTGCAGCACTGGCCTTTCCATGTTCCTTGTTCTTAAAGAGCCAGCTAGTGGAAGAACCACCACCACTGGATGCTTCAGATGGAACAGTCATCAACTTATCCTGCAAAACACCTCATCAGAATAAATAGAAAGGGAAGACTTGAAAATATTCAGATTAAGATAATAATGGATACTAGACAAACCTGGCCAAAACCAGCATTTACAAATGCATTGACAAATGTCGCAGCCAAATTCTGCCTGGCAGAATCAACGGTTCCTCCACCACCACCACGCCCATCAAGTAGATGTGCCTAGTTACATATTCAGCCAAATTCATGTGTTTTAAAAATGGGAAAGAACAAAATATAAGAATATAAACCATATAAACCACCCTATAACATCAGGCTAATAACACACCAGATATTACATTCAGAAAAATGTTCATATGTGAAGGAAACAAGAACGATAAAAGATGCAACACCTAAGGGTGTGATTGGATATGAATCCAACCGGTTTTGGCTGGATTTGGTTGGGTAAAGGGAGTTATTTTGGATAAGGTTGATTGAGTTGATGATTTTGAGTTTATAATTAAATAATATTCAATATGTATGATTAGAGTTGGTGTGATGTAAAAGTAGGAGAGAGGTTAATTGAAATGATGGGTAGTTAAAATTATGTGAATGGATGAATAGTGAATTAAAGTTGATGTGATGTATGAGGATAATTGATTATTATATAATATTATTGTTAAAAAGTAGGAGAGTTAGGTTGGGTTGGATTTTGATAGGTATAAAATAACGAAGTCAGCCGATTAAAATCGGTTATAACTAATGACTCATCCAATCGCGGTCTAAAAAGCTCATTACAAAATCAAAAAATCTCAGAGTGCAAAACCTTGTAAATATCCTCGGGAGATTTGGGCTCCATGACTTCAATATCACGAGCAAGTGTAAGATAGCCTTCATTCAACTTGTTATTATTGATGAGATCTTGGATGGCTTCCCTTTCTTCAACTTCATTGATCATGCTTTCATCAAGTTCAAAGGGAACACCCTGTTTATAAAGTTGGTCATGAGCACGTTTTAATCATACAGGCCCGGAAGAACTTAAGCAGGATCAAAAGAAACTTGGCCCACATACTACAATCAGCAGGTTAGCCTCTCCAGTTTCAGACATACAAGGTTGTATTTGATAAATAATCAACACAAGCTATTGCCTTCGACTGCTAAATAGTGACTGAAAGACTTTTAACTTTATCGGGGGTACAATAAACAACCGGAACAAGCCAGGCGAATCTTTAAGAACCAAATGGTTGATAACCGTGCCCCATTTACAATTCATAATTAATCTTTTGGACATGATTTCTCCATAACTGCTGAATAAAGTAACCTCACAACAGTTACTTCACTAATTCGAAACATTAAACAACACCACAATACCACTTAGCAATTCCTTAGACCTTTCCAGTCAGTTGCACAATTGAAACCAAATCCCAAATTACTCAAGAGAATGCCCAATACTTTAGCCCTTTAGAAATGTTTAACCAGGAAACCTATCAAGTCTCTAAATATCCAATTCAAGACCAGCTGACAAACATGGGGTTGATAATATATTCCCCTGTAGTAGAGTGACAAACCCACCAACAAAACCACCAAAAAATTCCAAAGCAGTCAAAAGGAAGGGCAACAAGTTGATAAGCAGTAAAAAGGATTCCCAAAAAAAAAAAAGCAAAAGCAAAATTCCAGATGACTTACATGGCGAGCCAGAATGAAGGCAAACTGCTGCCTAGTGAGACGATCATGGCAAGTTTTGAAAAGGTCTTTTACATACTGCAGAGAATAGCAGAAATCAGATTTGGAATAAGAATCTACTATATTTTAGTCCATTAGACAGGGCATGCATGTTATACATGGGAGTTATATTTCATGACCATGAATATTTAAAACTCACAGCATTCCAATCTTACAAAGCTCCTGTATTATTTTTACTTTAAGACAACAAAAGTGAGATCGCACAACCTTAACAAGTACAAACCTGCGAATTTCCAAGATACAAGGCTATTTGAAGTGCTCTTGGATATTCTTCGAATTTCATATATATTGAATAAGCAATATCTAAAACTAGCGAGTCGTCTGGTCCTGGAAGGTACCTGACACATGCAGCATACATTAGTTAATGACACCATTAACATATCTTTGGTTCTAATTGTCTTTCTGAGTTGCTAAAGTTCAAGTTTCCGACACCTAGACTCGCCTGTGGCCAGGCTGGAATGTGATTCAGAATAAGCATGCAATAACTGAAAGCCGAGCCTTGCGTTATTGGGCTTAAAACAACAAATGCACCAATGCATGAGGATATAGAACCAAAGAACAAGTGAATCTCTATCAAGGAAATATCTTTTACAAAGTTAAGAAAACGAATTTCTGCTCCCATTACGACAGTGAAGACAAAAGACAGTCACATTCCAGAAAGTTCTACATATAACCTCAGGCCTCATTCTATAAAATACAAATATTTATCTGGAGTGAAAACTAGCATTCACATTATATAACCCAATAAAATTAGGAAGTTCAGAATTCATAGAGTTAAGGATAAACAAGCAATGCTATAATAGCTAACTGACAGAAGAATCTGGCAACAACTCACTTTGCAGCACTGGTAAGATATAGGCATGTCCGTTTGTAATTTGCATGATCCACATGCTCCATTAACAGGTCAAGATCTTCAATCTGGATGGTAAGGCAAGTGATGAATTTATCTTCTATGATTCTATCTTCACATGAGGCAGAAAAGGGGTAAAGAAAGCTGAAAACGTAGCGGAAATACCTCCATAAGAAGATCTACCGCCTCGGGCTCAGCATTATGCTGCAAATAGATACATTTAAATGAATGAAATGCAGCAGCTCGAAGTTACACCAAATGCAGTTTCTTGTACATTATGAATGAAAAGCAGATCTAAATGCATAAAAATAATACCAAATTACCAACAGCCAATATAATGACAGATAATCATACCTTCATATGGAATGCAACAATTTGCACTACAAGCTTCACTAGTTCATCAATAGAGGCTTCTTCAGTCTGAAATAACAATGCAAATACATTAAGAAGCTATGACAAACCATTTCCAACAGGCATGTTCAGAAAATAGTCCCAATTAAAAGAAAATGAAATTTCCTTCAACTCTATCAACTAAATTCCCTGGTTAAATTTTCGAATCTAGACACAAATACGTCAACAGAACCAAGAGTTCATT
The DNA here is from genome assembly GCA_902706635.1 of Striga hermonthica. Taxonomy (NCBI): domain Eukaryota; kingdom Viridiplantae; phylum Streptophyta; class Magnoliopsida; order Lamiales; family Orobanchaceae; genus Striga; species Striga hermonthica. Next base: position 3,354,942 of record CACSLK010013932.1, on the reverse strand, counting down.
CTAGCGGCTTAAGGGAAAAAAATGAAACGTGAATAAAATAAAAGAACAGTTGGTTGTCTGATAAATTTCCAAATTCACATCATCGAAGTTGAGTTTCCTAGGAACGTTTGTTTTCTCAAGAAAAATGAAAAAGCATAGTGAGGTGGCGGCATGCAAGCAATTGTACAGACTTTGTATAATAAAAACTCTAACCTGCCGTTTGACATACTCCTGAGAAATTTCTCCAGCCAAATTCCTGCATTTATCACCACCAGCTTTAAGAATAACTACAGATTAACATCCACCTAAAGGTTGCAGCTCATATACTAAACAATAAGTTCCCTAAAAAAATCTCCAAGCCCAGTGAACGTATTAAGTGAAAAACTAGATATATCCCTATGTTTCTTAATTTATACTTCCCATGTTTTGCATGTCAATTTGGAGTTTTTTGTTTAGAATAAAGTAATAAAAAAGTTTGGCTAATAAACCCCTAATTAATTAATAATGTTCTTAATTAATGTTTATCTCTCTATACACATTAGTATCTTGTTAACGTGATTTTGTTTTGATTCTCAAAATAAAGACACGGTTGGAAATGGGGGCAAGAAATTCCGAAACATTTGATTTGAAAAAACAATAAACCACATTTTTACAAAACAAAGGTAGCAGTCATTGATGTATTCGATAACAGTGAGCTAAGACACAGATCATTCATGCTCAAAAAGAATGACGACTAGAACAAAATAATCCAAGACGAGACGAGCCCAAACCCTCACCTAACATACTCATGACCCCATGAACCAATGTCACCATCTGAACCAAGTAACCGGTACTTCAAGCTCTCCTGAAATTAATAGTATTTGGAAATATTATCACATCTCATATGGAAAAGTTTCCACAAAAATAATCATGAAACGCAAACCATTAATCATACTGCAGTCAGTCAAAGAAAAATTAAAGAGAGCAAAACTAAAGAGCACAGAAGAACATAAAGACACTGTAAGACATAAAGATATTATACATGAAATATAGGCCGGGCAAGGATCTGGAAAGAAACATATATTGCCAAAGAGCAAGCAACCTCAAGAGAGATGCCTGGAATAACTAAAATGCTAATCCTATTCCTCAATATAAATACCACCAAAAATAATCAAGATCCTTTCACCAAATTCCTAATATTTTTTCTTCTCAGGCTACATCCAGCTTCAGATAAAGCAGAAATAACTTATAAGCTCCAATTCTCTTCGTCAATTATCATTTACAAACACAAATCGAGTCAAATATTTCCATTGTCAAATACAGAAATAATTCAACTAATGAAGCCACATTATACCTTAGTCACTGAATTATATCAGAACAAGATCTCACTTGAACAAAACAGAACGTGATACTGATGCAGAAAATATATGCAAGTGCAAACTAAAAAAATTTCACATTCCAACATGAATTCCTCACGATTCTGCAAAAAATATTCAAAGCAGTAAATGTTCTTTGATTTCTATTCACTCTATTGGGCAAATAAAGTCTACTTATGAATGGTGAAACAGCTATAATACATAAAAAAACCCACGATGGCAACTAAAAAGATCAGATAGAATTCGCTGCACAGTAACAAAATATCGAAAGTAACAAAAGGGGAATGCATAAAACAGGTAAATGGGAACTACAGCTAGATTAATCTTCTCCTTTTGCTTATTCCACAAGGTGTCCCAACAAAATCTGGAAAAACAGTACAGCGTACCCTTTCTCCTTCCGGCGACATGGTCAAAGCCAGAACAGAAAGTATATCCGCCAGCAATTTCTAGAAAGGGAGGGAGCAAAGGAAAATCAGATGAGAAAAATGTGCAATACATCTATGCCGCGGAAAATCAAGGAAATCAATTAACCATATAATTATCACCTTCAAATCTGAATCTGTCATTTTCTCATAATGAGCTTGTAAAGTCCCATAATGAGGACGTAAGAACTTCAGTGGCTTTGGAACTGAAGTCATAGAACTCGTTGCAGTACGGATTTCTTGCCTGCACAAGAAAAGAAAGTTGAAAATGACCACGAAGTTATTGGAAATACTAAATAGCTTCAACGGCTACTTGAAGCAATTATGTGTGATTATTAAAACACCCCACAAATATGGAAAGACATTGAGCTTACAACTTTTCCTAGTAGAATGAATTGAAACTGACATGGCAAAAGAACTTGCTATAATAACCAAAATAAAATATTAAAGATGTAAAATACCAGACAGCAAGATTAATGCCAAAGTATCTGAAGGCCTTGAAGGTTTTATGATGAGATCACAGGTGAAGCTATTAAATCCTTAGTACATAGTAATACAGGATTAGCCTACATATGATAATTTCTATTTTGAAACCATAGTAGTGTTCAAGAACGAGAAGTCTTTCACCTAAATAGTAGCTATTTGCTTCAGAAGAGCTATGCAGTATGCATATAACATATCGATATTGCAACATAGTGTTTTCCTTTCAGTTGCTTTGGCTCTTTAAAGTAGCCTTCCACTGAAGATGTCGATGTTCTTCTCTTTCGATAGGTAACCTTCTCTACTTCCATGACAGTACCCTAATTCTTAATAATACTATACTAACACCAAAAACTGAAGCAGCCCCATTCAGCATTCAGATAGTATTAAACAGTATATTGTACACATTGACTAGAATGATATCCATTATACATCATTATCAACTACGAATTTAACATGCTCGAAATACCATACTATCAGGCTCTCTTATGACATACTATACACGTGACTGAGATAAAAGTGAAATGACCATGGAATAACAGCCCACATGCCAACTGGCTCATCCGGCTCTTAAAAATAGATATATCAGCTTCTACCACAGTTAGGCTACATTAATGGGTTGAAATTTTAAAAGCAAATATACAACCTTTCCTCTCCCAAACTACTCCACAACCCTAATCCCAAAGATAATTAGCAATTTCATTTCCAATTAATCAAAAAATGAAGTACTTGCTGAAATATAATAACAATAAAGAAAAGACAAAGACCTCATGCTCTCCAGGGCAACTTTCTGCAGCCCAGGATCTGGGTCTTGTACCCTCTCCACATACAACTCCAGTTGCTGCTTTAAGGCCAAGTCCTCCTCCGACTAAAACGCAAAAACAAGAGGTGCATTAAGTCCATGAATAGTCCATATCAGAAGCCAAAACCCAAACATGACTGTAAAAGTTGAATCTCACACAATCCAACCTTATTTAAGCAATTATTAAAATAAATAAACAAAATTACGACTCACAAGATCTTCGTCCTTCTTATCATCTTTCTTCTTGGGGTCTTTCGAGGGAACCTTGACGGGCGCCTGGTCTCTGGTGGCTCCGCCACTGGCGCTGCCGCCGCTGTTGGGTTCAGCCGGTGCCATAGATAATTAACTAAAGGATGCTAAAATCCTACAAGTACCGATTGATCCAAACTCTTGATTCAGAAAAATTGAAGGACAACAGATGCTCGAGCCTTGAGAAAGGATCGATGAAGCTTGAATCTTTTAGCTTCGAAAAAATAAAATGCACGAGGGTTTCCCTTTCGACAAGCCAACTGTTGTCTGAGAGACCAAGAAAAATGGGCTCATTGGGCCGACCCAAAACCATAGGTTTAAGGCTAAAGTCACACTATACCTTAATTTCCAAAAAATTGAAAAAATTATCTAGTCCATTACTATTTTTTTTTAAATTTGATTGAATTTTTTGGTTTAGTATGGTTAATTTTTTTTAAAAAAAAAAAAATGTTTTGGTTAGTTCTTGTAAGGATTTGAGTTTATATTAAAATATAATTTAAAATAAAATAATTAAAGTTGATTTGATATAAAAGTATGAGAAAAATGATGTGAAGCGATTGTTATTTAAAATTATATGAGTAGATGAATAGTGAATTAAGATTTATATATAATATGTAAGAATAATTGACTGATATTATTTAATTATGTTCATAATATTGAGAATAGTGTGGTTGAATTAAAGTTGAATTAGATTTGAGTTGAAATACGTGTTAATTATCCAATCATCCCCTAAATCTATCATATTTCAGACCCCAAATTAATATGCATGCATTTGGATACATTTGATGGGAAATTAATTGGGCTGAAGAATGTCTGGCCCGGGTTTCATACAAGTATTTATATATATATAGAGTAATTTGCACCCTCCGCTTCAAGATTCTAACTATATTATAATTATACACCTTATATAACAATATTTATAATTTTACTAAAATCAACCTAAAATATTGCCAATATACCTAAAAGATAAGTTAAGTGAGCCAATTAAGGAGAAGTTATTGATTTCTCTAAGCAATAATATCTCTCCTCCTCTCATCGGTCTCTCTCTCTATCATTACTCTCTCATTGCTATCATTACTCTCTCTCTGCAAAATCTCTCAACGCAAAGAAACCGTCTTCAATGGCGAAGATCAAACTACCAATTCAGTATATGTTATGCATCATTGAATCATCGGCCAAGATGTCGTGGTGGCCGCGGACGGCGTCGGGAGGAAGACGGTGGATGTGTGGGAGGGTGCTGACGCCGAAGACGGTGAAGGAAGACCGAGATTCCTGAATCGAGGTTGAAGAAGATGATTTCTGGGCTGGCCCCACCGACGGAGGAGTTGTTGGATCGGGAGTGGAGGAGAGGAGGGAGAATTCGGATCTTAGGGCGGAAAGGGAGTATATTTCTGAGAAGTTGTTGGATCGGGAGGTTGAAGAAGATAATTTCTGAGATTTTTTTTCGTTTGATTTATTTTTGGAGTATATGTACAGTATATGTACAGTAGTATACACTACAAAAAAACACTACAATTCCAACGGCAAAAATTTCCGTTGGAAATTCCAATGAATATTCCAACAAACTTAATTTTATGTTGGAATAAGTGTTGGATAGTTGAAGAATTCAAACGGACTTTTTTCGTTGGAATAGTTGTAGGAATTTATTTCCATAGGATTTTCCGTTGGATATTTGCTATTCCAACGGTCATTTTTCCAACGGATTTTTATGCGTAGGAATATCCATTGGAATAGCTATTCCAACGGAAACATAAAAAATTCTAACAGAAAATTTCCGTTGGAATGTAAGAGTTTTCTTTGTAGTGATATCTTCGGTATATTTTCGTTATATGTATGGTTTATATTTCGTATTTCTTCGGTATATGTATGGTTTATATTTATTGAAATCATGGAAAATATATACAATACATATACCATCATTACGGTTTGTTGTGATAGACAAATCCTCATTGTTATAATATCAAAGTGTATATCTGTTGCTTTTTTTGAAATGTTTTTTTTTTTTTTTTTTTTATCTTGTGTTCACTGTGAATTGGTATATTTGTTAGGTTTTATGATAGAATATATAACTGTTATATATATGGCATATATGGTAGGGTTATATTCTTGGTTACAGAACATTGTTCAGTTCTGGTATATGTAGGGTTACATGTCTGGTTACATAACATTGTTCTGTTCTTGTATATTTCTGGTATATATGTAGGGTTATATCTTTGGTTACATAACATTGTATTGTTATTGTAACAATATGGGGAATCAAAAAAGGATTTTTTTTTTTATAACAACATGCGGAATTCACGGAGAGAGAGAGAGAGAAGATGTTTTGGTTTGATAAGGTAACAGAAAGCATGCATTATTGTAGGTAATTTTGATGTTTTAGGTAAAAATATAATTATTTTATTTTGGGTTGTATTGTTGCAATTAATTCTAAATCTTATAGGAGGCATAAAAATTTCCTTTATACATATTTGTGTCCACTCTTCACAGCCCACCCGTAATCGAACATTTTCTCAAAACTATAATAAGAAACTCAAATTGAAAATTATGCTCGACTTGTTTGGCCATTGTTAGATGAATCGAACATTATAATTAAATAGTTTGTTATAATTCACTATTAATGTACTTTTAGATGTCATGTAATGTATCTGAATATTCATGTGCATGTAACGTGCTTATTTGATAATGTACGATTTGTAGTTGTCATACAATGTAGCTCAATAGTAATGTTTTATGTAACATGTTTCAAACATTTTAGTTCATTCAGTTGATACGTAAATTATGTAAATATTAATATTAATTTTACATTTTACTTATCAGCTGATGTACACATAATTTATACTGATATTTTAGTATGTATACAAGGAGCATAATGGTATTAATTGATGTGGATGAACATTTTTTATACAATTTATATGTATATATATACTGCGCTGATCGATTTGGTCCTTCTACTTGGCTTAAAGCTTATTCAAATATTCGGTTTGAAATGATTTTCCATTTGAACTCTACCTGGAATTTGAAGATTACAAAAATAAATTTTTCCAACGGTATTATTATCGGAATTTCAGATGAAATTATTTTTTTTTCATCAAATTCCCAACCATTGAATAAATTATCGCTAAAATTATCAAAATCCAACAAAATAACCTCAATGAGGACCTGAATATTTCATATGAATATTATTGTCGACGTCAGTTAATTAAAAAATTTGGAACGAAAGTTATAGTGTTGAAATATTCATTGAAATTACCATTGTAATCTTGTTAGAGATATATTTCGAGTCGAATTTTATGTTTGAATTTGATCATTTTATTCCATTGCATTAGATATACTTAATACACCATTTTAATATGTCCCCATGTTAAATACTTTTTCTTATTATTTACTAGTTATACACATACCTTAACTAGCGCCTAGCTAAAAATATATCATGTAAATTGAAATGCTCTAAATAATCCATATATAACACAAGAGGATAAGTACATGATCACATAAACAATAATTAACATAAAATAAAAGATTATATATGATTAATTAGTATTTAGCATGTTGAACGAATAATAAACCCACTCGAAATTTGGATCTAATCATTCTACACTTAGTAATATTTAAAAGGATCTCAAATTAATATATCAAGTCCAGGCATATGAACGTTAAGTCATAACAAGCAAAAGCTTGAGCCGCTTAAAACTCTATATCTTATCATCATAATGTACATTACAAAAGAAGTAATTAATGTCTGAAAGAACTCGTAACAATGTTCTTTGTTGTCATAAAAACAGAACTCCCGAACACACACGCGCATTAAGAGGAAAAGTAATAAACAACAATGCACCCGTTAGACGAATGTTTCGTCTAACGAGTGAAGGAATAGTCGTCGAGTTGGTTTTTTTTTTTTTGTGCTTAATTAATTAAGCACAAGTCGGGGGAATCTTTGATATCCCTTGACGTTGGAGCTCCACCACCACGCTGTCGACCGATGGCGGCTTCAGCCCTAGCGGCAACGGCAACCATGGCTTCATCAGGACATCTCCGATTGCTGCATCTACACTCTCCTTCGACTGTTGTAAAATTCATTATATAAATGCTCATGATTCAATCGGAAATTTTTTTAAGAATAATTAAATAAAACAAAATTAGGGTTCAAGGCTATGTTCATGATTTAATAATAATAATAAAGTATTGAATTTCTATATTTAATGTTGCAAGCTAGCTAGCTAGCTAGGTGAACAAGAATACAAGATACTTTTCATTTATGTGGTCCCCACACAGTAAAGTTTCCTCACAATGCAACAATCCAATGGTGCTAGCTAGTGGTTAAATGTTTCACCCAAGTATATATATAGATTCCAATCTCCACATAATGTGGTAAAATATATAGTGAATATATAGTAACAATTATAACTATTTTTAAGGCTAATAGTAAATCTTAATTAGGGTTTATATAACACATTAGTACTTTGATGTTGTTTTCAAACCTGAGATATTCATGATACACATGGATCTGGTATGATAGATTTGAAATTTCTAGCTCAATATTTCATCACCAATAATAGGAATATAGACTAGCTAGTGCCTTTCTCGATCTCCTATTTATCATAAAATTAATACTCCCTCCTTTTTTAAATAAATGTCGTTTTGACTTTTTTGATTCGTCCATTTTACTATGTATCAAAAAAGTCAAAAAAGTTAAATAAAATGGACGAATCAAAAAAGTCAAAACGACATTTATTTAAAAAAGGAGGTAGTAGTTTTTTGGACAAATTTCTATAATAAGAGTAGTAAAAAGTAAAAACATGCAAGAATAAATTACGTTAATTACACATACCGGATGAATGTCGGAAGGGGGTTGTGGCGGTGTTTGTCCCGGAGCTGTTGCCGGGATGCCTTGGACTGGTGGAGTCGGAAATCTCTGCATTATTATTATTATTATTATTATTATTATTATTATTATTATTATTATTATTATTATTATTATTATTATTATTATTATTATTATTATTAAAACCAATTGGAAAGCTATCCAAATTTCTAAATTGGAAAATTATAAGGTAAGATATATATATAAGTGATGAATAAAATGTGCACAATTGGTGAACATGAGACAAACGAAATAATACACTATTAAGGTTTCGATATTACCGTTGGCCGTAGATGGGGCGGAGGAAAGCAAGGAGCTCCGGTCGGTGTCGGAACCTAAATAGAAGAGGAAAAAGGAAAGGAAATATATAAGGGAAAGCAACCTTATTTACTTTCATGAAACAATATATATATAAAATATAAATACACACATGTGCATGATATACTGTATACATAACCATTCATATCAAACTATTCGAACATGTAATGAATACAATAGACTTACATGGTGATGGGCAATCCAATAAGAAGGGTCGGCGGCCGGTGGCGGAGGATGAGCTAGCGGCCACACATGCGGCAGTGGAGGCGTTAGATGTTTAGGCCACATGGGCATCAATGATTGGTCGACAGATGGATGACCCCACACGTGTAAGGGTCGAAAATGAGGCATAGGAGTCACAGGAGGGAAGCCTAAGGTGGGTGCAATCCACGGGTTCACGTGCTCTCTCTTTCCTGCGGCCACCCCACCACCACCACCGCCCCCGCCGTACATCTGCCTCCGGTGGCTCCAGCTAGCCGCCTCGGCTTCCCGGGCCAACAGGTGTTTCCGGTGAGATCTATATTTCTAAAAAAACATCGGACAAATAAAAAAAAGAAAATTAATATAGTCAATATTGAATTATGATGATGATACTAATTTTTATTATGTTATGATTAGGAATCCAATTATTACTACCAAGGGAGAGGGAAATTTAAAGGTATGAATAAAAAGCGAGCAACTTTTACAATGTCTGGTTTGGTTGAAGAAAGATATGATTTGGCAAAAGAAAGTTTGGTCCACCAAACTTTTTACCACTATAGGAAAAGGTGAAAAAGAAAAGACCTCTCTCGAAAACAAAGTGGTTTTTTGCTCAACTAATTTTTCCAGTGTGCTGCTGAAACTGTGGAGCCTCGAGTTTTAAGCCTTTTTTTTTTTTTTTTTTTTTGTTCTTCAATTTAAGTACAGTACTATATACTATAGTGTAAGAGAAAGAACAGCAAAGGTTAATTAGGACAACAAGCCAAAAGCTCTGCAAAATCACGACGACAGTTTTCTGGGAATTAAACGTTTTGATTCGTCGCATATTTATTTTAATTTCACATAAATGTTTTTGATCGAGATGCATAATAATTAATAATGTTTGAAAATCAATTAGTATACTTGAAGATGGCTGGCGATGTTATGGCGCGTGAGACAATCAATCCCCATGAGCTCCAGAATTCTGGAAGGGACAGCTTTATCCACACCAAGTTGCTCCACCGCTTGCACAAAACGCCGGTGAAGCTCTGGGGTCCAATCCACCTTATATCACACACACACACACATTTCAAAAAAATAAAAAAAAAATAATTATTATATAATTTCTTCAAAATAAAATATATAAATGAAATTATAAAAATTCACTTAACTATTATTGAATTTTATTAATTTAATTAAACTTGAATTTCTGGGTCTCGTGAACCGCACTTTTTTTTTCCACGAAATATGCGTGAGAAATTCATAAATACGAAAGAGAAACATAGTATAAATTGAAGGAAAAAGATCAATGTATTCCTTGTGGATAACGAAGAAGGCCTCTTCAATAAATGAACCCACCTCGTCAGAATATCAAAAAATAAATAATAATAATAATAATAATAATAATAATAATAATAATAATTAGATGGTAAAAAATAATTTCGAAATTTTATTACACTCACCTTCACTTTCCTCTTCCCATTAGGGTTTTTCCCGTTGCTCGCCATCGATTTCCTCCCCTTTTCGCCTGAGAACTCCTTCGCCGCCGGCGGCTTGGCGCTAGCCACGTCTCCTAACGGGCTCGTCGAGCCCGGCCCTAGGCCCGAAGCCGGACACGGTGGCGGCTTCTCCTCCCTCGCGGCCGAGCTGTTGCTCTCATCGTCGGCGGAGGACGGCGGCGGGTAGGCCTCCGACGTTGACTCCTCGCCGGCGCTGGCGGAGAATTCGGCGAGGATGTCGCGCGGGTCCATCTCGAGATCCGGCAGGTCGCTCATCCCCACGAAAAGGTCGTCGAAGTCGATGCTGTCGAGCAGGCTCCCGCCGGAGAAGTCCGGGAACTCGATTGGGTCCTCCATCGACGGCGGCTGCGGCGGCAGGTGAATGGCCTGGTCCATCTCGATTTCCCTTTCATTTTTGGGGTTCCTCAGCGGCGACACGGCGAGCATTAATGATACAGGAAGAGCTTAATCAAGCTTTCTCTCTCTACCTCTCTAGCTCCTCTTTCTCTCTCTTCCTGTATGTATGTGTATATATATGTATAGATAGTTGGAGTAAATTGGTGTAGATTTGGAAGGTGTTTTATTTTTAATTTGCTATATGAATTTAGATGTTGTGTAACTTGTGTTGTTAGTGTCTTAGACTAGTGGGAAGCTCTGATATAATCCATGAGTGGGACATACAATTATATAAAGACAAATTTTTGTTTAAGTGTAAATTAGTTGTGTTAATCCGTTATATTATTCTTAAATAAACACGTATATATTTGTAGAAGATGCTACAGTACAGTTACAGAATAATACCGTCAGAATTTGTAATTGTTATGTCAACTATCTCCTACGATTACATGATGATGTATCGGTTACAAACCCGACAAAATGATTCCGTAACGACACCATAGCATTTCCCTATATATGCATTTCAAAATTTAATAAAAATATATTTATGTTATAAAAAGTTGATATTTCAAGGACATGGTTGACAATCGATTAAATTGCTTCAAATTTATTTGTTCTTTGTTTAATTTTAGTATTATACTTTTATCTTAACAAAAATACATAGTTATACTTTAAAATGTTATACATTAAATTATTATATGTATATATGTGTGTGTGTGTGTTAAAAAATATGGCTTCTTAACGTTCAAACGACCTATTACATCCTTTAATAAAAATACATAATTATTATATGAAATATCATATCATACATTTATTTATATTGTCTACAAGACTATATTCAATGGTGTCAGATGGATTTTAGGGAATGGCGAGCGAGTGCATTTCTGGCTTGATTCATGGTTAGACTCTGGTGGCCCGCTTGTCCAATATATCGACACGCATGTACATCTGGTTAATATTACGGTTGTTGTTGCTGATTTGGTTGACTCTAATGGCGACTGGAAGTGGGCTTGTTTTCACGGCATAATCCTCCCTTCATCTGTTGTTCTTCGAATTGCTGGAACATTACCTCCTCGCGCGGCTGCTGGAGAAGACCGAATGATATGGGGCCTGTCTGCAACTGGCAGATTTACGACAAAATCCGCATACAACTCATTAGCTCCCAGCACGAGAGACAACAAATAATCGCTGTTAGGGCTGGGCACGGTTCGAATAACCGAATTTTTTCAGGTATTTGCTAACCGAATCGAACCGAACAAATATTCGAACTTGCTAACCGAAACCAAACCGAAAATCTCGGTTAACCGAAAAAAAATCCTACTATTCGCGAATTAACCGAACCGAACTGAACCGAGCAAACCTAATACAATTCTGTGTTAGGTTTGCTCGGTTCGGTTCGGTTCGGTTCGATTAATTCGAGAACCGAGCAAACCTAATATATATAGTTTAATATATATAAATATAAGTTAGTTTAATATATATAAATTTAATATATAATATATAATATAATATATGTATATTATAAATTTTATAATAATATATGGTTCGGTTCGGTTCGGTTAACCGGGGTAAAAAAATCCTAAAAACCGTAACCGAACCGAGCAAATACTTCCTTTGAGGTATTTGTAACCGAACCGAGTACCCCAGTTAACCGAAAATTCGGTTTGATTTCAATTCGGATCTACGATTCAGCGGTTCGGTTCGAGTTTTTTGTCCAGCCCTAATCGCTGTGGAATATCATTTGGCGTACCGCTGCACCACAGCGTGCTCGGGTTTTCTTGTGGCTTACCGCCAGGGACCGACTTCTCACAAATGTTGAACGTGTCAGGAGGCACTTAACGGCTACGGCTAACTGTGAGCTGTGCGGAGAGATGGAGACGACGCTGCACGTACTTCGAGACTGTCCGCCCACACGAGAACTTTGGTTCCGGCTTTTACCGTCGAACCATGATCGAGATTTTTTCCAGCTGCCCTTGCACCAATGGATGCGTATGAACCTATCGACGGTGCAAATGGGAAGAGGTGAAGAGTGGAGTACCGTGTTTGCCATCAATACATGGCGCTCATGGCTTTGGAGAAACTCACGGGATTTTAAACAGGAATGCATTGCGGTCGAGGTCCGCCGGCTGGAAGTTTTGAGGCTCACGACGAGTTATTCCCGAGCTAGAGCGGATTATGTACGTGTGGGAGCGACTGTTCATATTACTCGGATGGTTCGGTGGACCCCTCCACCAAAGGGTTGGGTTAAAATAAATTCGGATGGTGCCACTTCCAATGCAACGGGCCTGAGTTATGCGGGGGGTTTAATCCGTGATGAGAATGGACGATGGTTAACGGGATTTCTTTTCAAAGTTGGCTTCTCCACCATTACAGGGGCCGAATTGTGGGGCATGTTTCAGGGCCTTATGTTGGCTTGGGAGATGGGATATCGGCAAGTTATAACTGAAGTTGATAGTCTAAGTGTGAAGAATATGGTGTGCGGTTTGGAGGACGATTTGGGGCCCCATGCTGCACTGATTCGAGCTATTAGAGAGCTGACTCAAAGAGATTGGACTGTTAATATCCAACACATATATAGGGAGGCTAATTGTGCGGCAGATTACTTGGCGAGCTTTGCGGACTCATATCCAGTTGGCCTTCATTGATTGGATTCCCCACCGACCGGGCTAGGCTCTTGGATCGATCATGACATTAAAGGGGTGTCATACCCCCGTCGAGTGTTGGTCTAGTGATTTAATCTCTTTCTTTGTACAAATATATATATATATATATATATATATTTGGATCAGCGCGCGAGTAGACTTACAGTGGAAAATTCAAAATCTTTTTTTTTTTGTTTAATTTTATTTTTTTTTATTTATTCGAAAAATGAAATTGGTTGAATTGGGAGAGCGTGGGGAGAGAGAGAGAGAGAGATTGGATGTCGTCCACAATTTGACTGTGGGAGGGCTCACACCAGATTTTGTCTCTATGCCTTTGTTTTTGGTTTTATTCATGTTTGCGACTTGCAGAGTACGTATAAATAAAATGTATATATATAATTATATATTGTATATGTAATAAGAGGGCCTTGTGGTTGTGACTGACGCCCTTTTCTTTTTTTTTTTTTTTTTTTTTTTTTTTTTTTTNAGTTTTGAAAATTAAAAAAAAAAAAGGGGGGGAAAAAAAAAATCTGTAAAGTGTTTGCTCGTGAGTTGTTATCACTTTTCCATTAATTGAGAGGAGGGGCAACATATATATGACAATGTCAGACAGTGGGCTAATTAAGCATTGGATTGATATGTAGTGCACTAGCTAGCTTATGTATATCTGTTGTACAGTAAAATCATGGCACTTGGGCTCGCAACTTTGGAAAACCACGCTTTTCCGTTGGTCATTGATAAAAGTCGCGGAAGAGCTTAGGTAGCGATCGATAACGAATCAAAACTGGTTTTCACCGATCACCTGACTTTTGTGTTCACTATTGTTCAAAATCCAACTCAAATTTAATCCAATTAACTCTGTTCAACAATCAACAATTTGCACACGTTACATCAACTTTAATTAACTATTAATTCGTATATTTTTAATTAATTATCACCTCCAATTATCTCTCTCATATTATGTTGGTATGGCTCATATATTGACAAAGGAAGAGGGCAGGCTGATGCCTGCGAGCGTAACGGAGCGAATGTAGCGAGGGAAGCGGAGCGACCGAGCGAAGTGAGCGGAGTGGAGCGAGCAGGCATCAGCCCTTGTTGGGCTGGGTCGATTAGTTGGGCCGGGGGTGCGGGGGCAGAGCCCCCGCGGTACGGTACAGGGTATTTAAGTAAATTTATACCTTGTAGGGTTTTAGTATAAATACATGGTGTATTGATGTATTTGATACGATTGAGAATAATAAAAGATCCCTCAGCCGCCGTGGACGTAGGCACATTGCCGAACCACGTAAATCTTGTGTTTTTTACTTTTCTTGTTTTTAATTCGTGTGTCATATTGTCATCTTCTCTCAACAAGTGGTACCAGAGCCAGGTTGATTGGGCGACGGAGATGACGGGAGGATCGAAATTCGAGGTCTCGAAATTTGATGGTCATGGCAATTTCGGATTATGGCAGACGAGAGTAAAAGATTTATTGGCGCAACAAGGAATTCAAAAAGGGCTGCGTGCAGAAAAGCCAAAGGGGATGGAAGACGATGATTGGCAAGATCTGCAGGAACGGGCGGCCGGGACGATTCGGTTGTGCCTTGCAGATGAAGTTATGTATCACGTTATGCATCTCAAATCGGCAGATGAGATCTGGAAGAAATTGGAATCGCAGTTCATGTCGAAAACCCTAACGACAAAACTGTATCTAAAGCAGAGGTTATACGGGCTGAAGATGCAGGAGGGGACCGATTTAGGGCAACATGTGAATATCTTCAATCAGGTTGTCACGGATTTGGCTTCACTCGAAGTCAAGATTGAAGATGAAGACAAGGCGATGATTTTACTGTGTTCGTTACCTCCTTCTTACGAACATATGGTGACTACCCTTACATATGGGAAAGAAACGATCAAGACTGAGGAGATTACTTCAGCGTTGTTGGCTCACAACCAGCGGAAACAGAAATCTGGAGAGTCATCTTCGCAAAGTGACAGTTTATATGTGAAGGGTAACCAGGATCGTGGAAGGAAACAGGTGCGGGATAATTCAGGAAATCGGAATTTCAGATCCAAGTCGCGAGACAAATCGAAAGGGAGGAAAACTGTGACGTGTTATAAATGCAAGGAACAAGGGCACTTTAAACGGGATGCCCAAAGTGGAAGAAACAGACTGCTGATATGTCATCCAAGTCTGCAAATGTGGTACAGAATGAGGAATCTGATTGCAGTGATGGAGATATGTTATCTATTTCGACTGCGCAGTATGATGATGCTTGGATTCTCGATTCTGGATGTTCATATCATATAACGCCTAACAGAGAGTGGTTTGCTACTTATAAATCAGGCAACTCAGGTTCTGTTTTTCTTGGTGATGATAGATGCTGCGGTATTGTCGGTATTGGGGATGTCAAAATCAAGATGTATGATGGAACTGTTAGGACATTGTGTGATGTGAGACATATCCCTGAGTTGAAGAAGAATTTGATTTCTTTGGGTACTTTGCATAGAAATGGTTTCATTCCCAAGGCTGATGAGGATAGGGAAACCATTAAGATTGTGAAGGGTGCCTTGACTGTGATGAAGGGGAGGATCACTGCAGGGAACATTTACAAACTGTTGGGAAGTACAGTTGTAGGTGGAGTCCATTCGGTGGAGTCGTGTGAAGATAGCACGAAATTGTGGCACATGCGTCTTGGACATCTTAGTGAACATGGCATGACTGAGCTACATAAGAGGGGGCTTCTGCATGGTGTTAAAACTTGCAAACTCAATTTCTGCAAGTTTTGTGTTCTGGGAAAGCAGACAAAAGTCAGTTTCAAGACTGGGAAGAAGAAGACAAAAGGAATTCTGGATTATGTACATTCAGATGTGTGGGGTCCTACTAGAGTGACATCGATTGGTGGTTCTTTGTACTATGTGACCTTTATTGATGATTTTTCGAAGAAAGTTTGGGTGTATTTCATGAAGCATAAATCTGAAGTTTTTGCTAAATTCAAGCTATGGAAGGCTGAGGTGGAGAACCAGACTGGTAGGAAAATCAAGTACTTAAGGTCTGATAATGGTACAGAGTACACCGATTCACAATTCCAGAAGTTTTGTGAGGAGCATGGGATTCAAAGGCATTTTACAGTGCGTAAAACACCACAGCAGAATGGTGTTTCTGAGAGGATGAATCGGACACTGGCTGAGAGGGCGAGGTGTTTAAGACTGAATGCGGGTTTGTCAAAGAGTTTCTGGGCTGAGGCTGTAAGTATGGCTTGTTATTTAATTAACAGATCACCACGTGCATCTCTAGATGGCAAAGTTGCAGAAGAAGTATGGACAGGTAATGATGTTAGTTTTGATCATTTGAAGATTTTTGGCTGTCCTGCATATGTTCATATTCCTGCTGATGAGAGGTCAAAACTTGATGCTAAATCAAAGAAGTGCACTTTTCTGGGCTATAAGAAAGGTGTGAAGGGATACAAGTTTTGGGATCCAATTGAGAAGAAGACGGTGATTAGTAGAGATGCAGTGTTTGATGAACAGTCTATGTTGGGATCAGATGCGGATAAAGTACAGGTGGAGTTGGAGCATGTTCCAGCAGTTCTTGATAAAGGAGAGAGTTCGAGTTCTGCACCTGATGATGTTGATCATGATGTTTCTGGCCCAACTGATGTGCCAGAGAGCTACAAGTTAGCTCGGGATAGAGTGAGGCGTACCAATATACAAGCTCCGGTCAGGTTTGGTTATGAGGATATGGTTGCATTTGCTCTTACGATCACTAGTGTGGATCCTTGTACTTTCCAGGAGGCTGTTTCTTGTGAGAATAATGATAGATGGAAGGCTGCCATGGAAGAAGAGATGAATTCTGTTCACAAGAATCAGACATGGGAGTTGGATGTTCTTCCCGAAGGGAAGAGAGCTATTGGTTGTAGGTGGATTTACACAAGGAAGTCATCGGTAACATGAAAATGAGGGGAAAGGTTCAAGGCTCGATTGGTGGCTAAAGGATACTCACAGCAAAAGGGGATTGACTATGATGAGACATTTTCCCCTGTGGTTAGACATACTTCGATCAGGGCTGTACTTGCATTGGTGGCTAGTTGGGATTTGCATTTGGAGCAGATGGATGTGAAGACTGCTTTCTTGCATGGTGATCTCGCAGAGCCTATTTACATGCAGCAGCCAGAGGGCTTCGTTCAACCAGGGAAGAAGCATTTATATTGCAGGTTGAAGAAATCCTTGTATGGCTTGAAGCAAGCATCGCGGCAGTGGAATATACGGTTTGATTCGTATATGGTGAAGATTGGCTACAAGCGTTGTGATTTTGATTGCTGTGTTTACACCAAGAGCCTTGGTGATGGTTCTATGATTTTTCTGCTACTTTATGTTGATGACATGCTTATTGCTGCCAAGAATATGCGAGATATTATTGATCTGAAAAGGCTTTTGAGTCAGGAATTTGAGATGAAGGATTTGGGGGCTGCGAAGAAGATTCATGGGATGGAGATTCACAGGGATAGAGGATCAAAGAAGCTGTGGTTATCTCAGAAGGGTTATGTGGAGAAGGTACTACAGAGGTTTGGGATGAATGAAGCAAAACCGGTGAGCACTCCATTAGCAAACCACTTCAAGCTTTCTGTTGATCAGTGTCCCAAGTCGGACAAGGAGACTCAGGATATGGTGGAGATACCTTATGCCAGTGTTGTTGGATGTCTGATGTATGCCATGGTATGTACTCGTCCTGATTTAGCTCATGCTGTTGGTCAAGTTTGCAAGTATATGTCTAGGCCGGGTAAACAGCATTGGGAGGCAGTCAAATGGATTTTCAGATATTTGAAAGGTACTGCGGGACATGGTATTGTGTTTGGAGATCAGCGGTTGGATCCTTTGGTTGTAGGATATGTGGATTCTGATTATGCTGGGGACTTGGATAATAGGAGATCTACCACTGGGTATGTCTTTACTTTTGGTGGAGGGCCTATTTGTTGGAGGTCGAATACTCAGCCTATAGTTGCTCTATCTACAACTGAAGCTGAGTATATTGCTTTGGCTGAAGCGGCAAAGGAAGCAGTGTGGCTTGCTGGACTGGTTAGAGAGTTGGGTATTCAGCAAGGTGGAGTTCTAGTACATTGTGACAGTCAGAGTGCCATTCATTTGGCTAAGAATCAGATATATCATGCTAGGACGAAGCATATTGATGTGAGGTTCCACAAGATTAGGGAATGGATTACATCTGGTGATATTCAGTTGGAGAAAGTTCATACTGAAGAGAATGCTGCTGATATGTTGACTAAGACTGTTACTTCTGACAAATTCAAGCATTGCTTGGATTTGTTGAATGTTTCTGCATGCTAGAGTTGCATGGTACCCCCGGCCTGCTTGGTGTGTCTCGCAGAGATGCTCGCTATTGTGTTCTCCTAAGGAGGTGATATATTCGCCAAGGTGGAGATTTGTTGGTATGCCTCATATATTGACAAAGGAAGAGGGCAGGCTGATGCCTGCGAGCGTAACGGAGCGAATGTAGCGAGGGGAGCGGAGCGACCGAGCGAAGTGAGCGGAGCTTGTTGGGCTGGGTCGATTAGTTGGGCCGGGGGTGCGGGGGCAGAGCCCCCGCGGTACGGTACAGGGTATTTAAGTAAATTTATACCTTGTAGGGTTTTAGTATAAATACATGGTGTATTGATGTATTTGATACGATTGAGAATAATAAAAGATCCCTCAGCCGCCGTGGACGTAGGCACATTGCCGAACCACGTAAATCTTGTGTTTTTTACTTTTCTTGTTTTTAATTCGTGTGTCATATTGTCATCTTCTCTCAACATATTATTACATTACATCAACTTTAATTATTACATTTTAAATATTATTTAAATTCAAATTCAAAATCTCACTCGATCCTCCACTCAATTAAGTTCAATTAAAATTAACTTACTTTAACTCAAGATCCAATCAAAATCGGTTGTGATCTGTTATCAGTCGCGCTCTTAGGGTTCAAGATTAGTCTAGCGTAAGCCAGAAATCTGAATATAAAAAAACGACTACTCCATCTATAAAATCATATTGTTGATCATCACTAGGTTTTGTGTTAGACTGTTTAATTATTAGACAATAATACGTTTTTTATGTATTCACATATTTTGATACTAAAATGGCATATTTTGAAATACAACATAAATTTTATTCATGTATTTTCATACTCAAATGTCATATTTTAAAAGTTAAAATAAATTAAAGTAAGACATTTCTTAGGATAAGTATGTACGTAACTTTTACAAATATATCACTCTAACGATTATATATAGCCTGAGTTGCAGTTTCTGGATTCAGAATTCGAGTCGCGATCCTGTCTGGTTAGGTGGTCGACCGTGGGTGTCGTCGAGTTTCGCCTGGTGTGGCTGCTCGGCATAGGGAGGAGCTTTAGTCTACCATTTTTATTTTTGTGTTGTATTTTCGTGTTTTTTAGCCTGTGTTTCTTTCTGTTTTTCTTGTGTGCTATTATATATTCTTTTGGGACTTAGATTATCCTGTTGAGGGTTAGATAGTATTATCGTGGGTGCGTTGTGGTTTTCAGGCTTCTTCGAGGATGGCCTCCCACTAGATTCGGGACACACTTCTAGTTCTAAATATGTGTTCTATTCGCTGTTCCAATTTATCATGCAAGTTAAATTTGTGCTCAATACATATATCCAAAGACTTGTGCAAATACAGGATTGCCTTCCAATGCTCCCATGTTTTTTAAAGAGCACAATTTATAAAGGGTAGGAAAATGCCACCAAAATTTGCCTGTACTTCTTCTGCGCGCAAGGCAATTTTGTTGATTTTGAATATTTTATGTGTGGCCACAGCCACACGTATATATGAAGATGCAAATTCTAGGTTTTCTTTCTTATTTAGTATATATTTTTGTATCAATTAGAGTTGGTTGCTTTTCCAAATTGGGAAATAAGCGAATCAAAAAAAAAAAAAAAATTGGATTTGCGGGGAAAAGAAAAAAAAAACATTAAGCATTGATACTTTTCCCCGCAAAAACAATCTAATTTTTTTTTTTTATTTTGATTTAAAAAAATCTAATTAATCTGATTGTTGCCTCCCTTTGGCGGGTGTGCCACACCCATCGTGTTGGCTGGCATCTGGTCACTACGGTTAAATTGTGTCCAGGTTAGCTCTCAGGCACCTCATTTATGTGGATTTCGTCCCTTTTCTGATGCCATGGCGATGGCAGGTGGGCGGTTGGTGGCTCGTCGGTGGTGCGCGGAGACTGGGTTGGTGGTTGTGTTGATTGTCGACTTGTGTCGGTGCATCGGGCTCCTAGATTCCGATTGTCCCGGGCATTAGGAAGTCCGATCCTTCCTGCAGTGGTGCCTTGGTGGTCCCTGGGTTGCGACTGTCGGCGGTGGGGAAGGGCGTAGGTTCGGGTTTGAGCTGGTGGTTGTTGTCGGACGACTTGAGGTTGGTGTCTCGGGCTCTCTGGTGTTGGCCTTCTGGTTGTGATGGTCGTTGTGGTTGCGACAGCCGACAGAGGGGGTGGGAGAGGCCGTTTGCTTGGGTCTCGTGTGGGGGGTCGGGGTGCGCAACTGTTGGCTTGAGGACGAGGCTTCATGTTCCCTGTTTTCGTTCAATCCGGCGGTGGTGGCCTTTGGGTTTTGACAGGCAGTGGATGTGGCGGTGAGGCGTGGGTTCCGGTTTCCTAATGTTGTCCAAGGTGGTCTTTAAGGGGAGGTTTGGGTACGTCAGTTTGGGTCGAGTCAGCCGTAGGGGAATTTTCTCAACCCATGTGTTTGAGCTCTGGGTTGTGTCTCTTTTATTTGTTGCTAGGTGTGTAGGTCTAAAGTTCTGTTTTGCTGAACGGGAGAGCGTTATTTAGAATAGTAGTAGTTTTGTGTTTGTTTGTGTTCTTGTTGGCGTTGGAAGCAGTATGTTCTCTTGTTGGGAGATTTCGTGTCCTGTATTTGTTAAATCTAGTGGCGATTCTACGGGTCAGTCCTCCCACTAGATTTGGCTTTATAGTTGCTTCTATCAGCTATTTGGTTGTTTGCCTTCGGATCATCATGACTGATCAGTCATGAGCATAACGAATTAATTGACCTTTTTTTTAAAAAAAATATTATATTTATTTATTTATTATAATAGAAATACATAAAGTAAGAAATAATTAATTTCTCTTTAAATCTATATTTTCAATTATTAACATATTATTCTTTGTTATAAATGTTTGATGTATGAAATAAAATTATTTCTATTTAGTAAAACTAAACATATTTAAAGAAAAGAATATTTTTCTGTTGTCATTGCCCAAAGCTCTCTTTTATATAACAAAGTAAAATATGATACAATTGGAGTAGTGTTGGTATGGTTCATATATTGACAAAAGAAGGTGGCAGGCTGGCGGAGCCCCCGCAGTATGGAAGGGGGTGCGGGGGCAGAGCTCCCGCGGTACGGTACGGGGTATTTAAGTAAATTAATACCTTGTAGGGTTATAGTATAAATACATGATGTATTGATGTATTTGAGACTATTGAAAATAATAAAGATCCCTCAGCCGTCGTGGACGTAGGCATATTGTCGAACCACGTAAATCTTGTGTTGTTTACTTTCTCATTTTTTAATTTGTATGTTATATTGTCATCTACTCTCAACAAGTAGCATCCACGTAACCATGTTATGGGTCAGCTTGGCAAGATTAAATCTGGGTATTGAAATTAAATATGAATTTTAATATTATGAATATTTTGTTATGACAAACACAATGTAGTTTAAATAAACGAATCAGTAATATTTTTATTACGAGATTATGTTCAAAATATGATTTATGTATCATTTTACTAATATTTTGTGAACAAAATAATTGTGTAGTATAACTTTTATCAATACACGATTAGTCATGATTCATACAATACAATCTTAGGTTGTGTTTGTTTATAAGTAAACTCAATTCATACTTAATACATACTCTAAATCTATCTCACATATATTTAACTAGCTATTACTATTTCATATCATCTCTTTTCTGCTTTTACATTCAATCAACTTTAATTATTTTGTTTTAAATATTATTTTAATATAAACTCATAATCGCACAAAAAATTAATTACACTACATTCCTAAAAATTAACTTTGTTTAACCAAAAAAGTCCGTTTTTAGCAAATTTATTTGTATCCAAGCACGCCCTAATCAAACAGGCACGTATTAATTATATGAATAAATAAAACATATGCCTTAATGATATAATAATAAATAAATAAATAAGAGAAACCTATATTTGTTTGGGTATATTTCAGTCTAACATTTCTTTATTTACACAACATAAAAGAGTTTGTGAATTCACCATTTTAGAGAAAAGGAAACATGACTAGAAATTCAATTATGTCATGTTGTTTACTTTGGGGGTGATTTAATGCTGTGGACGGTCCACATAGATTTAACTGCACCGAGAGTCGTCAGTGTCAAGTAGGTCTGTTTTCCTTGTCTTCGTCCTATGATGCTTATTACATCACTTTCCTTTTCCTCATCACCATTGCCCTACCAAATTCACATACTTATAATAATTTTTAGTTACCATTACAACTAATTGATTGGTCAATTAGTGTTGGAGTATCGCTTGTGAGTTGTCTCACATTGATTTTATAGGAATGAGCCTAGTATATAAGCCAAGTGAGTTACTCCTCCCATCACCAATTGGTTTTGGGATGGAACCTCACTAAGGTGCACCTAGGCTCACCCTCTTATGGTGCACTTGATATGCGTGGGACCGCACTCTCTTTCCCCGATTCTCTAATCTTACAATTAGCCTATAATTAATCTTGGAAGGATTAAATTGCTACTTACGTTCTCACATCTTCTATACAGAGAAAATAGGCCTAGCATATAAGCCTAGTGAATTACTCTTCCTACCACCAATTGGTTTTAGGATGAAACTCCACCAAGGCTCATCTAGGTTCACCCTACTTTGATGCGCTTCACGTCCGTGGGACCGCACCAGTCAACCCCGTTTTTTCTATAACCTAGTTTGATGCGCTTCACGTCCGTGGGACCGCACCAGTCAACCCCGTTTTTCCTATGGTAAATACGTGGGACTGTGCAATGACGTACTCGTCACCCCAGTTGGGCTTGAGCCTCATACGAAGAACTCGCAAGTGTGTGGGGGGTGTTAGAATATACACTTATGAGTTGTTATATACCTTTTATACAGAAAAAATAGGTCTAACTTATAAGTCTAGTGAGCTACTGCTTTTACCACCAATTGGTTTTAGGATGGAACCCCACTGAAGCCCATCTAGGCGCACCATGCTTTGGCGCGCTTCACATCCGTGGGACTGCACCCGTCAACCCCCATTTCTTCAACTTATTAGTTATAGACGTCCATGGGACCGCACCCGTAAACCTCCGTTTCTTCAACATATTAGTTATAGGTTTAAAACAATACACAATACAAGAACAAGACTAATCTAAAAGGAGTTTATGGAAAAATCTCCATCTCTCATGTCACATAAAAAAAAGAAAAACAAAAGTTGTACATCAAAATAACTTTCATGGTTAATTAATATATGCCATTGTGTCTTCCCGAGTTGTCCAATTATTTTGCATACTGAGGAAACAATCTCACACAAATAGTTCTAAAAATATAAAGAATGAAAAAAAAAAAAAAGAAAGACAAAATAAATATTGATCAGACAAGATTGTACAGTACGTATAGATGCTATATTGATATGACAAAGCATGTTTTTAGCAGTTTTAAACTTTTGGTAGTGGTTTTAATTATTGTTGAGGCATCATACACTTATATGTATTTTCATTTCATAAGATTAGTCAAGTTAGACGTGGCCAATCGTCGGGCCGCGCCCGACCCGACCCGACCCGCCGGCTCAATCTCATGGCCCGTGACCAGCCCTCTCATTTATATTGACCGCTTCATAGAACTAGCCCTAAACCGCCGGTTCACCGACACCGCGGGTCTCGAGCGATTCCAAGCCGGTACGGCCCTAGTATGGCCCGTCGTTCAACTCGCGGCCCGACCCGGCTTAGACCGGCGGGACAAAAACAAAAAAGAAAGAAAGAAGAACAGGGACCGAATCGACCCTGAGGGTCCGGTTTTCGGGCCGGGACGGGGCGGTTTACGAGCTGGTTCGGCCCAGAACATGTCTAAGTCAAGTGAATCCTATATATCTTGTCTACCAACCTGTCAACTTTTGAACTGTAGATTTACATGGATTACAGCCATGATTAATTAAATTGCTATTTAGTGCCATACATATATTGCAAGTAAGAACCTGAAATCCTGACCACTTCAGTATGCGATTAATAGATGAATAGATGGGCTATTATGATAGAGCTTTTTACTTCTTTCGAATCATATGAAATTAAAATATATAGTGCGCGACCGGGCGATGCGGAAAAACAATATTAATCTATCATATTAAGCGAATATAATTTACCATACATTTGGTAAAAGTGAGATGATCAATCATTTTTGTCCAATTCAAAATATAACTAAAGAAAATTAAATATATTTTTTAAATTAAAACCTCTTTCTACACATGATTCATGGTTTATATTTTTGTAATTATCAAATATATAATTTAGTAACAACTCCGTGTAAGAGTCACGTTTTTCCAATAAAAAAAGTATATTTATTATAAATATATATATTTATAGGTAAAGATGTATAATTTTATAAATATACTAAATATAGAAATTGATTTCTATTTTTAATACATTTTTATTTCTATTTTTTTTAAATAAAAGCATAGTTTTTAAACCCGGCCCGGTAATCGACCCGGGCAGGTCTTTGGGTCACCGGGTCACCGGTTCAACCGCCGGGTCACCGGGTCAATTGCTGAACCGGATAATTAATTTTAAAATTTATAAAATTATATATAGAGTATTTTGTGATATATAAATATACATAAAAATAACAAATTTAAATATTTTGTATGTAAACTTTGTAGATTAAAGTGGTAATAATATGTATATATTTATCATATAAATATATATACATAATTTTATTTTTTAAAAAGAAAAAGAAAATTAAAAAACAAAAAAAAATAAAAAAATACATATAGGCCGGGTCAACCGAGTTGACCCAACCGGGTCAATGTCCCGGGTCGACCGGGTTTTGACCGGGTTTGACCGGGTCCGTTGTTGCCCGGTCTAATTAACCCACCCGGACCGGTTCCGGCTCCGGGTCGACCGGGTCCCGGGTCGACCCGCCGGTCCGGTCCGGGTCACAAAACACTGAATAAAAGTATATTTATATGTTTAATTTATATTATATGAATACAATTTAATATTTTAAATAATATATATTATACTAAATTTTATATAATTAATATATAATAAAATATTAGATAATCTCAAGTCTTCGGATTAAAATAATTCGACTCAAATTTCAGAAACAATATTGAATTCCAGCGACGAATCAAATAAAAAAATTGGGACTTGGTCCTCTCCTAGATCTCGATCAAACTGGTTGTAGTGAGATCCGAATCGTCTGAATCATTACAAAACATCTACTTTATCCTCAAATGTCCCTCAAACTTTTCCTCCTTTTAACATGTTTAACTTATTCAAATACTCTATCGGACAACACAAAAAAAAAAGTCATATTCTAGCGAAAAGGCAGTAATATATTCTAATGGAAAATCCAACGGATATTTCAATAATATATATAGTTTCTATTTGAATGAGTTTTTTATTGAAAATTCCAACGGATATTCGGTGTTCCAATGGTATAACTTCCATTGGAATGAGTTGTTGATTGGAATTTAGAGAATTTGATCATTCACCGACTATTATTCTAACATTTTTTTATCGTAGAAATTTCTATCGTAATATACAATTCTTGTTAGAATTTTTATTTTCATCCATATTCCACAGTTGGAAAATGTATCGTTAAAATCGTCAAAATCTAACGAAAATTTCAATAGATAACCTATTCCCGCAAAATATTTTTGAAATTTCCGTTGGAATTACGAAAATTCCAGTTGAAATAAAAACATTGGAATATCTATTGCAATTGCCGTTGAAATTTCATTGAAATATATTTTCGTTGAATTTTCTATTAAAAATTTCATCATGTAGTGTAGAATAAGATTAAGTATAAAAGAAATGTAATATAACTAAACATTTGAAATATTAAATTGTGTGACATTAATATTGTTATTATTATATGTTATTAAGTATTATGAACATATTTACATAATCTAGTACTGAAATTGACATAAAAAGCAAAAGGACAATACATATAAAATTAAAGTTGTTGTTCGATTTTTAATCTCGGTTATTTGATTTTGTACTATATAGAAAAGTTTGATTCGGTCTTCGATACATGTATTTATGAAATATCGTGAATCGTACCAATTATTTTCATTATACGATTCGACTCGAAAATAAGTCAAGTAGTCAACGATTTTTATTTTTTTATTTTTTTTATTTTTATTTTTAATTTAGAAGTTGTTTGGTATTATCCAAAACTCATATTAGACCGAAAGACTGCTACCCGTCCCCATGTAGGTTCACTCTCAAAATATTGTGTGGATTAAATGGACTTCAAATTTTTGTCTCAATCCTTAACCTGACAATCGATTTTAGAATTAGAATTTCCATTATTTTTCTAAATTTTCTAAATTTTTCCATTAGACAAAAATGCTGCCTTTTACAATAATAGAATACCATATTTTGTTATATTATTTCTTAGTGTATGATATTAATGGAAAATGCTAAAGTCCCGTTACAGAGTCACTTTATTGGGATTTGTAACCGTTAGATCATCATGTAACCGTCAGAGATAATTGATCTAACGGTTACAAAACTCGACAGAATAGTTCCGTAACGGGACCGTAGCATCTTCCGATATTAATATATATTTGATATTGTCCCATAGCAAGCACTTCAAACTTATATATTCTTGGTTTCCCATTAGATGAGATGAATTATTAACAAAATTAGTTGTAATTAATTAACAACCAATCAAAGGAAACATGAAAGAAAATTATGAGTGTATTTGTGAGTTCCCTCCATCAAACGCTGTTAGTCTGAGTTCAAGTCGATGTCAAAAGGCGTGATTTAACACCCACAATAAATCGT
This sequence comes from Striga hermonthica, assembly GCA_902706635.1. Lineage (NCBI taxonomy): Eukaryota > Viridiplantae > Streptophyta > Magnoliopsida > Lamiales > Orobanchaceae > Striga > Striga hermonthica. The sequence continues at coordinate 3,327,712 of CACSLK010013932.1, read as the reverse complement.
ACGAGGTCTCACCAAATGGATTTTATCTAATTCCTAAATTATTGGCTTTTCTTTGCATGTGTTGTTGTCAATTAATATATAATTAATCGTATTTTTTTTGTTTGAAACAGACTAATTATTAGGCACACCGATCCTATCAAATCAAATATATTTATTTTATAGAAAATACGTATTTATTCTATGAAATATCGTACTCTGTTTCAATTTATAATTATACATATCTATTGAAATAATATAACCTATAATAACCATTAGGTGTGTTTACATCAATCATACTAACTGTTAATACTTTAATTTCAATTTCACAATTGTGTGTTTCCATTAACCTTGTTATAATGCAATGGATTTCAAATTTTTAGAGGTAAATTGTTTATCAACTCAAAAAAAAAAAAAAAAAAAATCAATCAAAATTCGAAGTTAACTCAACTTTAACTCAATCCCAGTATCTCCAATTTATCAATATAATTAAATAATATCAACTAATCATTCTTACACATCACATCAAGTTTAATTCAATATTCTTCCACTCGCATAATTTTAACTAACCATCACTTTCAGTCATTTTTCTCCTACTTTTAAATCAAATCAACTTCAATTATTTTATTTAATATTTTAATTTAAACTCAAATTCTCACTAACATGTATAGATTATTCACTTGTCAGTTACCCAACATCGTGTATATAGGGAAAATAGGCTTAATTTACAAGTCTAGTGGGTTACTTCTCTTTCCACCAATTGGTTTTGGGATGAAATCTCAATTGGGTTTCATCTGGGCTTTACCTGTTTTGGTGTGCTTCATCTGCCTGACACTGCACTCGTTGTTCTCCTCGTTTCTTACAACATCTAACCATACCACATCTTTTCAAAATTAACTAAACAACAACAACATAACTTTTTTGTTCCAAGCAAGTTGGGATAGGCTAAAGATTAAATGCAAGAGACAATGGTAAGAGAAACACAAAAAGGGCATGTGTTTCATCTCTATAAAACGACTAGGTTTTACGTTGGCTCGCCAAGCCTATCACAACCCTCCTCTTTTATCAGGGCTTGAGACCTGTTATGTTGAGACTGCATAGACGGAGTTCTTTTTAAAATTAACTATGGTTAAAAAAATTAATTAAAAACTAGTTCAATCCATATCTAATCACACTATAATATTGAACTTTAAGCTCTAAAATGGCCACAATAAATGCAAAAAGGTTGACAGTAGGAAAAGGGTACGTTTGCAAGCCCCGTAAGCTTCATAATTTCATAACATTTGCATTAAAATTTTAAAATCTTACTAGAAAATTGATAGCTTGAGAAAGTCCTTATGTGAGTTGTGGAAGCCACATATAAACATTTTTTAATTCGACAAAAAAAAAAAAAAAAAAAAAAA
>CACSLK010013932.1:3304266-3326327 GCA_902706635.1 Striga hermonthica | reverse complement strand
AAAAAAAAAAAAAAAAAAAAAAGATTTTTTTTAAAACCTTGATAAAGAAAAAAAAATCAAGAAAAATTGCAAAAATAAAATAGGAAAAGAGTCTTCACTGCCACACAAATTCAGATTTTACTGATCAAATTTTTGTCTCAAAGTCTAAATCAACATTTTATATGGACTGCCCTTTGTAGCAACTTAATTTGTTTTGTTTCAATTTTATTTTTATTATTTATTTTACCATTTTCTATAAGTATATTAAAATCCAGTCTTTTGAAAAAAAAAATAAAATAAAATAATAATAATAATAATAATAATAATAATAATAATAATAAATAATAATAATTAATTGGTCCCCTTAGATTTTCTTGATAGTCATATAATTAAATGTCACTATCACTGGTCCTCCTGCTTTATGCCTTACGGTCTCGACTTTTGATTTTTCATATTATTCATTACACAAATGAAAAAGAAAATATTTTAAAATTATTTATAAGTTTTTTTATTGGGAGAAATCATGTGAGACTACTGGCATTCAAAATCTCCGGCCCGTATATTATGGGCCGGTTCAGGTCCCCCAAAAAATGCGGCCCAGTACCGTGATTTGACCATGACTAGATTAGTAAGGTCCAACGACTATGCTATTTTATTCGTAGAGTGGCCTATTTAGTGTATTTGTTTTTAAAATTTTTATTTCATGAATTCTTGTATGGACAGTTAAAACTTTTTAATAAAATTGAATATCTATACTATTCAATGTAATTTTTTGGTTTATTTTATTTTTTAGAGTTTGATATTTCAAATTATAAGTATGAATGTTGAAAAAGCAGTCTTATTGTATCTACTAGTACTTGATCTTGTACACAGGCACATATACAAATAAAATTTTATATGTTATATGTGTATATATGTAATATTTGAAACCTAAAGTTAGGTAAAGGACATATCACATTTTATATAATTTATAAGAAGTAACAATTTAAATATAAACTATTTACTTTACATATTAATCTTTATATTGATTGCAATAATGTAACTTTTGTAGTCTTGCCTTAATACATGACCAATTAATTAAATTAAATTAAATAATATTGAAGTGATTATTAGAAAAATTATGTATGGAAATTTAAGGTGCTTGGCCATGTCATAAAAAACAATTTAACTAATTTTAATAAAAAAAAGTACTTGATGAGCTGATTTTTTTTTTTTTTTGAATAAATAGTTTTTAAGAATATTAGAGCAGGATATCAATTAATGTAACTTTAATTTTAGTTATTAATAGCTATTATATAATAAAATAAATGATAATACAATTACTTGATTAATGCAAAATATAGCGAAGAACAGCCTAAAAACGAAAAAAAAAAAAAAATTGTCATAAAATTGTTGACCAGTTGATCCATCGGGTAAGATGAAAATTTCAAAACAATCAAAATTATCACATACATATGCAGCATGCCGTCTCGAACTTAACAAAATAATGTAATATTATTATTAGACATATCGAACAGTTAGATAATTATATATTTTTAATAATATACATATTTTCATACTGAAATATCATCATATTATAAAAATAATATAAATAAAAATATAACCTTTTATAATATAAATATATTTGAAAAATCACATATCAACCCAATCATATTATAAAAAATAATATAATTAAAAATGAATATTTTATATTATATATATATATATTAAAAAAATATGAATTATCAACTCACATACTAATGAAACACCTTTAAGAGGGAAAAAAAATAAATAAATGTCACCAACCATCAAATAATTCAGTCACCATTGAGTGAGATGAAGTGTGCCACATGGACCAAGCAAGTTAAAATATAAGCAAATGGTGGGGGCATTTTCATAACCATATGGATTTTGGGACCATTAAATTAGAAAGAAACGTTTTGGCCAACGGGGTTCAAATTAATTGACACTTTTGTTAGTGTAATATAATATTCCTATTAAAAAAAAAGACACCAATGTCTATATTGTGGACATGATAAGGCATGTCAACACTACATATGGGACCTCAACACACATCAATTATTGTTGTTGCTTCTTGTTTGTTTTGAATTAAAAGTCCCACAAAAATCCCAAAGTAAATTTAGAATTAATTTACAGAAATTCGTAGGACGTCTCACAAAAATGTACCCCGTTGAGTCAGACGAGTCGTGTAGTTTGCCAACAATTCTTCGTATTTTTGTACGCATTTTATCATCCGCAGTTTTTCTGATAGTTGCGAATTATAAAATAGTCGATTGTCCTACAAAAGCTTGGTATTTTTCTTTCAAGAGGTTGGAGGTTCAAATTATAAGTTGTAGCCATTCTCCAATTAGTCAACGGAGCTGAATTTATTAAGATAAAAAAAAAAAAAAAAATCCCATTGAATTGGGACATTTAAGTCATCGGTGGATTATATTAATCCACGAATATTAAATGGAATAAATAATTATATATGAATAAAACAAAGCAGCTAATCATACAATACAAAAGGCCCCATAAAATCGTGTTATCCAAGGGCGTGATTAGTAATAGTGTGTTCACTTAATAATGACAAAGATCACGAATTAAAAATTAATTTCCCATTGAATGGGGACTTTTAAGCCCAATGGATTATATTAATCCACGAACATTCCATAAAATAAAAAAACAATATCTGAATAATAAAAACAATGTAGCTCATCATAGAGTGGTTAGTACACAATGACAAATCCCGCTTCTCCCTCTATATATTAATTCAAAATGCGCGTATTGAGCCTATGTGGCAGACACGCATGATTCGGGATCCTACGTGGCAAAATTGCATGCTTCGTTATTAGGTTTAAGTATATTTTTTAATTTACTTCAAAACCAAAAATAATTAGGTTCCGATTATCCATTACTATGTTGAATACTTATGGTCATGTTACATGTATTAATTGCATTTACGTTGAATAGTAAATGTATTTTAAAAGTTAATAACTTTTGTATTTTTTTAGCAGCATTACATATATAATTATATCAAATTAATCATCTCTTGATGAGTTTCGATTTAACATCCATATTGTATTTATAAGAAAAAATATAAGTTATATTTATCTTTATAACAATAATAAGATTGTTTTTTTTATATTAATTAGAAAATAAAATTATTTATCAATTAATATATTAATATCTCAAGTAGTTATATGATATAAGTTATAAAATTACTATAATATTATAACACATGTGAGTCGCACAAGTAACAAGTGTTACTCTAAAATATATTATAATATATATTTTTTGTACAAAATTTTTTTCATAAATTTTAAAATTTAAGAATATTTTTTTAACAAATACCCGTGTAGTACACATGTGTTATACTAGTTTATGTATAATTATAAAAAAAAAAAGAGCTTTGTACGGTATTTTTCTGCTCCTTTTGTCCCAATCAAATATGTGGCTGCCATTATTTCGTCTGCATGCACAAGCAATATTTTATTTTATGGGGATGGTTTTTGTATTTATGTGAATCTCCACTGTAAGATAATATATTATTTAATATATACATTATTATTAAAATTATGCATAATAATTCATATGTGAAAAAGAAACATGCAATTTGATATCAAGTAGCGTGTGTATCTGACATGAATATATTAGATATCTTCATATGTGATATAATAAATTGATATAGCATTGCATCTGAAATATAATTATACCAACCTAATAAGTTAGCTGGCCATATTTATTTTTATAAATATATTTGTATACTTTTATACTAATATTAAATGTTATTTAAAATAAAAATATAACATTTTACCGTATGTACATGTATTTTTCTCATACATATGTTAATTAGTTTATTTATTTTTCCATGCATGTGTTATTTTTCAATGAAGCATGACAAATACTAGTTAGTATAGTCATTAATCAACGGAAAAAAATGCACTCAAACAGCTTCTAAACACAACACTCAATGACAATCATTCATCCCCAAGAGTTGAGGTACATAACTTTAAACACTTAAATCAGTTCAAGTTAGCTACTCCAGCAAACAAATTACAACAATTTGCCTAAAGTTTTCAATAACTATACTCGGACTCGGAAGAGGAAGAAGAAGAAGAAGAAGAAGAAGATGGCGAAGAACCACCATCCGAACTCGAATCGAGCTTCCCATCTTGCCCTCCACAGCTCGACTGGATTTGCTCCTTATTGTAGTCACTATTTACATACCCTTGATCGTAATAATTGTAATTATCCTCATATTTGAAATCACCATCGACATCATCATTCTCCCTATCAACTTCGTAATCGACACTCTCGTTATATGGCTCGTGCCTCGAAAAACCGGCAGCCGACACATCATCATCATACTCATCTGCCGATCCACTTGCATTGCTCTTGTCGAATTCCGATCTTCCGGAACTACTAGCGGAATTTTCCGCACCGTTGTCTTCAGCCATATTCCAATCTTCTTGCCGTAAAGCGGTAGTGTCCTCAGAGACGATTTTGCCCCTGGTCCCGCTTTCATTGATGGATGAGGACTTTTGCCTGCCAATGGTCGAGCGACGACCTTTCTTGGGGAGGAGGGATGGGAATTTATTATTACCTTTTGTTGGGGTCGAATTGGATGGGCCAACCTGGGGATTTATAATGGGCTTTTTCTGGGCTTTCGCGGCACAGGCCGTCAGACTAGGGCCTCTTGGGCGGCCCCGGCCACGCTTCACGGTCGTGTGGCCATTTATTGGGTTGGGCCAGCCGTTGTCTTGTTGTGGGAATCCAGTTTGTGACGGGTTGCCCATGGAATTTTCCGAAGCAGGATACATGGAAGGAAATTTCTGCAGAAAATATAAATGCAAATTGTAAGGTCCATTTTATCGGTAAGACATGGTAAACGAGTCTCCAAGAAGACGACGAAAACAATAAATGATTCCTAATTAAGAGAAAAGAACATTACCGGTCCTCTATTACCATGAAATCATCTAAAATGTGAGAGTTATTCATAACATTAAATGCAACAAAATAATAAATCTTACAGTGATATGTCCAGATTCTTTTTCTTTTTCGTGCGCTGCTTTCTGGTCGAGTGTATAATAGATGGACAAGTCAAGTTCCATAAGCCTCAAAGCCACAGCTGGCGTTGTTCGAGGTATCCATGGAAGTACTGCAACTTCTTTAGGCATAAACAAAGTTTTGACACAATTCCCAGCAGCTCCAGATGAGGTCAAAATCTCAGACGTGGTCTCATAATTTGCCGACAAAAACTCTCTCTTGATGCCATCTTCAAGCAACGTCAGACTCTTAATAGCAGCCAAGCCAAAACGAAACAATCAATATACATTTTGTGAAGAGAAAGGAAAAAAAGGCACAATATGAGGGATTCTGCGAAAAACCTGAAGAAGGTCTTCAGCTGTCGATGCCTCGTACAACTTTCTACCCCAACATTCCCTGTATTCATCTGACCAAACAGTTCCAAATGCATCTGAAGGAATTGAGGCCTGCAAAAAGAGAGGAAAAAAAAAAAAAGAAGTTGAAAACTGAAATTACTTGATCTTATTGACGTGTAAGAAATGAGGTCAGAATCACAAAGCTAACTGTCATGAAAATAGTGAAAATTTTGAATTCCCCAACATATAATAAGTCTAACCTCAATGGAAGCCAACTGAACTTTCAGCAATCTAACCCTTGGGGGAAGAGAAAGGTCGAGTAAGATCCCTTTAGTCCCTTCACTAATATTCTTTTGGCATTGCCTGATGTGTTCTGCAAAACTGAAATGCAACTCTGAAGTTTTGTGAGTCCTATGACAGTAAGGACAGTGACTATCCTCCCAAGAAAACAAGCCATGACAAGATTTGCAAATTTCCAGTAGCTTTTCACGCCTAAATGTTCCGTACTTCAAGGCACCTGATATATTAAAGCATTCTTTCCAAAGCCACTCGAAATCCTTGTATCTTTCAATGACCTTGTTTTCCTCTGTTCCATTGTTTTCAAGCTTGTGTTTGATATCTGGAAATTCTTTCTTGAAACCTTCACCGGAATGGACACCGGTATTTGACCGTAACAAATTAATGCTCGCTGATTTTTTGAATGATGCCCCTATATTTTGCAACATTGAATGCAAATGATATTCTCTAATTCCACGGACGTCCAAAGATGTCAGCAGAGCATTGAAACCCTACATGCAATATAGAGAAAAGCTTCTAAGAAAAAATGTACATATGCCAAATTGTAGTGACTTCTCATTTAGATGAAATGATGAACCAATGCAGGACCTAAAACGAGTATAAAAACGAGCCGATGTCTCATGTCTCAGTTGGACAAAAAAACCCAAGATCCATTGCATGAATGAAAAAGAATAAGATGATAAAAGTGCTTACAGGCTGAAATATCAGTTTTTTCTTCAGTTTCATTTTTCATTTACTATTTTATGCTCTTTACTCGATTATACAGTATTAAAGCACAAATTCAAACACACATAAAAGGAACAAAAAAAAGGTACCTCTTCCGAATCAATAATTCTCCACACGCGATTGCATAGCTCAACGTATATTTTGCCAGATCCTGGATCATTTCGGGATGAAGATGTCATAAACTGCCAATATCGGTTCCGCCTTCTGTCTTGTCCAAGAGGCAACGACCTGTGTACATAAATTTCCTCTGCCCGGTAACCGATTAAAGCTTTTATTTGCGATCGTGACTTCTCGGCAGTTTGCTGAAGCAACATGTTATCAGAAACTACAAAGGAGTTGTGCACTAAGGGCCTCTTTTCAGTAATTTTGCTTTCACAATAATTTTCTTCATTCTGCTGATCGTTCAAGTCGGCAAATTGAAATGCAGGGTTCAAGGATGAAGACTCGTTTTTCATGTACACGCTCGCCAACTGGCTTTTCCTGTGCTCAACTGATGATTGATGCTGGAACTTGAAACTAAGCTCGTCCTTGAAGCGCCGCTTATCAAGTTGGGCCTCGGCCCACATTTGCTTCTTTAGAGCATTTGCAGCTTCCAGTCGTTCCTGAAAAAAATCTAATCAATTAGCCAAATGAGATAATACAAAATATTAGGCATAGTGAGTTTCTTAGAATGGGAAGAAACTTTATTTCCTGTTGTATCAAGAGTTCTCTACTTTTAGTTTAGATGTCAAATCATGTCTTGGAAAACACCTAATGTTGTATTATTATATTGCATTTTGTTGTATTTATACAAATGTGATGTGAATAGAAAAAGGTGATATACTGCAATCTTTACTATAAATGTTGGAATTGAGACCCTCAAGCTGTAGTTCAAACATTACCTCCAATGCAATACGAATAGCATTCCCTTCATTCGCTATGCCAACTAAGGCAACAAGGGCACCTAGACGCTCCTCGATGCTTAAATCCGAATACTCCATTTCAGAAAGCCCTTGAATCCATTGTTCTCCAAAGTCATGACCAGCAATTTCAAAGTCAACTCCAGAATTTTCTCCCCTGGATTTTATCTCATCCGCTGACCGATTGAAGGGCAAACCGCTTTTCAAACTCCCAAGGGCATTTATAGAATTTTCTCCATAATGAGAAGCTGCTTCATTTGTTTTTGGAACAGCAGCATCCAAGTCATCGACATCAGGATCATCCGGGCCATCGCTTTCGGATTCTTGATCTCTTGCGAGATCTTCCTTCTCAGCTTCTTCTTCCACAATTCCATTTTGGCATGCAAGGACTCTGTCTCTGGCAGACGATAGAATTTCCTCGGCATTAGAAGGGTCTTTTCTGTAAGGAGAGCGTACGCAGTAAGTCGAAGGGGCTGTTCTCTCGAACAGCTTTGTGTCCCTAGACAAAGCAGCCGAAATAGAAGCTTCCGGAGTTTTGCTCGTCGTGAGATCCCTGAGTCCAGATCTCTTCATATAAAGTAACAAAATTCTAGTCAGTGATATAATACAAAAAAAACTGGTGCTCCGCATAAACTATATGGATAAGGCACTTTTTGTAATAATATACCCTAAACCGTAAAATTACCTGGATCTTGTCAGCAACTTCCAGTATTGTAAGTCCCTTGCTTCCCTCCAGTGATAGAATGTGAAATGCTGCGTATTTGACTGTCCCAGGAGTCAACCGATGCCTAGACCTTCGAGAATTTGATAAACCTCTTTCTTGCATAATGGTGACAGCATTTTCAGCAGCCAATCCACTTCGTAGGTTGGATATTGCAGCTGCACCATCATCACACTGCAGTTAAATATATTCATTAGAATATCATAAAACTGCAAGAATCATATCAAACCAAATGGAAAGTGTGAGGAATTAAATTCTCTTGCAATGTTTCTTGGTCTCAAAAAATAATTACATGCGCAATGAATATTTTTGAACCTCAGTATCTTTGAATATTTTAGGCAGGCAGCTTTTGGATACATGTAGACACATTCTAAGATATAACCAACATGCAGCAAGCACCACTAAATAGAACAAAGTTCATGCCTCATTATCGTCAGGGGCATGAGCTGGATTTGTAATCCGCTTCTTCAACTTTGGCCCAAAACCTGCAGACAGAGCAAATTGCCTCAGCACCTCAGGCCAAGTTAATGGAGTCAGGAGGCGCTGCCAGTTAAGAAAGTCAAAACCCCAAGCATGTGCCTGTCACAAAATTATGAGAAGTGATTCAAATGAATAACTGCAGGAAAAAATGAATAGCAATAAGATATAAATATAAAATGACTATAAGTATAACACACCCCTTCAACAGCGTGTGGATGTCCTCCAAGAGGGTTAAAAGCAGAACTTTGATTTGCACCCATTGTATTGGCAGGTGTCCTTGCAACATCTTCAATGTCTTTCATAATGCATCTCAATATAGCTATATGGATCTCTCCCAGCAATCTTGAATCCTGCAAGTATGTGAGCACAATCGACATTTATATTGACTAATAGAAAATTTAAAGAGAGGAATTTTAGGAGCTTACACAATCATGCAACGCTTCAATGAACTCGTCCAATGTGAAGGGCCAGAGACCAAGAACATCAGCAAAGGCAATTAAGAATCTCCAAACCTACATAATGAAAATGAAAATGACCCATGAAGTCGTATGCTCCTCCATTTTCCCCAAATGAAAATGACATGACCCGTGCGAAATGAAAAAAATTCTGCTCGAAATCTAGAAGCGATCGACAAATATAGATATATAAAGAAATTGTTTAAAATTTAAATACAGGATAATGATAACGCCATTGGAAATGTTTTCCATTATCCAACAAAATATAATTATTCTTAGACAAAAAAATAAATTTTTCAGTACTATGGAAGTGCATTTACCAAGAAACACTAATATAAATGCTATTGATGTATATCAGTTGAAAATGAAATGATATTTAAGATTCTCTGTGAGATACACTTCCTCCAGTTATTAGATGGACAAATACAGGTAATGAACTGGTATTGGATAGTACTATAAACAATCAATACACGCACACACAAACACACACGCAATATATAAGTAAAAGCAAGAATGCTAGAAGTAATTATCATTACTAAGAGCCAAAGACTTACCATTAAAAGATTGCCGACATTCTCTTCCGAATTGATCCACGGTTGAACTCTGAAAGGCCTTTTCAAGAGCACCAGCTCAGGTGGGAATTCTGGGAGCTTATCTAAAGAATCAATTCACCAGGAATTTAATTGCCAGAAATATATAACAGCCAAATTTAAACTATAAACTTTCGATATTTCAAATGAATATGCAAAAACCATATTGATCAAGTAAGAAGAAGAGATCAGATGAGTATTAACGTGAAAGTAAACCAATAAAATACCTTTAAACAAGTCGAGATTCTCTAATGTCTCACTGTCTAGAGCCAAAATAGAGGGCAATCCCTTGCTTAAGGTTGCAAGCTCCATGAGTTCCAACCTTTCATCCTCAACCAACTCCGTTGGTTCCTTTGCAATTTTGCGAGCAGCTGCCCTGTTGTTTGCAGCTTTCAGCCGAGCAGCTTCCTTCTCCCTACGCCTTTCTTCTTTAAGCCTCATTTTCTCTGCCTGAGATAGAAGAGATCATTGAATCAGAAGGCGTCATGTTAAAGCATACCAAATTAAATAGAAAAAAGTTCTCTCCCTCGGTCTTAAATCATTACCCCAGGACTTTTTTTATCAGATCCTTCAAGACTAAAGATTCATTCTCTTCATAAAAAATAGGAGATTGAACCGATAGTTTCTTTTTCCAAAATAGCATTTTTTTTCCTTGTATTTTAGCCAAAAAAAAAAATGTTTTTCACCCATTTCTTCTTCTTCTTATGTTACCCTTGCAGTAAATGCTACCAAATTTAAGTTACTATTGAAATAAAGTTTGTTAAAAGGATGTATTTCAGATTCAGACAGCTCGTTACTAACAAAATCTCACTATAAAAGACGTCAGCTTATAATTTGGGAAGGACGACAATGCGTCTATCTTAGGGTACATAGAAAGATCAACAGATGGAAAAGGGATTAACTCTTATGTATTCTTTTTGTCGAAATTTCTCCCTTCGTTCCATTTCACGCCTTTGCTCCTTGAGGTATCGCTCCTCTTCACGCTGCTTTTCACGCAACAGTCTCTCCTCTTCCCTTCGCCGTTCACGGTCCTGCCTTTCCATCTCTTTCCTCATCTGCTCTTCTTTCTACATAGTAATCAATGAAGTTGTCAGCATAAGAATATAGCACGTACAACCAAAAATAGTCAACTGAGCAGTGGTGAAATTGAAGGAAGCATAAAATAGAAGAAACTGAATAACAAATATACCTTTCTCCTTATGATATCTTGTTTCTCTAGCTCTTTTCTCATCCTTTTCTCATGAGCTTCGACTTCCTTGGCTATCCTAGCTTCTTCGGCCTGCGAATCATATTGCAAGAATGCAATGAGGAACATCCTTTGGCATAAGTTGATGAATAATCCTGAATTGAGCTGATGTACCACGAAGGCTACAGATAAAAGTAGGACATTTGTGGACAATTAACTTTATGATAGATAGCTATGGACTATCCATTTCAATGCTGCACATATATCACAAGAGAAATAGTTTGGGGTAATCAAATTGAGAGAGACAGAGAGTGAGAAAGAAGAGAAAGTACCTTCCGCTTCCTCTCCAATCTTTCATGGTCAAGTACGATGCGCCTATCTGGTGTTATACTTTTATCAGCCAAACGAGTGACTGGGTGAACAAGAAGACGAGTGTCAATGCTGGCATTCACCACGGAGTCCAATGGAGGCTGATTATCAACTTCTCTGGGAGCTAGAGACAAGTGAACTTTTTGCGTGCTTTGCTGAGGTAAAATATGTAAGTCCGGCAACTGGGTTTGGAGGTATTCAGAAGATACTTGCTCATGGCTATGTATCGCAGATCTCACGTTTGATATTGGATTAGGCAAACCGTAAAAATGTGGTGGCATAGCTCTGTCATAGTCATCATGCCTAGCAGGTGGCTTCTCAGGGAGAAATTGGTATTCATGGACAGCCCCTGAAGCACCCTGAATAAAGACAGATTTTAGAGTCCACACCACATTTCAAATGAAATGAAAAAAAAAAAATAATAATAATTATCTACCAATGAAAGTGCAGGCTCAGAGCTAATTTGTTCATATTTGCAAAGATAGGTTCATTGTTTTCATACAATATAAGAAAATAATCATTGTTGTTGGGAGAGTAAAAAGTACTAGCATAGTGATTTCCCAATATACCGTGTAAAAAAACTATTATTATTATATTTCTTTAACTCTATCATCTTGGTAAACTATATAAATTAAAAAACCTGGCCGAGATTCTTTATTTTTTTATTACTATTATTTTTATTTTCTTATTCAGTATGCTTCAATATTATAGACATAAATATCAAATTTGAGAATGAGAAGTGGCACATAGAGCCTATGGTGAAAAAGCCCATCACAATATATGATGCTAATAAAAGCAAGTGCTGGTGTGAGAACCATGATAGCAGTACATGATGCTATTTTTAATTGTGTATGATGCTACTTTTAATATCATATGGTGCCATCATTTATACAGATGTTATTATATGTATAGTGTTGCTGTTTTTAAGAATATTTCCTAAAAATAGCGCCAAATACAATTAAAAATAGCATTACACACGGTTAAAAATAGGGTTCTCATGATTCTTACACTAAGGCTTGTTTCTCATTTCAACCACATTCTACATATACACACGACTGAACTGTTCAATATAGTACTGATGAGTAACTTTCTGAAGAGTCGGAATACCCATGAAGAATCTTAATTCATCAAACAACTTAAAATTACAGAGGTTTTGAAAGAGGGTATTGTAACCTTGATCGGTTTAGCATCTGTCCTCTCATATAATTGGGGATCATACGACCGCCAAGCTGCTTTCTGTTGTTCACATGTAACTGTTTCCACATGAAAATTTGTCAGGCTAATCAAGCGAGAATGAGAATTTTACAGTGTTATAGGCTTACAGTAACTAAGAAAAAAAACTATACAACAGAGCAGGTAAAGGAACACAAAATTTGAGTGAATCGCCTCATGTAGATACAAATTGTCAAAGACAGGCACATTTTGACAATTTAATCATACACAAATTGCCTCTGAAAAGCTTAAGCGTTTATTTGTTTCGGCTTGTCTAAGACCCGTGCCCGGTATATCATCAAGGGAACTTTCTCAATTGAATTAGTAGCCATAGGACGGTCTGAGGATGAAGAGGGATGGTCATTGTTATAGTATTTTACTAATTCTACGGAGTTCCAGAACTTCTTCCCAGTCACATTCATATGCACAAATTCATATTGTATTCCAGATAATGAGTGACCTATCGCACTTCAGGGAGAGAGCAACACCTCAGGATGCTAAGCACTTTCTGTACATATCAATAAGTTTAGTTAATGATGAAAATGAGCATGGAATTTGACCTGTAGGACAAAATAAAAGAACCATAACAAGGAAGATTTATTGAAACATCAATGTGTGTCCAGATGTCAAAGATTATCTATTTTTTGCTAACAATATAACTAAACTTATGTACAGCAACACGATACGTTACAAATGCAGTTTCCTGATACAAGATCACTTTCCAAGTGCTTGCATAAACCCAAAAATAACTTCCTTAAAAAGCTTGATTCATCTATGCTACTGTACATTAAGATACTAACAGGTAAAGAAAGAAGATTAATTTCATTCTCACAAATCAGCTGCATCAGTTAATTCAGTCAATAAATCTAAAAGCATAGATAATTGCCATCAAACTCGACTCTGAGCAAGGGATAAATAACATAGGACTCACTCATGAAACTGGATAAGCATATATTACCATTTTAAAAGAATATTCAAGCACAAATTATCAAACTAACACCAGCCAAAGTAGCTTATCAAGATTTAAAACCTAAATATTACTGACAAAAGGCATCCGGAAAGAGATGTACCGATAGGTGCACCAAATGAGCCAGGTGGCAACGGGTCAAACTCCATCCCCAGAATGGGCCCATCCTCCCTCAATGGCTCGCCCAACTGGGCCTCCACAAACTTAATCGCTCTCTGTTCTGATACGGCTAAAGGCGGCTCATAGAATCTCTTTGCGGGCAGTGACTCCATTGATATCCTAGGCACAGCTGTCCCCACTTTATGAGCTACTCTTGTTTGCTGCTGGTGCTGCACATTCGTATTCCCGTAGAGATCTAAGCCCGGCCCGGCCGACCTGCCCGGCGCAACATCAGCATTCTTGACCACTATTCTGTGCGCAATCCCACTGGGGGACGCCGCAGCTGTGGATGACAAGGCACTCTTTTTTAGCTTTTTCTCTGGGGGAACCTTTCGGTCCTTTAACCTCCGATGACAGAACCACATTTGAAGCTGCCGATCAGTAAGGCCTAATTTGATCGAAAGCTCGGCTCTCAGGGCCTCCGAAGGGTACGCCTCGACTACATTCAAAATTCATGAATTAAGTAGACAAAATATGTATAATCAAGCCTAATATTAGAGAAAAAAAATATATATCTTAATATTTTGTGATTGTAAGGCTGTCTAAACTACACAAGGCCAATAACGGCCAGGCATTTCCACCAAATTCAACTATAAAATAGCTCAACGTAATAGTAACATATTAATACATACATCATATCCAAAAATAGAGAAAATTACAGCATAATAATAATAATAATAATTGTAATTAGGATTTCTAATTTTGAAATATAAACAGGAATAAATAGAATTTTTGAAATATAAACAGGAAAATAAATAAGACTCACCGGCATAAGTTTTCTCCAAAATTTCCAGCTGAGAAGGAGTCTTCATTTTCCGCTTCACCTTAGGTTCAGCCTCCGGCGAGTTCTTCTTCTCGGCCTCCACACTTACACCACCATCTCCTCCTCCGCCTCTCTCTCCTCCTCCATCAGTCTCCATCTTACTCCCAAAAATCACAAAAGCCCAACTTCACTTACTCTATAACAGATCAAATAAATCAACCCAACAATTTTTTTTAGCTCAAATAGAGATCAACCCCTCACAACCCATCCTCCATTGAACAACAGAAGTATGAATTTCACAACCCACGCCCTAAAAGCTTAGGGCTTTCGAATTCAATTCAATCAAAAAATAAAAATAAATAAAATAAAATAAAAAGAACGAAAAAGAGGAGTGTAGAATGAGCAAAACCCTTCACGGCCGCTCAAGATAATCTATTAGCTATTGGTACATACAAAAAAAAAAAAAAACTCAACTTTGACAAAAGATGTGCGGTGAAGATTTGTGATTTTTAATACCCACAATAAAATACAATTAAATTTGCTGCTACTCCAAACTTACACACTCGCGAACCAAGAAAACTAAAAAAAAAAAGAATATAAAAAAATTTGGCTCAACAGTAACGCTACTGCGAGTAGTTGTACAAAAAATAATAATTACTCTCGTATTAAAGTTGTGATTTTCTTGTTTTTCTTTTGTGCAGTGAGGATAAAAGGGAAGAAAAAGGACAATAACTACAGAGAATTCAAAGACTTGAAATAATAATGTAAACCCACAAAACCCATAAACAAAACAATAATAATTCCCCTTTGTCTTTCTAATCCCACCCATCAAATTCTTTATTTTGGTTTGTTTTTTGTTGTGGAAAAATTCTGGGTCTTGTGATTTATCGAATACGATGCTGTAAAAAAAAAAAAAAAAAGGAAAAAAACTATAATAAAAGAATGTTAGAATAAATAGTGGGTTTTGAATATTGGGGCGTTTTTTGATTCACATATGAATTTTTTGGATTTGTGGTTTCGGGTTTTCTCTCACTACCTCTCTCTCTCTCTCTCTCTCTCTCTCTCTCTCTCTCTCTCTCTCTCTCACCCTTTTTCTCTGTTGTGTGTGTGTGAGTATCCGGCTGTTTTATCTCTGTTTTTCGGTTTGTCGGATCCGGCTGTGATGCCTGGTATTGATTGTTCGGGTCGGGTTGTGATTTGGGCGTTTTGGCAATGGGTGGTGGCGGTTGCAGGAGACGCGCTACTGTGGGAGGTAGTACTTTTTTTTTATCTGTAATAAATGGTAAATATCGAGTGGTGGGTCCCACCAGCTCATTTGCGGGAAAATTTGTGCTTGGGAGTTGGGAGTTTTGACTTGTGACTGGAGTTGAGTTTGGAAACGGTTTCTATCACCTCATAAATAATAATCTGTACCGCCACAGCTTATATAACCTATGCTTAAAATTTTTTTATTCAATAATAATTAAAGTTCTTAATTATGCTAGGTGTGCAATTTGGGTCGACCAATAGATTAGTCGGGGCATAGTTTCGAATATCGTGGTTGGCTAAAAAAAAAAAAGAAAATTCCTAATTATGCCTTTTAAAATATCTTTACCTTAATCTATCACCATTGGAATTGTCAACTATCTGAGCTCGTATTTTTTTTTTTCAAATATTTTATCAACTAAAATTTTAGGAAATTATATATATATAAAAAATTATTCGCGGATCGCGACTCGACATGAACTGAATGAGGTTGAGTTAGGGGCGGAACCACTTATATTGTTGCCGGGGTTGTAACCCAACTGACTCTCAAGTAACCACCAATATTATATATAAAAATTTCATTTTATTTTGAAGTTAAGCCTTGCCAAGTATTGGAACCCATAAACAATTCAAATCAACCTTAATTAAACATACTTTTTGAAAAGTCCAAAATAATAGGATACTGATTGTAATGGCTATTTTTTTTTTTTTTTTCTTTTCGCTTTGCTTGAATAAATTCTCTCTCTTAATTTCTAATTATTGATATTAAAAGGATTTCTTTTTTTTTTTTTACAAAAAAAAAAGTATCTAGGTTATTGTTATTATATATTAAGCTGAAATGTTACTTAAAAAAAATAATTAAGAGTGATATAGAGTACTTAATATTTTAGTTATGGGCTTTAAGTAAACTTATTTTTATTTTACTATTTATGTGTTAGAAGATATATACTTTTTTACCGGTGGATTACGTTTTTTTTTTTCTTTTGATTTTGTTTTTAACTTTTAGTCTTTCTCTTGCACCCATTCAAATACCAATACCATTTGTTGGATTCAAATTGATGAAATTTAAAATTTATGATCAAAATGCAGGGCATTTCATAACGTAAATATGCATTGTTATTAATTACGCATTCTTTGTTATGAAACAACCAATTTGCAACTGATAAAGGTTGGGTAAAAATTCGAAAAAGTAATAATAACTAGTAATTGACGCTTCTTAGTTGGTTGTTGAACTGACGGTTACGGTCCGGTTTTAAACTGTTAGTTTTCAATTACTATTCTAATGTTAGAATTCAAAAAATTCTTTAGAAACTACCGATTTTTTGAAAAAAAAAAACATTTGTTTTCCAAAAGGAACAACAGTTTAGACAATTTTTTACCATTTATTTTTTGAATTTTGAGAAATCAATGACCTTTGTTTTTTTTTTTTTTTTTGTTCCCCTCCCGAAATTTTCATTTTTTTCTACTTTATAACTAAACATTCTGTTGTGGTTTTTACATTTTGCAATTCGTAATCGAACTACCGAATCATAATAGGAACTACAATCAAGGATTAACCGAACTATTGATCAACAGTTAGAACCGCCTGTTTGCCGGTTCATTTACTAATCTTGAACATGTTTATTTGCTATACTAGTGTGTATCCCGTGCGATGCACGACGGGCTTGTTTCTTAAAATATTTTTTAAAACTTTATTTTAAGAATATGTTAGCTTGATAACAGTTTATATTAATAAATACTACTTTAACATCTATATTTATTTTTTTGATATAGACAAAATAATATTTTTACTTATTTTTGTTCATTATAAAACTTCACTATTATTTTTTAAGAAAATTTATTGTTGTATAAAGTCATTATTATTATTATTATTTATAACATTTATAAAAGTTCAACTCTATATATATATATAGATATATAATGATAAATACATAATATTCATTAATATTATTTAGTTATTTAAAATAATTTAAAAATATTTAAACAAATTCAAAATAAATATTGTGTACGTATATGCATTCTATTCATTTTTAAAATTTGATTTATTTTATAATAATATTTATTTGATTATTATTATTAACTTATCTGTAGATATATTTTTTGTAAAGCATGTTATGTAATCATAAATGTTTTAGATAAAAAGTATATATTTTATTGTTGTATAAAGTCATTATTATTATTATTATTATTATTATTATTTAAAACATTTATAAAAGTTCAACTCTCTCTCTCTCTCTCTCTCTATATATATATATATATATAATGATAAATACTTAATATTCATTAATATTATTTAGTTATTTAAATAATTTAAAAATATTTAAACACATTTAAAATAAATATTGTGTACGTATATGCATTCTATTCATTTTTAAAATTTGTTTTATTTTATAATAATATTTATTTGATTATTATTATTAATTTATCTATAGATATATTTTTGTAAAGCATGATATGTAATCATAAATGTTTTATAAAAAGTATATATTTTATTGTTAAATCTATTGTGCACAAAATAAAAATGTGAAGGATTGACATATTATTTTATTATAATTACTTATCCATAGATTAAAAATTTTTTAGGAATGTTTGAAAACTTAACTAAGTGACGAAATATTTGATTTCAAAACAATATAGATATTATAATCATATAATTTATTTGTTATGTTTATGGTTTATAATTATACTATAACTTCAGATCCTTTCTTTTTTACTTATTAAAGTGATTCCAAATTTTTGAAAAGATTGATGAACATTTTACTTTGTATATATAAATGTTAAAATGGAAATAGTAAAAATTTTTCCAACATCTTAATAAAATGAAATTTAAAAGTCAAAAAAAAAAGAAAAGAAAAAGACGTAATATTAGAAAAAAAAGCATATATGAAAGAAAAAAATTATCATGCTTCATAGGAAGATTTTATAATATAATACTCAGACATTTTATTTTACTTTTTTCATTGTTTATAGTTCTAAATATCAAATGAAGGATATTAAAATAAATCAAAACAATACCTACAAAAAAAAAAACAATTTTTTTTTTTTTTAAAAAAAAGGGATAAAATTGAGATAAATATGGACATCAAGATAAGATGGAATGTATATCTATTACAAAAATAATTGATATTCGTTTCAAAAATTCTAAATAATTCAAAAAAATCATGGACGAGAGAAACATAAAAAAATCAAAAAACAATTCCGTTAGTAGTAAAAATCGAAAATATGAGCATGAATCTTCATTTTTTTTAGGTTTTTTCTTATTCCTATTATATAGTAATTGATATGAAAAATACATATAATAATAAATTTAATTTTATATTCTTAAGGATGTGAGTATATAATATACAAATATTTATATGCTTAAATATCTTATACTAAAAGAGTATAAGTTTATTTTATGTTTACAATTAAAATGTTAATTGTTTAATTATATATAATTAAATTACGTATATAAGAATATAAAATGTAGCAACATGGATGGTCATATACAAAACACATGCAAATAATAGTATAAGAAAATATTATTAAATCAATTAGATTATAGAATATATAATAGTATCTAAATGATCTATTTACATATTTAAGATAAGGAAAGAATCCCACAAAATCTGAACAAACAAATTCCATTCAAAAAAATTGCATGGGAGAAATAATTCAAACAAATTGCATGGGCAGGAAAAAAATAAAAATCTTTAAGGAAACGAAACACAAGCGGGAATTTGAAGCGGGAAAATGAAACAATTATTTTTGAGTTTTTCAAACATTTTTCCTTAACTCTTTTATATAGTAATAGATTCTCATATATTAAGATAATTATAGCTCATATCAACTTTGAAATCTGGCTACGCCCTTGTTGAGCTCAGTATATTTGTCAAACGAGTTGAGTAGAACTGAAGTTTAAATGAACCAAATCAAGTCGAATATATGAGTAACTCGTTCTGTCTAACAACAGCTCTAATTATCATGGTGTTAAAATTCTCATGTCTCATAAATTATATGTAATGTAATTTTTGAAAATTAAAATTGCTTTGGAGTACGATGGGCTACCATTTCAGTTTTCAGTTGGGCCTGAAAATTGTCAGCCCGACCTAACTTACCATGAAATGTGGGTTCAAATTAACTAACCAAAGCAACCAGAAGTGAATGCATCAAAGACTAACCAAAAGGCAAAAACATATCCAATCTTTGGTAGTTGTTTTTTTTTTTGGTAAGGGGACCTTCCGGTTTCTGGAACCATAGGAGAACCGACTAATCCGGAATCGAGTCGAGTAGGACCACAAGGACTGCAAAGCTCTCCCTCAAGAATTGTTTAGTTATACTATACATCACCCAAATTCTTTTTTTTTTTTTTTTAATTCTTTTTCTGGCTTATAGTTATAGATGTTTTGGCTTTATTTCATCTTCCTAATAAAGTATGACCACAAAAAATATGATCACCTAAGAGGAGACATGCCAAAAACAATGCTGATGGACACTACAAGAATTTTTATATTTTGTGATTTTTTTTCTATGAACCAAACTTTATTATAATGTGAAGTAAAAATGATGAATTTTATTTTCGTCAAATATATTTTTTAACAATATTTATTTTTGTCACCATATCAGGCTTTTTATGACAATTTTGTGTGTGGCAAAAAAATAATTTGTCTCAAATTGGTATGCAATAATCACAATTTTTTATTTTTGTCATTGAAAAATATTCTATTTATGACATCTAGTTATTGTTATTAGTAAATTACGTATTTTATGACAATTTTTTTCATGATGAGTAATATTTTGTTATATTTTCATAATTGTTAATTAGTACAAAATTTATTGTCAGCACTAAAAAAATACCATATTAACGATACTCTTAAATTTCGTCACAAATGTACATATACTCTGACGAATTTGTTACATTTAATAATAAACAATTGATTAATTTTATTTTTGTCAGTAAAAACCATATTTATGACATTGTTATTTTTCATCACATAATTACAAAATACATGACGACTTTTGACACAATTTTGTATATATTAATGATAAGTTTAAAGCTGCGACAGTAAAATTTTGTCACGACATGCTTTTAGTGACGAAAAAAATTGTGATGAATATTTTGGTACTGAAATATTATATAATTATATTTTTGTAGTGAGAGTTGTCACTCTCTTTTGTATATCTTATCAACTCGCAAATTCGTGTACGAGACGGTTTAATTATTAAGTAGAATGGCCTATTATATATTTAAAAAATGTGCACCTTTGCTATGAAATGACATACTTCTGTTTTTAGAGGACGAAAAATCAATTTGTAAGTCGTTTTTTAATAGTATGAATTCCACCTTAAGCTCAACTAGTTTTTTACCAATCCAATCAATACCCACAAGATTTTTCATTCTACAACATGTATAAATTCTAGGTTCTCCATGTTAATGGAAATACTACGGTCCCGTTACGGTACCATCCCCTTGAGTATTTTAATCGTTGGATCCACATGTAGTTAGACAAGATAGATGATTCAACGGTTAAAATGCCCGACGGGATGATACCGTAACGGGATACCTGGTTTCTTCTTTCCCTTCCTTTTTAATTTTCTTTTTCAAGTTTCTTTTATGCAAATTAATTTTATTTTAACTGGACAATGCTACGGTCATGTTACAGAGTCATTCCGTCGGGGTTTGCAACCGTTAAATAAACTATCCCGACGATTACATGATGATTTAACGGTTACAAACCCGACAGAATGGTTCCGTAACAGGATCGTAGCATATCTCTATTTTAACTAAGTGATTACCATTAAAAAAAAATGAAAAACCCATTGTAGATTCGATTCTCAAACACCAAAAAAGCATCAAACCCCGTGAAAATCAATCAAAAAAAAAAAAACATCAGAAAAGAAAATAAATAACATTAATTGATTAATTAATTATTCAATTAAGTAAGATTATCTTCTTAATTTCTAACGGCGGGAGAGAGGGAACCCGATCCCGTGCCGGCGCGTGGGGAACATCACGAACAGCAGGCTGCAAACCACCCCCACCGTCACCGGCGCCGCCCTCAGCACCTCCAACGTCTCCTCCGATGGCGACGGCCAGAAGCACCCCACCACATTCCCGTCGAACAGTGCCACCGACCCAAACACCATCACCGACATCACCGCGTGGAACACGTCCACAAATCTCAGCCGGAACCTCTCCACCTCCAGCGGCTGCGACCCGCCGTCGACGACCCATATCCCCCGGAGCGTGGCCACCCCGTACCGGACCTTACCCCGCTCGTCCCGGAAGCTGTCCGTGAAGCTGAGGAGGAAGCAGGAGGCGGCGCACAAGGCGAGGAGGCCGGCGGTTGCGGCACGGCTGACGGGCGACCGGCACCGTCCCTCGTTTGTGACGACGGGGGAGACAACCTGGAAAGCCAGGACGGAGCCCGTGGGGAGAAGGTTAGCGAGGTGGGCCGTGCCCTTGAAGGCCTTGCGGACGGCCTTCTGCCCGGGAGTTTTGGCCGGCTTGGCGGGCTCCGTCGTCTCCTGGGCCGGAGGGGTTCCAAGGAGGGGGACGTTGATGCTGGTGTCGTCCGGCTTGGGCGGGTTGGTGGATATTGATGGTGCAGCCATTAATTAATTGGAGATATGTATGGAAATTGATATTTCCTTTTTGGGGTTTTTTTTTT
>CACSLK010013932.1:3287457-3304172 GCA_902706635.1 Striga hermonthica | reverse complement strand
TTTTTTATTTTTTTGTTGGGTAAGAAATATGGGTGGATGCATGCATGTCCGTTATTTGTTTTGGAGAGATTAAAGGTGGTCAAAGAGAGGGGAAAA
The DNA here is from genome assembly GCA_902706635.1 of Striga hermonthica. Taxonomy (NCBI): domain Eukaryota; kingdom Viridiplantae; phylum Streptophyta; class Magnoliopsida; order Lamiales; family Orobanchaceae; genus Striga; species Striga hermonthica. The sequence goes on along the minus strand of CACSLK010013932.1, from coordinate 3,304,076 downwards.
GAGTGGTGATGAAAGAGAGAGGTGTTTTTTTAATTAATTCATTCATTAATTTATTAATGTGTGTTAAATGAGGTTTTGAAAAATATTTTCATTTTAGCAATAGAATGACATGTGTCCATGATGAACTGTTATATATCCTAAGGAGAGTAAAAGTTACAAGAACCTTATGGGAGGGGTTCTATCTATAATGTATGGGAGGGGTTAGGTGAGTGAAGAACTAAGTTAAGAAATGTAGAATATTCTGATAATAATTATACTATTGTACTAGGGTTTGGATTATTGTAGATAATAGTGTAGACATTAAGAATATTTTAAGGAATCTAGAACCTAATGAGAAGGTGGTAGGGTATTATTTGTACAATGTTCCTGGGATGATTATAAATGACAGGCTATCTTGCCAATCAACTTCATCTACTTCTTTTGTACAAGTTTGAGTGAACAAATGAAGAAGAAAAAGGTGTTTAGTATTTGGGTGAACAAATGAGGAAGAAAACAAATGTTAAAAGAGAATTGCCAATAAAGTTCATCGGCTTCTTTTGTACAAGTGAAGAAATGAAAAGAAAAAGATGTTTAATAAAATTTGAGGGAGGAAACGAGGAAAGAAAGTTTAATATCTTAGTACATTATAAAAATATTATTTAATGTTGAACAACTATGCTATATAATTACATTTATTTTAAAAGAAAAAATGTAATTATATCTTGATGTGTGTTATCCAAACCAAATTAATTCATACTCAATTTTAACTTAACTTTACTATAATCAATATCATCAATATAATTATATAATAACAATTAATTATTAAATAATAACAATCAATCATTTTTACCAATCATATCAACCTTAAATCACTTTTCATCACCATCACTTCATATTATTTTTTTCATACTTTTACATCAAATCAACTTTAATTATATTATTTTAAATATTATTTTAATATACTCTCAAAATACCACTAACAAATAACTATAGTACTTTTTTTAAATTAACCATAGTTAACTAAAAAAATTCAATTTAAGGTTTGGATCAAAATACCACTAACAAAGCTGTTCTTTGTCCCCGATAAAATTACATGATCCAAATCCAATGTGTAATAACTAATAAGTAAATCGTATAATTAGTTGAAAAAACTGAAACTTCAAAAAGAGCTCCAAATTACCCCCAAAACGGAGACCACATCAGATCCACCCCCATATCAATTTCCAATCTTACCCCTCTCTGGACCCCACACGCTGCGAAAATTTTCAATTTTTTATTTGCTCACGCCAAAAACCCCATAACCCCCCTCAAATTCCTCTTCCTTTTACCAACTTCACATTTTCCTTACAACCCCTTCATTGGAAAGTACAAAAACTAAAACAATGAGCAACTGCTATATTTCATAATATATAAATGCTGGAAAGTACTACAGTTCCTTAGGCGAACCATTACGTCGGGATTTGTAATTGTTAGATCATCATATAACCGTCGTGGATAGTTGATCTAACGGTTACAAAACTCGACGCAATGATTCCGTAACGAGACCGTAGAATTACGGCTACTCTTAGATTAACTGACGGTTAACAATTTCGCATATATAAAAAATATATATTTATCATATACTAAAAATAATAGATTTTTTTTATTTATTTATTTATTTATTTTTTTTATATTTGAGTGTGAATGTACGTAGATAGATAAAAATGTATCGCCTGACCTAAACTAAAGACATCCTAGCAAAATATCTATAATTTCATAATATAAAGTATTTATCTTTATTTAAAAATTTATTAGGGATCAACCAGCTTACTTGGCCTCACAACAGAAAACACGCACAACACACATCCCCCATTTTTTGTCCTTTAAATTCACACACACACACACACACACACACACACACTTGACACTTCCCACACACACTGCACAAAACATTTGAAGCGTCATCTCATTTTCTTCACACACACACACACTGCACGCAGTAGTAGAAACAGCAGCCATGCAACGGAAATTCACCTCCGTTCTTCTTCTGCTCACTTATCTATGTGCGCTGACCGTCCTCCACCAGACCCGCCGCTCTCTGGCTCTGACCCAGGACGGCCTCGTCCTCCAGGAGGTCAGGCGCTCCCTCTTCGACCCGAACGGCGCCCTTGCCGGCTGGTCCGCCGCCGCCGGTCCCCCCTGCAGCTGGTTCGGGGTCGGCTGCGACGGCCTCGGCCGCGTCGTGTCGGTCTCTCTCCCCGGCGCCTCCCTCGCCGGGCCCTTCCCACTCGCCCTCTGCCGCCTGCCCTTTCTCTCCAACCTCTCCCTCGCCGACAACTACATCAACGGCTCTCTCCCCCTCTCTATCTCCGGCTGCCGAAGCCTCGTCCACCTCGATCTCTCCCAAAACCTCATCCACGGCTCCCTCCCGCCGACCCTCGCCGACCTTCACTTCCTGAGGTAGTAGAGTCGAGCTTTTTTTTTAATAATTCGTGGGCCTTGGGAACTAGGAAAGTTCGAGAACGAATGATGAATTTTACCAGTGGCTTATTTCTGTTTTGTTTCTGTTTGTGTAAAGTGGGCAGTCATGAAATATCCCTTTGTGGGGTTCTTTGTTGTGGCTCTGCTGTGTTTACTTATGAAGCAGTGCAATTATTTAGCGCCATTAATGGGAAGACCAATCTTTTGGTACATCATTTATGACGACTCAAGTGAATAAAGCAGATGATATACCATACCTTTTTTTTTTCCGAGAAAAAAAGAAAGCCTAATCTGGGCTCATACTTCTTTTACCAATTATGACAGTAAGCTTAATGCCTAAAGAAAAGATCTTTCTTGCATCAATGGCTCCCAATCGGTTTAAATTAGACGAGCTTTTACTCAGATAAATATCAATGGTGGTAAATAGGTGCTCTGTTATTGTTCCAGGTACCTTAATCTATTGGCAAACAACTTCTATGGCGATATCCCAGCATATTTTGGTCGGTTTGAACGACTCGAATCTCTCATACTCATCGACAACCTACTGAACAGCACCATCCCGGCAGCCCTCGGCAACATCACGACCCTAAAGGATCTTCAGCTGGCTTACAACCCATTCTCACCGGGCCCCATACCCGACGAGCTCGGCAACCTGACCAACCTGGAAAACCTGTGGCTCACCTACTGCCAGCTCGTGGGCCCCATCCCCGGGAGCCTTGCCCGGTTGACTCAGCTTCGGAATCTCGACTTGGCCGTAAACAGGCTCAGCGGGCCCATACCGGGCAAGATAATAATGGGCATGACGCGGATCGAGCAGATTGAACTGTTCAACAACTCATTCACCGGGAATCTGCCGTCCGGGTGGTCTAATCTGACCATGTTGAGAAGATTCGATGCATCCATGAACGAGTTAACCGGTGTTATACCGGACGAGCTGTGCAAATTGCCCCTCGAGTCACTCATCTTGAACGATAACCGACTCGAAGGGATAATTCCCGATAGCATTGCCAGCTCGCCTAATTTGAACGACCTCAATCTGTTCAAAAACGGGCTGTGGGGTAACTTGCCGAGTGATCTCGGCAAGAATTCGCCCCTGCAGGTGCTGGACGTGTCGTCGAATAATCTCTCGGGTGAAATTCCCGAGTTTTTGTGCTTGAATGGAGCCTTGGAGAATTTAATTCTGATGGTTAATGCGTTTAAGGGGACTATTCCAGAAAGTCTCGGAAAATGCCGGAGTTTGCTGCGTGTACGGTTGAGGGACAACAGGCTACAGGGGGAAGTTCCACCTCAGTTCTGGGGCCTGCCACGGGTTTACTTTCTCGAGCTATCGGGAAATGCCTTTTCTGGAAATATCCCGAGCTCGATACGCGGCGCGAAAAACTTATCCATCTTGGCAGTTTCAAATAATAGATTCTCAGGAAGCATACCGAGCGAAATCGAGTTATTAGATGCTTTGATCAACTTTGCTGCGGATGGTAACTCGCTTAGTGGTGAAATCCCGAGCAGCATTCTGAATTTAAGGCAGCTCGGGAGGCTCGATCTTAGCAGTAACAATTTTTCGGGTGGGATTCCTACAGGAATAAAGTCTCTGAAGCTGCTCAACGAGCTCAATTTGGCTAATAATCACTTGTCGGGCCATATACCAGACGAGCTTGGGGGCCTTCCAGTGCTCAACTACCTCGATCTTTCTAACAACAACTTTTCGGGTGAAATTCCTGTCTCGTTGCAGAATCTGAAGCTCAACAAACTAAACTTGTCGCGAAATATGCTTTCAGGGGAACTGCCTCCTCTCTTCTCAAACGGAGCTTATCGGGACAGCTTTCTCGAAAATCCCGGGCTGTGCTTTTATAATTCCAACTCGTGCAATCGCAACGAGGAGAAAGCAAATCGGGTTTTTTCGTGGGTGCTGAAGTCCATTTTCATCACAACGGGCCTCGTTTTCCTTGTGGGGATTGTTTGGTTTCTGCTGAGGTACAGGAAACTGAAGCAAACGGCCGAAGGAGTTGCCACAATAACTAAGTGGACCTCTTTCCATAAGCTCGGGTTTAGCGAGCTCGAAATTAGCAGCGGCCTCAAGGAGACAAACGTGATTGGCCGAGGAGCCTCGGGTAAAGTCTACAAGGTCATTCTGAGCAATGGAGAGGCCGTCGCCGTGAAAAAACTGCACGATACGTTGAAAAATGACGAAAACGACCCCTTCCCTAGCGAGTTTGAAGTTGAAGTAGACACATTGGGGAAAATCAGACACAAGAATATCGTGAAATTATGGTCCTGTTGTGATGCGGGAGACTGCAAGCTCTTGGTGTACGAGTACATGCCGAACGGGAGCTTAAGAGACTTGCTGCATGGCAACAAGAGTAGGCTTTTGGATTGGCCCACGAGGTTTAGTATAGTTTTGGGTGCTGCCGAGGGGCTCTCGTACTTGCACCACGATTGTGATCCGCCGATCGTGCATAGGGACGTGAAGTCAAATAATCTGCTACTGGACGAGGACTTTGGGGCAAAAATCTCAGATTTTGGGGTTGCTAAGGTTGTTAAGGAAATCGAGAATCGTGTGGAGTCAATGTCTGTCATTGCCGGTTCGTGTGGCTACATTGCACCAGGTGATCTTTCGAAGTTCTATACAAATTTTCAGCTACATAATCTACATTCTGGATCGAGCTAACATAATATGTTTTTTGATAAATTTATATACAGAATATGCATACACGATGCGTGTGAACGAAAAGAGTGACATATACAGCTTTGGTATAGTTATTCTGGAGCTCGTGACACGAAAACTGCCGACAGACCCAGAATTTGGGGACAAAGGTTTGGCAACTTGGGTCTATACGACCTTGGGCCGGGATGGGCTTGATCGTGTGATCGACCCAGAATTAGATTCGAGTTACAACGAACACATTTGCAAGGTTCTTGATATTGGGCTCGTCTGTGTCAGTAAACACCCGACCAGTCGCCCCTCCATGCGTCGGGTTGTTGCTATGCTGTATGAATCGGGTGCTGGCATGTCTAATAATAGCGTAAAGGAAAAGGATAACGGTAAACTTTTGCCTTGATAAAGGTTAGAGCCTGCAACATTGTACTTACATTACATCTGTATTGATGAAATTACTTTTAGATTACAATATTTGTTCACCTGTCTGGAATTCCATTTCCTAAAATATCACAAATTCTCGTGCGAGTCGATTAGTTGCAACCCTACCTACTGCTCCGAACATGCATTAAGCTTGAATAGAATCTCTTACATAAATCGCACGCTGTGTAAATACATTCACCACAATTTGTTTTTGACAACATCTGCCAAACATAAAGATCGATGTTATATGAAAAATCAGTTCATGCGGAGGATTATTTTCCTCACTTTTTTCTTCAAACTATGGATACTTTGTTGTCAATGGCTTCCAATTAGCAAAATGAAAATCTGTTACAGAACAAAAACTGTAAACTGAATGCTCAACATCAGTCTTTCCAATCCCTTCAAACAAGTGCCCAAAGTTTGAAAAGTTAATCAGATGTTGCTGTTGGTATCTCAACATCAAACTGTTGTTTATTGGTGCCTTAAATGTTTCATCTTCGGTTTGCCAACCCTCAATTAGTGAAACGGGACCCTAAGACACCGGCCAATACCTATCAAATCAAGACCAGGATTTTGATCTTTTAACGCCCAACTAAGAAAAATTAATTAATGAATGCGAGACAATCGGGTCATAAAATCTCTGAGGCCTGAAGATCTTTTTTGATGTCCCTTTTCAGTTCAGAGTTCAACTGTAAGTTCTATTCAATGTAATCAGATATATCTGTCTAACTTAATAAGTTGGATGTAATTACTTACCAGATAGGGAGTCGAGAGTTCTGCACACTGTCATTTACGTATACTAAAGATCATGTCTCAAACTTGAATATTATTCAAAAGGCACGATCAACAAGCGTGACTCACTGCTCATTTCACTATCCTCTCTCTTTCAATAGAACAAGTCCCCTCCAGTGACAGTAAGAACCGAAGGATAAAAAAGAAGTAACTAACGTATGCAATGACCAATCCAAAATCCCGAGTCTCAATCCCAAGGAGAATTAAACACACATGTATAGCTACATAAAGTTAACAAGACACAAAAATCTTTCCTTTATCCACGGTAGTAATTTAAACTCTCATCACTCCCTTAATTAACTCCATGCAACTGAAGAGGTACAGCACATAAGGGAAATGCAAGATTCTAGAAAGTTCTTGACATTTCACTTAGCTTGCTATTATATATTGTGATTTATGAATTGGGTATTTTGAGGCAGTAAAGGCATCCACATATTCTACACGAATCCAAACACAGTCCGTTCTCTTAGTCTCGATTCACTTTATTCAATTGTCTTGTACAGGTAAATGCAGAATATTGCTTGTATACAGGCAAATACGGATTTAAGGAAACACACAACAAGCCATGCTAGATATGCTGTTACGTCGAATTAGCATGGAAGAGTTTATGTGCGCGGCATAAAATGACCATGGAGATAACAAAAATTAACTCCGATATTTTCCCCGTGTATGGTAGCCCTACTATATATCTGAAAGATATTTTCACCTCAAGTAACTAACAAGTTCGAGGCTTTAACCTTGTCACAGAATATCAATATCATCATTTCAAGGTAAAAACACTTCTGATGGTTCGATAATATACAAACACGAAATTTCGAAATTCAGTTCCATTTTTCTTCCTAGTTGTTTCGAGTTACAAATTTTTTCAGCAGCTTTACCCAAAACAAAAAATCGATGAGCAAAAACCTCGTATAAATCAAGCCACAACCTGGAACAATATCATATTCGAGTAGTGCTAATACAATAGTGCCATCATCAATGTTCTTGTACTAGTAAGGAAAAAGATATCTCACCCAAAGTTTCGGTTTTTATCAACTCTGCTCCCTTTTCTTCTTCCTGAAAATATAAACATCGGTCTCCTCGTATGCGTACTCGGGATGCAGATGCTCGTGCGGGATTTTTTCGACATCGAACACGCTCACGGACATTTCCCAGAACAGCTCGTGGGCCTCCGGCGACCTCAGCTGGTACCCGAGCAACACGACGCCGTCGTCCGCCACCAGCGCTTCCATTGCCCTGATCAGCGGCGCCACCGTCTCCTCCAAATAGACCACGTCCGCCGCGATCACGAAATCGAACGGCGGTTTGAGCGACCGCGTCTGCTCCCCGTTCCCCCAGTAGAGCTGCGCGGTCTTTAGGGTTTTCTTGAGCGCCGGTTTGTTGCGCTTCAGGTTGTGCTTCAGAGCAGGCATGACGGGGGCTATGTCGGTCAGGACGATGTCGTGGAGTCCGAGCACGTAGAGACTCATGGAGGCGGCCCCGCAGCCGGCACCGAGCTCCACCCCTCGCTTGTCGGCGAAGTTCAGGAGACCGGCGTAGGGGTTGTCGCCGGCGGCGCATTTCAAGGGGTGCCAGCGTTCGGCAAACTTCGCGAGGACCAAGGAGCAGGGCCAGACGGAGGTGCCGACGTGCATCGAGCCATTGTCCTGCTGGATTGAGAGGCGCGTGTCGAGCACGGACAGCTCAATCACCGGCGAGTCTGTGAATTTCATAATATTTTTTTTTTTTTTTTTACCTGGTCTGCAGAATGTCGAAAGTCGAAACCCCAATATTTGAGAGATTTGAAATGGGCTTAGGCGGAGTTAGCCCAGGCCCAATGAGCAGTAATGTGATCCAACCAGAAGTTGAACTTATGTCACTAATTTATGCAATAATCCAATTTTATTTATATTGATTATAATCCAATCGAACCCATCTATTGTTCAAGGAATGAAAAACAAATTTGTTTTGTTACATATCAAACTATGTTCAATCTTCCATCAACGTATAGGTGCACAACTGCACGAGCCTATTGACAAGTATCTAGATTGATATTTGAAAAAATATTTGTATATGTTAATACAAAACATAACATTCAATAGAAGTTCTAGTGTGATCATGGCTCTTAGTTTGGAGAATCATGATGATATAGCCGGCTAATCAACTCGGTTGCAGTGAGCTTGGTGGATCGGTCGGAATTAGGGCTGCAAACGAACCGAGTTGCTCGCGAGCGGCTCGCGAGCGCTCGAGTCAAAACTCGACTCGAGCTCGGTCAAACTCGAGCTCGAGTCGAGCTCGAGCAGTTCGAGTCCGTTCGCGAGCCGATCTCGAGCCCTATTTTCATAGTCGCGAGCTGCTCGACGAGCAGCTCGTTATATATGTAAATTTACATAATAGCCCTTAGAGGTCCAATTACATTGTATATACTTTAGGGTGCATTTGGTCATTTTATTATTTCATTCCACTTATCATATTTATACTTCCAAAAACTAAATAATTTACATTTCATTTCCTTCTTCATTCTTCTCCCGTTCTCTACCCCTAAAAACCCTAGCCCGCTGCCCGCCGCAATCGCCATTACCATCACCATAGTCCATCTCTCATCACCATCACCATCGACATCGCCCCATCGCTTATCGCCATCTCCCTCGTCCGTTGCCCATTGCGGTCTCCATCGACCCGTCGCCACTCTTCACTCTCCCGTATCCATCTGTCCGTCGCCATTCCAGTCGCCATCGCCCATTGGTGCGAGATGAACGTCATAGGCTCACGGTCATAGCTCCGAGGGATGTAAGTTTCCACGTCTTACACTCTTACCTGCTAAAATTCTGTGATTTAAGTTTGATAGGGAACATGATTTTTTTTAGGTGAATATGTAATTTCAAGAGGTAATTTCAGTTTGTGATATGAAATTTCAGTTTTTGCCTGTAATAGGAAGTATTCGAACATTAGCACTTTTGTTTTCTGCTCAGGCATTTGTAGACATTATGCAAGAATTTTTGGGACTCTTTTCTTGTTTGAAAAGATGGTGGGATCCTTTTCTTGTTTGAAAATGAGCTTGCTGTGAATCGTCTTGAAATGGTAAAGTAGACATTATGCAATATTATAGTTTTTTACCCATCACTTAACCGTCACTAGTTCTAATCAAATTGTACTGTGGGAGATTTTGTTGTGTTCTAGTTAAGTGATTTTGTATAGAAGTTGTTCTTTTGTTACATAATTATATTTTGTGTTCAGATTATTTATCTTTACGCCCATGTATTATGTATCTAGTTAAGAAGCTTGATTACTGTTGGGTTAGGGATGTTACCAGTTGATTTTGCTTTCATTTTTTAGCATTTGTTTACTGGTAGGGTCATAGTTGTTTGAAGCTGTAATAGACAAAGGTACAGTCTTTGTGAGTACTACTTGTTGTGTATTGATGAAACAGTTACTTGATTACACTAAAGCTTGTATATACTAATTCTTCATTGTTATTGCTATGGGAATTGGGATTTCAAATTTGTATTTCTTTATTACTTGAAAGTTGAAAGCAGTCTGAACCTGGCTATTTCTGGGCTCATTGGTCATTGGTGAAATTAGTATCTGGTTGACTTTTCTCGTTTCCTTTCAATATTTTTTGGCTAGTTATATTCTGCAGAGATGCAAATTTTGAAAAGCACCTGGTTAGAACTAGGGGTGGGCACGGTTCGGTTAACCGAACTTTTTGAGGTATTTGCTAACCGAACCGAACCGAGCAAATATTCGAACTCGCTAACCGAAACCGAACCGAAAATCTCGGTTAACCGAATTTTCGGTTAACCGAAAAAAATCCTACTATTCGCGAATTAACCGAACCGAACCGAACCGAGCGAACCTAACACAAATCTGTTTGTTCGCAAATAATAAACCGAACCGAACCGAACCGAACCGAAAACATTAATATAAATATAATATATAATATATAATATATAATATAATATATAATATATATTTTAATAAAATATATATTTTATAAAATATAATATATAATATAATATATATTTTAATAAAATATATATTTTATAATATATAATATATAATATAATATATATTTTATAAATTTTAATATAATATACGGTTCGGTTCGGTTAACCGGGGTAAAAAAATCTTAAAAACCGTAACCGAACCGAACCGAGCAAATACTTCATTTGAGGTATTTGTAACCGAACCGAGTCCCCCGGTTAACCGAAAATTCGGTTCGATTTCGATTCGGATCTACGATTCAGCGGTTCGGTTCGAATTTTTTGCCCAGCCCTAGTTAGAACCTTTCCGTGATGTAAGCTTTCATTGCAGTTTTTATTTTTTGAATTGTCAGATTAGGTTGTATTAATTAAAATACTTGGAGAGCATTTGTTTTGTTTTTTTTTTTTTTGGTTGTAATTGGTTTGGTATTTAGTTAACGAATTTGATCTTCACAGATTAGATGCAACACAAGTTACAGAGTTAACATATAATGTCGGTGTTCATAATATGGAGAAATGTCCTATTAGACAGACCTCATTATAAAATACTATTACCAAGTATTTCATGTACATGGTTTGATTATTGTTATTGTTACTTTTGATTGATAAAAAAAATAAAACATATCAAGCTTATATATATATTTTTTATGTGGCTACAGATAACAGACTACATAAAGGATGACATCTCCCTCCAATCAAGAAATATCTTCACGAAGCATTCGATCAGTTGGAGATACTTCTAGCCCAATGGATATGAACAATGCAATTGAAGTTGATAATGAGGCAGAAAAAGTGCCTTCTCTTGGAGATGAAGAGTTAGGCAGTGCAGATGAGGTCGATGTCGAGGGCCTCGAGGCCGAGGCCGAGGCCGAGGCCGAGGAGATCGAGGAAGACCCTAATGAAAAAAAAATTATAATCTTTTAGATACTTTTCTGATTTGAATATAATGTGTGTCATTTGAAATACATTTCTGATGGAACTTGAATATTTCTAGGTGTTGGACTTGGACCTCTACATGCTGATTGCTGAAGACTGAAGAGGAAGGTCTAAAAGTGATGGAGTGCTAGATATGGATGTTTAATGTTTATTGTCATTTTGAAAGTTTCAACTTCCAACTACTAAGTTTTTAATGTGTATAACTTGTTGGGCTAATTTGAATTATAAAATCTTGGACATTTGTTGGTTATTCTGTTGGATAATTTAGATTATGAACTCTTGGAAATTTATTGGTTATTGCTCATTTTACTCATTTTACATTGTATTTTGTTTTTGGGAGCAGGGAAATGAATTTGATGATGGAGTGAATTATGGTGGTGAAAGTTAAGTATTGATGAATTGGATGATGTAGTAGGGAAGTGAATTGTATGAATTGCATTGTACTCTGTTTTGTCAAGTATTTTTGGGCTGTGAAAGTGTTAGTACATATTTAATGTTGTTGTTGGGCATCTTTTTGTAGTAAATAGTTGGTCCATGTTTAGTGTGATTGGAATTTTTTCGAGATGAATTCGAGCAATTTTTCGAGCCGAACTCGAGCAATTTTTCGAGCCTAAGAATTCGAGTAATCTCGAGCCGAGCTCGAGTAATCTAGTTTTTTTGACGAGTCGAGTCGAGCCTCGAAAACTAAGGCTCGACGAGCTCGAGCTCGAGCTCGAGCAGTGTAAAAAAAAAATAGATCCCTACTCGATAAAGTCAATACTCGACTCGGATCGGTTCGTTTGCAGCCCTAGTCGGAATGGAATAGCTTAGTGTCATGTAATTGGATGTCGAGGCGAGCATTGGAGCTATCTAGTCTAAGCTAAAGTTTTTGAATGACCCGATCATACTTGAACTAATCGTAAGTGGTTGTAAGCTAGGTTGGTTGAATTGAAAAACATCGGAATAGAAAGAAGTTCTTAGGTGACGATTGGAAATGCATATTTTTTTATTATTATTGAATTTGATTTATTGAATAAAGTAAGTTAAGACTGCAAATAATTGATGTTAATTTTGAGTGTGTGACTAAATATGGGTTAAAATGTAATGATTAAAGCTAATATGATATAAAAGTAGTAAATTAATAATTTAAATGATTGATACTTAAAAATATATGAGTAGATGAATAATGAATTTTATTGGACAATTTGTAGTAATGATTTGTTGATATATTAATTAATTATTTTGACAAATATTAAGAAGCGTTAAATTGTATTAGATGAATAGTGAATTTTTTAATTAATAATTTATATTCAATAGTTAAAAAAATTTGATTTATTGAATAATTTTTACTCAATAATTTGTATTACATGAATAGTGAATTATTAATTTTTTTTATTAATAATTTTTTATTATTAATGAATTTGATTTATTGAATAAAGAAAGTTAAAGATTCCAAAACAGTTGATGTTAATTTTGAGTTTCTCTGACTAGACACGAGTTAAATATAATGACTAAAATTAATATAATATAAAAGTACTACCTCCTATTTTTAGTATATGTCGTTTTAAAAAGTTGCACACTAATTAAAAATATTTTTTTTGTCAATAATAACCTTATTTAATGAAGATAGAGATGGATGTTTTGAGAAAAATTCAAGAGTGAATATGAAAAGACATAATGTATTTATTGGCCAAATAAGGGTAATAATGGAAAAATATATCCAAAAGATCCAAAACGACATTTATTTGACAAATAGTTAAAAATGCTAGAATGACATTTAAAAAAAATAGGAGGAAGTAGTAAACTAACAAATTAAATGATTGATACTAAAAAATATATGAGTAAATGAATAATGAATTTTGTTGGAAAATGTGTAGTAATGATTGGTTGATATCATTAGTTTACTTAGATAAATATTAATTAGAAGAGTTAAGATATATTAGATGAATAGTAAATTTTGAATAAAAAAATTATATTCAATAGTTAAAAAAAAAAATCCTCCAAGCCAAAACAAAAAAAGTTAATTTCATTGGTGTTGAATATGAAAATAGTAAAAAGAAACTAAATATATTTCCATCTGTTATAAATATATATGGTCCACCACCATTAATTTTATGTATGTGAATGACTATTTTGCCCCTATGTAATTGTATTATTACGGTTATGCCATCAAGAGTTTCCTATAAATAGGAGCTTCAGTTATAATGAAAATCGTACCTAAGAGAAATATTTTCTCTATTCTCTCTCTTTTCTCTCTAGTTTTATAACACGTTATCAGCACGAGTCTCTGCCCTCTAAAGCTCGGTTTGTAATATGACAAGAGTATGCTCTACGGTTGCATCTTAAGATGATCCTCCGTATCAGAAATTTAATTATTACAAATCAATGCTAGTCAATTCCAATATTGTGGACTTACTATGGAGTTATAAGGCCTGGGAGCTATCATGTCGCCAGTTGCCACTGTTAATGACTTTTGCTTTATTTCTTCTATTTGCTCCTTCACGAAAAAGATTTGGCTGGAAGATGTGGTGAGTGTTTTTTGGAAAATCACACTTATCAGTTGTTGACGAGCGTTCTCGGTCAACGGTTAAAAATAAAAGATATAGAAAGCAGGACTGAAAAAGGGGAGAATAATCCGGTCTAATTACGATTTTATTAGACGATCACGTGGTCGGCCTCTCGTACGAGGTCGGCACTTGCGATATACTTACAATTCTTACAATGAGCTTCTTACAGTTTTTAGAGAGAGAAAATAAAGAGAAGGCAAGAGTTAGTTGGAATTCAACAACCCGAAATAAATGAGATGAGCTGCTATTTATAGTGGTCTTTAATATGGCACTATTCGGCTACTGTTCACTGGTCTTGTCGCACAGTAATTCGGCAGGGCAGTTCGGCGTCCGTCTGACGGTTATTTAATGCGATTTGAGGTTTCCCCAATCATTGCCTGACGGGCATTAAATGCCAGCATGGGGGGCATTTAATGCTGGATGGCTTTGCTGACTTAGGCTGGCTGGTAGGGGGCTAGACCTTGATTACCTGTACCATCGTCCAATGATGACCTCCCAAGTGGGAATATTTTAATGTTCATCGAGGCCCGTGCGTCGTCCCTGGCCGGCCTCTTCATACTTTCAGGTCGGCACTTCGTTCGTAGGCTCATGAGACTACGATTAATCCCCTTCCTGTCCGGCACCCTTCCAGGTCGGCAGCTCTCCGGTCTGAGCCTGGCACCGGGCTGAAAATCCGTTCCCAGGGCGGTTTCCCGGCCCCCCTAATCCATGATCCAGCTCGGCACTTTCTCATCAGACCGGGTTTTTGGCTCAAATCGGTTGGCAACGTCTCCCCGGCTCATTCCTGGCTAACTCGGATATCAACATACAGGCCCCCGAGCTCGGATGGGAGGTCCATAATCGTTTCGTCCGAGGTCGCTATAATGATGGCTCAGCCCCGAGTTTGCCGAATTCCACCTCGGCTTTCCCGTTTTCCTTGGGACTTTGTCCGGTAGATTGATATATTAATGGTGCAAGCTGAAGCGACGCCTCCATTAATGCGACGCGATGGTTGTAATTCCTGTCGGCCCTGAAAAGGCGCGCCGTTCCAGAACCTTTACGCGTGGCAAGAACTAATTGGACCACGAGGAACGTTGTGTCGTCTCGGTGGGTAGGGCGGTTACGCGACGCGTGGAACTCACGCGATTCACATGAACCGTTGGATGGCTTCAATCTCCGCCGTCCAATCCGAACAGTTTTTTCCATTAAATTTTTGAATTTCAAACGGTGCCACGTGGCCTTCACCGATTGGACCGAAATTCGTATATATATGTACCATCGTCGTCCCTGAGAAGCTTTACCTTTTCTGCAATTTCGAACGATCTTCAGAGCAAAAAAGCAAGGAAATTTTCAGATCTTCGTGGAGCTTCCTGCAAGTCGGCACCCAAGGTTCTTTCCGGTAATTCTTGTCCTTTCTTCCCTTTCTTTTTCCTTTTTTCGATATGTCGGACTTTTCGAACCCCGCAGCGTTTTCCGGTGAGGGTGAGAGGCTAGCGGCGGAGGAGACGGGCGAGATCGTGGTTTATTCTCCGCCGGCGGTGGATGCAGCACAGCCTCTCCGAGCGACGCCGATTATGGCCGTTCGCGTGACTCGGCCGTCGGCGGCGGCGGCTGACCCGTTTTGGGAGATGCCCTCACGAATCCCGGTAGTCCATATGGTTGACCTCGGCTCCAGCCAATCCGACGACGGAGATAAGGCTGTCCCGGAAGGCGCGACTTCTGACAACGACTCGGACGTCGACCCCGGCCTGGTCGAGGAGACCCTCCGGGGTGATATCAGTGGGCGTGAACGGGTTCCAATGGGACTGGGCGACGCCGAGACCGATGCCGCCGTTGAGGCTGCGACTTCGGCCCCTCCAGGGAGTTGGCGTCGTCCCCCTCGCTCGTGGCCAACTGCCACGAAAATGTCGGCCTGGAACACGCCATCTATTTTGGGAGACGTTGACCTGGTCAAGCTGAGGGGCAAAGTAAGTTTTGGCCCCGACATCCAGGTCTTCGCCCCGTACGCCGGCGAGCGCATTCACTGTCCCCCACCAGGTTGCATCGGGGTTTACCGCCACAGCGTTCGCCTCGGACTTCGGTTTCCCCTACCCGGCTCCCTTAGCGATATTCTGAGCGACCTCGGCATCGGGATTAGCCAACTCGTTCCGACGGTTTTTGCGCGGTTGGTGGGTCTGATCGTGCTGTTCCGTAAACAGGGGTGGGCCGATCCCACGAGTGCGGACATTCGGGCTCTCTTGAATTTCAAGAAGTCCGGCAACACCGGCAATTACTACAGTTCCGTTGCTCCCGGGGTGGATCGGTCCTTGGTGAACAAAATCCCGGAGTCGCTGCACGGCTATATGCCGGAGTGGTTCTGGGTCTCCGGCGCGTGGCAGGCGCCGGATGCCGCCCTGCATCCGTATACCGGTTTTATATCCGGCAAGTGTAAGTATCGCTATTCTTTTCCCTTCTCTAATTACGTGCGTTTTTCCTGTGCTAACAGGTCGGTATTTCCATTTCAGTCAACAATCCCCACTTCGACGCCAGCGACGACCTAGCGGAGAAGATCGGCACTCTTCTCGCACTTGACGAGGAAGAGCGCTTTTATCGCGACCTAGTTTCGGAGGAGAGTCTGATCACTTACGGCCTTTGCTCCGACTTCAAGACCGGCTACTCCGTCCCAGGTTATTTCTTACTTCGCACCGGGTTATTTTGTGTATATATCTATTTATTTAGTTCTGCATCTGATTCTGTGATTGGGCAGTTTACTACCCTCTCCACCGAGAGTGCGGACTTCGATCCGTGAAGGAGGCCAACAAACCCGTCCACGCCAACCCGCAACCCCTTAAACAGAGGAAGAAGATGGCCAGCCGGATGTCCTTCCTGACGAAGTCCAAGAAGGGACAG
>CACSLK010013932.1:3252627-3265889 GCA_902706635.1 Striga hermonthica | reverse complement strand
CACAAGGGCCGCAAAGCTCTCCCTCAAGAGTTTTAACACTGCTGCATTCCCAGGGCTCGAACACGAGACCACTGGTTAAGTTGGAAGAGACCCAAGTCATCTCATTCAAGCGCTCTTGAGTAGAACATTTTCAATAGAGGGCTTTTTGTTTTTATTTTTATTTTTATTTTTGTGAGGTTTTTCGTCCCAAAAATTTCACAATACATATATATATATATATATATATATATATATATATATATATTCGCAATGGCACAATATATATTAATAAAACATTTATTTACAAGTGGTTAACTATCCGAATGAATCAACAAAAAACTAAATTCAGAAAGGCATACAAAACAATTGTAGCTTAGAAACTACGACACTAAACACTCACAAAACTAAAAACAACCAAAACTAGAATTCTAAAGTACTAAATACAGAATACTTAAGTCCCAAACGAGAGAACATAATACAAGCGAAAGAAAACAAACAACTTAAACACACTTAACACACAAGCTACTAGAATAAACTCTCCTCACCTACCGGAAACCACTCTGTACCGCCAAGTCTCGAGCCAACTCTAATGCAATCAAACAAAAGGATAATTACACGACCAACGACCAAACAAGACGGATAAACCCCTTTACAGCTGACTCAACCCGAGTGGACAAACTCAAAAGTAAACCCAGATACAATACCTTAGACCGCCCAGAAGACCCGCTCCATTGTCTTCCCCCAACACGAAATCTGACAGCTGCAGCTCGAAGAGCAACCCCCGCCGAATAGACCCTTTGTTCCACCACCAAGAGCATTGGACTGGGAGAGGACCGAAGCGTAAGCCTCAACATCGACAGCTGAAAAGCAGCACCAGACCCCACTCGTCGTCGGCAAATCAACATCCTCCAACCACCGACCGCCATGACAACCGCGGTGGGCAAAAATCACGTGAAGAGGGAGAGGGACACTGAAATCCTATCGTGGAGAGCAGCACTCGACCAGGACTACCCAGGAGCCAGTTGAAGTTACGGGCGACGGAGCCCCGTCGAAGATGAGGCGAATCAACAATCAAACATCTATTGTAAGAATGTTTTTGTAGCTTAAGAGACATTTGATAAATATTATTTAATTTATATTGATAATATGAAGAGTGTCAGTTGAATTAAAAAATATAAAACACCTAACTCAATTGGTCAAAATCGATTAAAACTGGTTTTGTCTCATATCTACATGCGCTCTTATTTTTTTTTTATGATGCATGATTATAACTTCAATCAAAGTAGATCACATCTACTTACACAAACCTTTGAAAAAGATGAGGACATGATATGATATAGCCAAATTTTATTATGTTTTGGATAGACCTAAGTGATTGGGTGTTCAAACATTCAAAGAAAAAAGGTAAACCTTCCACTAAAATTGTCCCTCAAATTTGAGAAGACGATAAAATATTAGATTGATTAAGAGAGCGTTAATTAAGCACCACACTGTATTATTGATGTCAGAATTATTATTATTATTATTATAAATTGTTGTATTTAATTATGTGACGTTAACGCATAAAATTAATTAAACAATCTAAAGTGAGTTTTGGTCCCACCAATTTAGAAGCCAAATTAACTGAAATTTGCTAATGGCCGCTTGATTAATTTGATGAGCAAACCCGAGTTCACTTAGTTAATGATAAAGCTAAAAATTAAAGATTTAAATATAATATTCTATAGTTCCACTTATCGACTTATTTTATTAACAAGCGATAATAAAAGTTGAGCTCGAGTTCGCCTCGACACATTTATATCTCTATGTATAATTTGATGATCGCTTGCATTGTCAAATTATTAGAATAAAACAATAATAATTACTATATTTAGAGACAGAAAATAAATCTTCTTAAATTGCCAATAAAATAGGATTTCGAGGTGAATAGTGCAATTTTTTCTTATATATTTGAAAAATGAGAAATAAATATGAAGATGCTTAGTGCTCAAGGCCCACTAACGTTTGAGAACCATTAAACTGTTAAACTAGGCTAATCCTTATAGCATATCCAATGGACTGTTATTTGTGTGATTGTGAAAGTTGTTCGCTAAAAAATTTATCGAGCAGTATTTTTTGTACTTCTATTGGTGATGAGATAGCATGAGAGAGACAAAATAATTCTAGAAGTCTTTCTACATGTGAAAGCACTTCTAGAATTGATGACTAATTTTTTTCTCTTTATTTATTTGTTTTATCTATAATTACAATATATAATTAGGTTAAGATAAAAGCTTAAACTGCCAAACACACGAGATGTATATCTTAAAAAAAAATACCTAATAAAAAAATACCAGATCTATATCTTAAAAAAAAACCTGATAAAAAATACCGGACTGATGTATATCTTAAAAAAATACCTGATAAAAAAATACCAAAGATGAATACAAAAAAAAAAAAAAAAAAAAAAAAAAAAAAAAAAAAAACAGATAATACAAAAAATACTAGATTAATACCAGTCCAAAATATATCTTAAAAAATACCTAATAAAAAAAATACCAGATGAATACAAAAAAAATAACAGATGATACAAAAAAAATACTAGATTAATACCGTCTAAAAAATAAATATACCTGATATAAAAAACCTGATGAATATCAATAAAGTTGTGGGTGGTACCTCAAAAAATAAATACGGGATTACAAGAATAATTTAAAAAAAAAAAACACTGGATTACAAGAATAATTTACCAAAAAAAACTATTTATCATGTATTACAAAAACAATTTATAGAGCCTAGGTTTTTTTTGCTGTTTCTATTTTAAACGAAAAAAAAACTCGTGTATCTCTATAGATATCTACCACTAGAGAATTACTTACCAACATGATATTTTATTCCTTCACGTGGACAGAAAGACCATCTATTCAATTGTCAATCCACGCCAACAATTAAGACTAGTCTTCAGTCATTCGACCGGTTACGAGCCGGCCCAACAATCCCAAAAGAAAATGGATTAATAGTGAAGTCTCTGTTGCTTACCAAAATCCGTGATTTTGCAGTGTATTCAATTATTCACGAGTGAAGATTGTTAACCAGGTATGCATCGTGAACTCAATTTTCTCAGTGAATCTTGTACCATCTGACGGACTTAGCTGAAGAACACGATGAATTAGAGTGTCGAAATCAGTGAAGTTTTTAATTTTACTGCACACTTAAGGTTCTTGACGATGTGCGCCGCAATTTAGCTTTTGTTGTATGAATATTTCGAAACTTTGATTTGTTTATTTTTTTGGGGATATGTTCGTTTACTTTGTTGTGGTTTATGGGTTCTGATTTCTTTTCAGTGTAGATCATTTTGTGTTAAGAAATTTTCAGTCCTTACCTTTTATATGCACTGGAAACTGTATTTGTTGGAAAAATGAGCATTCTTGCTATTTGAAACTTTGTTCTTTTCTAGTTAAGTTGAGGGGACAACCTATGAAATAGAAGGATTATGGATGTGAAGTCATTGGCAAAATCGAAAAGGGCTCATTCTCAAAATCACAGCAAAAGGCATCAACCACAACAATCATCAAAAACGCCTTCCGTTGGTTCAGACAGCAAGAAGCAGACAGGAAGGCAAGCTAAAGGGAAAACCCCACAGCCTCATGTCCCAAAACCACTCCCTTCAAATTGGGATAGATATGGTGAAAACCTCGGTTTGGATTCTGAAGAAGCCCTGACTAGCTCCAGTCAGCCGACAGAGTTTGTGTTGCCGAAAAGTAAAGGTGCAGATTATGCTCACTTAATTTCGGAGGCCAAAGATCAATCTCGATCAAGTCGGTCTACGGATGTTTCTCATTTGTTTGGTGATGTTATTAGTGGTATGTCTTCTGCCTTCAATTTAACATGGCGTGTTCAGTTTCTAAAGTTATGTGTTGCCTTTGATTTAATATGGCGTTTTCAGTTTCTAGAGTTTTCGGTTTTATGAAATCTAGACTTCTGCTTATGAATATTGGCGTTTTAGTGTTTTCAGTTAAGTGTCACCTAGAAGTTGTGGATGGAGATACCGTCGTATGAACAATAAGGTTAAATGATGCTTTATTGGTCATGTAAAAGATGCTTTTGTACTAGTGAACCAATTTCCATATTATTGGAATGAGGTCTCTTCCCCAAAAGCTTGTTAGCATCAGTAGGAGCATTGGTGATGGCTTGGGTTCTTTCTTCTCCCTTTCGTTTCTTTATATTTCTGTTAATTTTATTAAGTTTTAGTATCTCAAGAAATGCCTCTGTGATATTGTTGGTGCTTGGTTGAGTGTTTGTGGTAGCTGATAGCTTACTGGCTTCCAATAAGCACTTTGGTGTTACTTGTTAGAAACTTCTATTCAGTTGGAGAAATCCTTTCTGTCACCTTTCTCTATAGTCTATACAATATATTTTATTTTCTCCTGTAATACTCCAACATCCCCACGAATTCGTTATTCCTAAACGAGTCATGAAGGTATAACGGCCTTTGATGCACCAGCTGGATTAACTATCCTTGTTCAAGAGCCCCCCAGTCGAGCAGATTTGAGCAAATTCTTGATTTGAAGCGGTAGAAATTATTTAGTGAAAAACGCATTTATTACTGTTAATTTTACGCGACACACATATTGTAAATGAAATTCTATTTAATAATTAGTAATATGCTTCAGCAGTTATTCTTTTTATTATTATTATTATTATTATTATTATTATTATTATTATTATTATTATTATTATTATTGTTATTATTATTATTGTTATTATTATTATTATTATTATTTCTCATGTATATTATTTTTGTGAAATATTTTATTTGTCGCTTCTTTTTGGACCTTTTTTTTGTATGTATGTATTTCAATCATGTCTATATTGGTATAATAACATTTAACAGCTGGTCCAACGAGCTAAGTTACCAAACACTAATTTCATTAGCTATCGATTATCAGATGATTCTATTAGCTATTTAGCTGCCATCTATCGGATAATCAGCTCCTCCAAATCAGCTCAACCAAGCCAACTCATAACCTAAACAAAATGGAAAGATAGTTGTGATCGAAATACATTAGAGGTTAATGTGAACAACAGCAGATTTCTGGTAGGCAAAATGCGCATCAATGGCCAGGGGGTTTATGTCCAACTAGATGCCTGCCTTAACATAAATGTGCACTAGATGATTTTTTTTCTTACAGCTGGCTGCATAGAATTATACATATCATGACATGGCATTTATTGATATATTTGTGTCTTAGATTTTACTCGGGATTTTGGTCCAATGCTTCTTGCGGCCAAGGGGCAAAGCTTGCTTTCATGGGCTGACGATGACGATTTCGAGTTGGAAGGGAAAACAAGCACCAGTCATGAGGTGATTTTTTTTTTTTTTTTTTTCAGGCTAATTAATAGTCCCCGAGGTCATATAATCCCTCACCCAGCTATGAATGCTCCCATAGTTCTTTATAAGCATTAACTATCAAAAGAACTTGTAATCCTGATCTTATGTATAAATGTTACGCACATTATTTGATATATCGTGTCATGGCCAGAACTAAGACTTAATGCTCGATGACCTTTAGGATAAACTCAAACCAGCTGACACACAGGCCGCAGAATGAGTACTAAGCACTAAAACCAAAAATTTGACAATTCAACCTGTTTCTTGGCTCTATCCATATAATGTCAATTCTACTTTTATCTGATTTTTATGCCCATATATTGCATTTTATTATTACCTTGCTAGTTCTCGTAATAGCTTATCATGTATAAATATCCAGTGCCAAACTAGTCCTGCAACATTTGATGATTTACATGTGCAACTCTTGGACCAATACAACAGTTACCTATCTTCATATCAAAGAATGAATATAAGTATTCTATTATTGATTAGCTACCAGATAGGAATTACTGTAGCCGTAATTTTAGCATTGAACCTCCTCTAATCAGCCTCGGGAACTTTGGTGAAATCTGCAAACATTTTCCAGAATTTTATCATCGGTCAGTAGGACTACCATAACATGGATCGCTGCATTGTGATGATGCACACAAAAATAGTGCATATAAGATGTTGTTTATGATTCCCAGTTGTTTTAACTTTTGGCTGATAGCGTGTTGTGTGGTTCAGTGACATAATCCATCAACTTTGTCGTTTGAAATTGTTTACATAACTCTTGGTACTATTTTGTCAAGTATGTACAATTTTTTTGGCTTTTCATGTTTTCCGTTGGTATTTATGTGCACTCAATCTTTTCATGCAATATAAGTATTATCTTTGTTTATAATACGTTTTGTTGCTTGGCATGGTATCCATCACCTGCAATCACGTTTTTGTGTGTGTCTGCCTTTCATTCTTTTCATCTAATCTAGTTACATTTTTTTATTGTGCAGGCACCTTTTCTTTCACTTGATCTGAAAGCACTTTCTGAACAACTTGCAAAGGCAAAGCTGTCAGAGAGGTGTTTTCTAGAGCCGGATCTATTTCCTTCGGAGCTGGTATAGTAATTTCACCTTTAATTCTGCTAGTTATTTATCTCTGATTTAGTTTTAATGAGAGAGAGCAATCATACACATGGCTTTTCTGTTTTCTCACACATTATAAAGAATATCGATGGGTTTTGATTCTACTCCATGGTGTAAAACCTGGTTGTACATATATGCCTTTCCCTGGCCTCATCTATTCTAATGTTGATTTATGATGCCTGATTTCAAAATATTGTGGCAGTTGGACGAGTTACAAGCATGCGATGAAGACAAACATGATCCTAAAACTCGTACATCTGCAACCGAAACAAAATCCAGATTCTCATCTCCTCTCCATAACCAAGAATTTAGTCAAAACTATGGACCTTCATCGACCAGAGATCTTCTTGTACAAACCCCCGCACAAGCATTGGAAACTTTGAAGCAAGAAAACATTGGAATCTTGCAGTCACAAGACACAGCGAGAAGCATTTCACGAGAATCTATTCCAGAGCAGATATTTGTTCCCACTGCTAAAAGCCCATCGATATTTGAGGCGGCAAGTGCAGAAGCAGAACTAGATATGCTTTTAAGCTCTTTTGGGGAAACTGAGATTGTTGAGTCAATAGGTGGAAATGTGAAGAATCATGAGCATACACTGACATCGGCTAATATTGATGATGATATTGATAAACTACTTGAGGAGACATCTAATTTGACGGTTTTAGACGGTAGAAGGGGATCAAATGAGGTAAGTGCAATAGCTGATGATAGATCGTCCGCCTTGAATGCCGACTCTAAGTCTAAACTTTTGGACGATTTTGATTCGTGGTTGGATACAATTTGATTTTTCTGTGTTTAGATGATTTTGATTCATGGTTAGATACGATTTGATCTTACTGTTGCTATAGCTTGTTGTGATGATGTGATACAGGTTATCGGTTAATTTGTTAACCTCTGACATTGTAAGTGTTGATTTCTGTAAAACTCTGTTGCACATAAATCTGTGGTAAGTTTAGAACTTTGCTGATGGCCAAAAAAATAAATAAATAAATAAATGCATTTTGTTAATTTTTAGAGTATCTCTTGGGAGATTGGTCTATCAAGGAGAATGTCTAATTAATAAATTATGCCACAGAGAAATCTTGTGATGTGTAAATAAATTAGTCACTTGGGTCCATTGCTATAAAATTATTATTTAATAAAATTTGTCATAGTAACATTTTATTATAAATAAACTCAACATATTTACTATTCCAGACTCCTTGAAAAACAAGATAATCCAAGATTTAAGCACCGAAACACCTGCAAATCACCATCATAAATGAAAAGAAACAGAAACGGTGTTCCAAATATCGAAAGGATAGAGAATTTTTTCAGATGCCCACAAATTTGGTTCATCAAAGCATAATACTGAATCCACTACTCACTCATTACAGCATTGCTGCTCCAGTTTTATGTCTGAGACTCCCTTAACTTACCCCCAAAAGGTCTGGTCATCTTGAGCATTCAGTTTTTTCCACCTTTCAAGGACAGATCCTGAAGGTTCAACAAAAGCTCATCCGAGTTCAAGTACACCTTGTTGTTTGAAGAAGAAAGTGTGTGCGCAATTTCCCTGGATGCTTCGATTCTCCTGAGCGTGATAAAAGCCGGGTTGTTGGCAATAGCTTGACCAATCAGCTGGGCACTCTTGGCCTCTCCCTGGTTACCAAATCAGGAAAAAATTGAACTTTCAGAAAAAATTAAATATTAAGCTTCGAATTTTTCTGGAGGATTGGACCCCATACATATTGATTAACAAGATAATTGAACTTTACGTAGATGACTCGAAGTTTTACCTGAGCTCTAATAATTGCACTGCGCTTGTCTTGCTCGGCCTTTTCGACCACAAATTTGGCTCTCTCAGCTTCTTGTGCAGCTACCTGCTTAGCTTCTATGGCTGCAGTGAATTCCCTTCCAAAGGTCAGGCTGGTAATTGACACATCATCCAGTGCAATGTTGAAGAATGCAGCTCTCTCGGTCAATATTTTCCTGATTTCCCTACTGACATTCTGCATTATGCAAAGTGCCGTCAATATATTATCAACATTATTGGGTGATTTTGCAGTAATTCTTTACAAATGTAGGCCAATCATTTTAAGAAGCACCATAACATAACCTTCCCCAGGTAACCATATAATTTTCCCGATGAGCAGAAAAAATGTTCAGAAAATATAACACTTGCTGTGTAATCAAGCATACAACCACTCATTCTAGCGATTATTGCTCGGAAAAGAAATCAAGAGATCTTATTCCTTACCTCTCTCTGGGTAATGAGCTGACTTGCATTGTATTGAGCAACAACAGCTTTCAGAGTCTCGTGGATTATTGAAGGCAGGACTCTTTCGTTGTAGTTTTCACCAAGAGTTCGATAAATGGTGGGCAACTGGTCGGGTACAGGACGGGTGAGAACACGAAGACCAATCTTGACCTGTAAAAATGATGTAAGTGTAGATAATCAGGCTTACGGTACAGGAATAAATAAGATAAAGTATATACTGCTACCTGAGAAACCAAGCTCCATTAACAGACAAATCAAGCTAAATTAGTGTATGGATTGCATCTTCTATTCATCCCATTAAACAGTAGCCATTGCAATAAGATAAAGTTCAATAACTTCCTCAATAGAGAGGAAACAGTAAACACAAAGAAAAGGAGAAAGTGATATATTCATTTGGCATGTTCATGTTTTCTGAAACTTGTAAGAAAATTTCCTAAATGAAAAGCTTAAGTAGAATGCTGGAATAAGCAAAACCAGGTAGGTGGATGGACCATAACAGAATCTAGGCAAAAGTACTTGAAGTTTGCAACTGAATTACTTCCTGTACATTCTTTCATCGGCAACAGGACCTTTTAACACTTTACATGAGGATAATAAGTTAAGCAAACATATTAAATAATTGGTAATAAACATATGATAAGATACTCGCACAACATAAAGAGAGAATCAGCCTGATCTCCAAAGGCAATGTGAATGCAAGCAGGGCGGGGGTAGGGAGAGAGAGAAAGAGAGAGAGAGAGAGAGAGATTACCATCTGAAGGTCACGACTGCCTGATGTGCTCTCCACTAGATGTGGTCGAGCCCGGACATCATAAATGACAGGCCTTTCAAACCATGGGATCATTATGTGCGTCCCTTCAGGATACACCTGTAAGTTCGCAGCATACACTAAATAAATTATGAAGTCTTCATAAATACAGAGATTGGTTCATACTGAACAAACCATAAAAAAAACCACGAGTATTTAAGATGGGAAACTGATGTCAAGACTTTTCCTGCAAGAGCTGCAAATGTTAGGGTACAGTAAGTTTATTAACCAGTCTAACTAGTTCATACGGATCACCCATACATGTGTGCGTGTGTGTGTACAAATATGCGAGCTTGTGGTGTGGATAAATCTGCAGGACTTATCAATAACTTTTAACCAGCAACACAAGTACCATGGACAGAACTCAATCAAAAGAATTCTTATAAATATATTATTGCTCATTCATGACTGAAGTATGTAATCAGAAACAGAGTCAGTTTTTATGGCTCTCTGTCTTTCGTGCAGACACTGAAGTCAAAATGCTATTAGCTGATTCAGAAACATAACAGCCTTGTAAGAAAATATACTAAATGTATGATGGAGATTTCGAAAAGACACAACCTTATCTTTGATCCCAACAATACGGTTGAAAACAATAGCACGGTGTCCTCCCTCAACATTGTAGAGACTGTTAGAAACTCCATACACACCAAGCCCTGCAACAACTCCCAGTTTGATTAAGGCAGAGACCGCACCCCCGCCAGGCATCTTGGGAACATTGACATTCTTAAAATTCATCTTCTAAATCACTGCAAACTAGCACATGGTTGGTGACAAACATCACGTCAGTGTTCCATAAAATGATGCATTGCCATCTACAAATTAAAAGTTACGAGAGAAAATAAAATGACATAACCAATCAAACATAAACAAGAAGAAACCTATGAGTGGACTATCACATGCAGAAAACCGACTTCAACTAGGAATAGCATATGACAATTTGAGGGAAGTGGGTTCTAAATTAGACTAGACCTGTGCAACTGAAATGATCAATTTGTAAATATTTGAAGACCAGGGGTATATAAGGGGCTTCAAGAGGGTGGTTTCATAGTATGAAAGTTGTATTCTCAAGCTTAAATCTTCCACTTTCATATCTATAGAAGAAACTAAAACACTGAATGCAGATTGAGGTGAACTTGAATCAGAAATTTGGGTGGAGGAGATGGAAATACTGATGTCTCGAGTATTCCATCAGCTAAAGTTCAGATACCAACGCAAGCTAACCCTCGACGCCCTCGAATCCACCTCGATGCAAATAAATAGACACAAAAAAGCAGTAAATTAACGAAAGTTCATCCCCAACTATTCATAACAATGAAAAAAGCAAACAAAATATAACACTTAACCCCACAGAGATGTTTGCCCACCAAAAGGGCTTAAAGACCAACTAAAACGGACTAGATTACAATGCGCCTCAAACATTCAAGATTGCAGCCACCTCACGTACTCCTTTCTTAACCGGATAATGTTGAAATGCAAAGGAAAATGCAACTAAATTTTGTGAGCTTCAAACAACTAAGGAAAGGGAGAAATCACCTCAAAGAATCAAGAATATATGAAGTGGGCAGTAGAAGTTCAGAAAAGAGCGAATGAAAAGTGGATCTACATACCTTGATTGCGACGGACGAAGTTGAAAATGGTGGAGTATACAATAATACAAGATGAGAAGAGGGCAGAAGGGTTTTAGATGGAGAACTTGTAGAAGGGGTTAGTATTAGGGCTTTTCTTTCACTTTTTTTTTTTTCTTTTTCTTTTTACAATCTTTTATTTTATACATATTAATAATTGTGCAAGACCATATTCACAAGTGTTAATTAATAAGTTACACATAAAAATGTTTAAAAAATAAAATTCATGTTTTTCTTTAAATAGTTTAAACATGTATTATATGTTTACTAGTATTTGATCATGTGCATTTGCACAGATATAAAACACGTTTTTGTTTGTATTTATTAATTAGACATGTACTTTTATCATATAAAGTTATTATTTTTTCTTAAGTTATTTTTATCATTCAAAATTAATTGAGACTTAAATTTTATTTTAACCAAACAACGTTTACATTAGTAACATGAATAAAATAATTCATATATCTGTGGCATATATTAAGAAAATACACATAAATAAAACAATTATTGGTGTTTTTGATTTTTAGAAAAAAAAAATATGTGTCAATCATATTTTTCATCCAACAATGCAACTAAATATAGCGGTTACAGCTCTGAATGTGTCAATCAACTTTAAGTTCCAACATTAGCCGTTACACATTTGAATATTTTGATACCAATTTTATAATTAATTTAGTAACTGACTGAAAAAATAAAAAATAAAAATATATATTAAGGTGTAACGATTTTAACACATTAGTGAGTAGTTAATATAAAAAATGTAACTCCTTTTGGAGGGAGATGAAAATAGTTTTATTAAATGTTTTATTAAATGCATTAGCTAGTAATTATATATATATATATATATATATATATATATATATATATTCAAGAATATATTCATTATTCAATACTCACGCCCTAATTATTTAATAACTACAAATAAATACACTCGTGTATTAAATTTTAAAATTAATATGAAAATTTGTTATTGTATGACTTACCAGTGTTATAGTATAATTGTTTTTCTAACTTATACCAAATAATTACTTTAAATAAAAATATATTAATTGATAAATAATTTTATTTTATTTAATATTAATAAATAATTTTATTATCACTATAAAATAAATATAATTTATTTATTTAATACATATCATATGGATGTCAAATCGAAATTCATCAAGAGATGAATAATTTGATATATTATACATGTAACATTGATAAGAAATACAGAAGTTGTCAACTTTTAAATACATTTACAATTCAATTGTTACCATAGGAATTGTTTTTAAATACAATTATTATATCTAAAATGACCATAAATAATCAACATATTTATAAATACTCTGAACCTAATTAAAATCTAATCAAACCGAATACTGAAGCATGAAATTTGCCACATAAGATCTCAAAATGTAACTCTGTCAATTAGATTCAGCATATTCTTTAATTATATATATATATATATATATATATATATATATATATATATATAACATGATTAGTTTTTCTAATACATCTTATCAATGTTGTTACTCAATAAGTTTAACATATAAATTCATTTTAACTCATGAATATTGAATTATTTATTATGATCCATTGATAGTTTAAAAATAAAACAAAACAGATATAATTATTTTATTTTACAACAAAAATATAAATATTAAAGAAAACCATCAAAAGAATTTATTTTGCATATGCAATATTGACATCAAATAGAAATTTATTAAAAAAAATAATAATATAATCAATTTATATACCATACATAAAAATGTTCTAAAAAATAACAAAACCATTAAAATGTCAAATATATTTATAATTTAAGTTGGTCAAGTATTTTATAATTTCAAAATTCATAATCTTTATGGAGCTTAGGAGCGCGCCATAGTACCCAAATAATCGATCGACGAATTCAATTTCCTCGTCTAGAACCTCCTGGACTATCTTCAGGTAATTGGTTCTTAGGAGCGCGCCATTCAAGATCCTGAATTCCTACAGCAGTGCAACCACCGGACACCGGCTTCGCCTTATCCTCCAGCTGGCGAGTGAACAGGGTAGCGTCAGAGAGAGGAGGTAGTGGGTTGTGGAGATGCGGGCGATGAGGAGACATGTG
>CACSLK010013932.1:3204474-3233978 GCA_902706635.1 Striga hermonthica | reverse complement strand
TTTTTTTTTTTCTTTTGTAAATTATTTCTCGGAATCTAGTAAATACAATTAGGCGATGGGCACAACTAAAATTGTGAAGCTCAAGTATCTGGTTTTACTGAAATTTTGTGTGAGTTTAGAGAAGCCCTCGTGAAACATAATTTCCTTAATACTCATTCACTGAGCCAAATTTGTGAACAATTTATGTTCATACGTTATTTAGGATGAAACTAATGCCATCTTATATTTGTGGGTATCTGTTAAAGTTGCTATTAGATAAACATTTGTTAGGAAGGCATGTTATAGTTCAGAACGAACCAAATTTGGATTTGACTCATGAGTAAGGGTCCTACTTTGTTATATTTATCATCTAACATTATATTTTCTCTCTTGTAAGGTATCTTTAAATTACTTGTAAAATCTGATTTCCTCCACAATTAAATTTGTGATACTTCCATCGGGTCACTTGCAAGTTCAAGTGGTGCCTGACTCTTGAAACTAGAATACTTAAACGACAACTACTTCTCGTTGAGACAAGCAAAAAAATTGGCATGAGAATGGAGGTTATACAAACGAAACACCAATTGGTTGCAAACTTGAAATTATATGTCAAGTAGATGTGTAATTAAGTTTGAATGACAGGGATCAAGGAACACATTTATGCTTCAGGTCTTAGAGTTTTTCCCTCTGTTATGTTTACGTTTCTGTAGCATTCTTGTGGTAACTGAGTTGAGTTCTGTAAATGTTAGCGATACTGTGATAGCAAATTATTAAGAAATGTCATGCTTGGTTTGGAGAAGTACATAGCTGGTTTAAAATTAGAAAGTTTTGTTGAATGAGAATCTAAAAGTTGCATTTTGCATTAGACCTTGTTGTAACATGGTATTTACTGTGTATCTACAATCTTTCGATAAAAAATTCTGGAAAACGTGCACTATTGTTATTTTCTTTCTTTTTCTTTTTTTATTCATGGAAGTAAATAAAAGCTTTGGTAGCTGCTGTCTACTGATATTTCTTTTGCAGACTGCAATTTCAGCTCTACAATCTGTCCTGCAGGAGGACTTCAAAGCTAGTGAGATTGAGGTAAACTCTTTCCGGGCTTTGGTGTTTGAAATTCTTACCCCTTTTCATAATATTTCTTCTGTTTTTTTACCCCATCAATTTTTATGATGTGCTATTTTTCTGGTGAAATAAATCTTGTGGTCTGTTCCAGGTTGGCGTTGTGAGGAAAGAAGATCCAGTTTTCAAAGTTCTGTCGACTGAAGAAATCGATGAGCACTTGACTGCCATCAGCGAACGTGACTGACCCTGTCCCATCTGTCAAATGTTAAACTGCTACAAATTCGGGTGCAAACTTTGTTTCTATGATGGATAGAGAACTGATGATATGTCCTAAAATTTGTTTGTATTTGTCATTACACCACTCTATCCCCCTATTCAATTGGGATTATTTCGGTTGATTCATCGTATGAATGGGACGTGCATATTTTCGTCTTGATGATGTCATGGTTTTGGCTTGGATTATTTACTGTTTTTCGACTGCTTGAAATAATCCGGGAAGGTAGACGATGCTATGGTGTGTCATGTTGCACCTAGCCTCAAGTTCATACAATAAAATGAGTTAGGTGCTATTTGGTACAAGTGATTCAAGCATATATATGTAATTTAGAAATTCTGTTTTGTCCCACATTTTTAGAGTAATAGAAACTTCGTCGGTCTCACATCGATTGAGTGATTTCTTTTAAGGATCTAATGGAAATAATTGGCCAACTAATTATTCTCTTTTCTTATTATGCTCATAAATAAACCATAGGCATGAAATGTAATGTATTTGCATATCTCTGGCCACAAACTTACCTTATAAGGTCCCTTAACAATCGGACAATTTTCACAACTCTTTTCCACACCTTTCTCAATCTCCTTTTCCTCTCTACCACCACATCGCGTCCATTCAAAAAATAACACTAAAAAATCCATTTTTGGGCCACAAAATTCTGCCACCATGCAAGCTCCTCCACCTCCGTACGTCAGTCTCAACGGCGGCCAAACCACCGGCGGCCGCCCTCCGCCGCCTTACCACCGCCAGGTCCCACGGTACAACTCCTACTACCAGAAGCCGAAATCCGGCGGAGCAAAGAGCTGTTTCCGTTGCATTTGCTGCTGCTATAGCTGCCTTTTCATCATCGTCATTGTCCTATCCTTCTTGGCTTTCTATTTCTACACGATCGAGCACCCCAAAGTCCCTTCTTACAATGTTCAGGATTTCGAGGTCAAAGCCTTTGACCTCACGCCCGATTTCAGCCTCAAAACCGAGTTCCTCGTGACCGTGAAGGCCGAAAACCCGAACAACAACATTGGGATCATATACGGCCACAGCAGCTCGGTCGGGGTTTATTATTCAAACAGCGACCTCTGCCGAGGGAAGCTTCCGAGTTTCCATCAGGGGCAAAGGAACACGAGCTACATCAAAATCGACCTCACGGGGGAGAGCCCGTTCGGGTCGGGCCTGCAGGAGGCCCTGTCTGAAAGCCAGAAGAACAAGAAAATCCCGTTGCTCGTGAAGGTGCGGGCCCCGATTAGCGTGGTCGTGGGGGAGTTCCCGTTGAGGCAGTTCACGGTTTTTGTGAATGTTTCGATGGTGGTGGATAACCTGGCGCCCAACAAGAAAATCAATATTCTGTCGAGCAATACGACGTACGATTACGAGTTTTGAGGTCTCTCGGGGAATCCACGGTTGGGAGATTCTCTCTTTTGCGTTGTATGGATTGGTTTCATGTGATTGCGTGAAATTTTGATTTCACCAGGATTCTTGAAAGGAAAAGCTGCAATGTTGAAATATCTAATAGAAATGTGCATATGTGCAAAAAACTAAAGACACAATGAGAAAATCAGGGTAGTGTCTTGTGGTTAAAGTGATTTATATCTTGGCTCGTGCATGCATATTCATGCTCACATGAAAAAGTGATTGCACCTGCACATTTGCTATATTTTTTCTACATGCAAATCGGTGTTGAGCTCATCATCCGATATGAAGTTTCTAAAGATCAATTGCTAGCAACTAGTCCAATACAATTCTGGGCTGTATCAAAAAAATAAAACCACTTAGAAGTCAGAACAGAGCGAAAATCATTATCACTTGTAATAGCTTAGATATTCCAAATTTCAGGTAATTCAGAGTGCACCATATATACATTACACCTTCCCTGTAATCTCGAACAGCTGAAGATGAAACACGGTAATAAGTAAGAGTCTCCCTACCAAGACGAACTAGTTGGTGCAAATGAATCCAGTCAACTTGTAATAGCTTAGACAGATCCAAAAATACAAGCAATCGCTTTTAAACAGCTAAGGCAGATCTAAAATGAGACAACGTGCAGAATAATATATTACAACAACAAATTCGAAG
Source organism: Striga hermonthica (assembly GCA_902706635.1). Lineage (NCBI taxonomy): Eukaryota > Viridiplantae > Streptophyta > Magnoliopsida > Lamiales > Orobanchaceae > Striga > Striga hermonthica. Next base: position 3,230,593 of record CACSLK010013932.1, on the reverse strand, counting down.
CTCGAAATAACTTAACTGGGGAAAAGGTTAAATATATGACTCGCCCCACAAAGTCGTCTCATAATCTCCTCAACGTGTACAAAGCAAAAAAATAATCACGTCCTGTGCAGAGCCACTAAAACCCGTAAAATTCCAAATCTAGTGGACATTGCATTGTTGCAACAAGGGATGCCCATAATCGACGTACTTATCCCAGAGCGGTTTATACTTCTCCATTCCAATTTTCAGCCAAGGCTTCGAGTTGCCATTAAAGTGCAACACAGCTCCCTTCTCGATCAACTGCTGGTCAACATTCGTGTAGCCCAAGCCCAGCACGTGCCACGACGGGTTCAAGGGCTCGGTCAGCCCATAGAAGGTCAACAGCCCGGGAGGCAGGGTCCCGAGCTTCCACAGAGTCCGGTCCACGTTCTTTTCCTGCCAGTAATGGTAGATGCCTGTCACATTCCTTCTCCTCCACTCAACCAAGTCGAAAACATTCATACCGAACGCCCACCCGCATGCGTCTGGATCAAAATGGTCACGGATGAGCGGGTGTGAGTAGTTCAAGTATTTATGGTACCTATGGAAAGTCTCCATGCACGTCTCGACAGCGCCATTTACGTTTCCGTTCAAGTCGAGGGAGAACAAAGGCGAGAGATCCTTTTGCACAACCACATCATCATCAAGAAATACCACTTTCTTGAGGGTGGGAAAAACTTCGGGTATGTAGAACCTAAGGTGGTTGAGCATGGAGAGGTATTTCGGGTTTCGGAATTTGATTGGGGTCCGGCTGTCCCCACCGTGGCCCGAGAAGTAGTAGCTCTGGGTCTCAGAGTCCTGAAGCTGTTTCAAAACAGGAACATAAGACGCGTTCAGCCACGTAAAATCTTCGAATTTCTGAACATCGACTGTCACCCCATTAAAAGTATTGATTGTGAACCAGGCCCTCATGGCTGCATAATTCACTTCATCTGTCACGAGGTGGAACACGACTTTTCCAGGGTTGTCTGAATTCGAGACGGTCGAGTTCACCACAACAGACGTGGCCAGAATGTTGTCTGAAAATATGCAAAAATGATATAAACTGTTATCTCTCAGTTTCAACGCTGTTTGCCTGTTGTCCAGTCTCCTCTGCAGGTTCGCACTCTGGAACCACTCGCTCGTGAGGCGGACCCCCAGGCAGTAGAGGCTCTTTGGGACTTCCTCAGCTGCTATCTGCCCGTATTTCGAGCTCTTCTCGTTGATGGAGCTCATTTGTTCCTCAAGGCCTTGGATCTTGGCCTTGAGTCGCATGATCATGGTGGAGCTGTCGTAGTGGAGCTGCTGAGCCTGGAAGAGCAAAATGGCCATGTCGCGGATGGCAGTTTCTGATTCCGGGGCCGTGAGGGGAGTTCTTCGTAGGGCGGCATTGGAGAGGAGGATTTGGGAGTTGCGAATCTGGGCACTGAGCTCCCATGCAAATTGCAAATTGTTGCTCTCTTTTGCGATGACGAGGAAGGCTTTGGCGAGGGAGATTTGGTCGTTGAGCTGCCGGGTGACTGAGTCAGGGCTCAGCATCTCGTCCGTGATATTGAGGCCTTCTATGAATTTTTCATGCCTCGAGGACCTCTGCAAAACATAAAGGGACTTGATTTGGAATAATGACGGAAGGAGAGGCAAGCATCAAAATCAATGCAACAATGACAGTCAATTCTGACATGCATATACTTATCCCCTTTTTGTTCCTCATTTTAAGAAGCAGGATATGTCTATTATTAAGGACAAAAGTCACCCTCAAAAGCATTCTGCAAATTTTACAGCATATATGGCCTTTGCCAAAAATAACACATCATACACTAATTCTAAATATCCTCTGCTTATGTGACGCCTCCAACACCGAAATATATGTATATATATCCTCCATATATTCCCTTCAACACCATAGCAAACTAAAATAATGGGTTTGTGTCTACCCCTGTCAGAGTCGCCCTGTCTAAGCACATTTTGCATATACCAGAAATTGCCGAGTAGTGCTCTAGATGCTGGTTAGATTTGGTCTTTTGTACTTATGTATTTTCACTAATACAACCTTTCTTTCAAATAAATAAATGACAATCGTTTGTACTGAACTCTCTTCGACAGAAAAATATTAACTCCCCCAAGAGGAATTCCATCGTCCAAAGAGCACAATCACTATAAAACTAAAACATTAAGAAGTTATCTTAGTGAAATTCCAAATATGTCCTTCTATCAAAGCTGCGCACTTTGTCTATCTGACAAAAGGATATATTCTAATCCTTCGCGACAAGTTAAGCAACTATTATTTCCAACATAAGATATAGCTTAATTGGATAAAATAAATTGATAAACAAAAATTAATTACCTAGTACTAAAAATGGCAATTTACATTTCTTTCCAGAAGCCATTCTCTACAATAACACTAAGATTTCTGCTGGATTACTCTACAATTTTGCCTTATTTTATACACTGTGTCCACTATATCTTTCTACTCAAGCATCAACGAGATAATTTAATCTAGCAAAATAAGAAATGTTTGTACCTGAAAACCTCTCCTATAGCATGCTGCCAGAGCAGGTATAGTACTACACGCTTTACTACAGGAGCAAAAGTAAATAATACAAATACGAACAGTTTCTATGTGGGTTGTTTAGGTACATAAAAAAAAGTGCTACAGAAATGCTATTGCTGCCATCAAGAAAGTATCTTAACAATTTATTACACAGGGTTCTGAACAGCCCGAGCCCCTAGAAAAGGACATAGTAACTCCAGTAGGAGATAACATAGTAAAATCCTAACATAGAACTCCAAGAATCTTGAACGACAACAGGGTCCCATCCAGATGCTAATACAAACACTATGGACAGTAAGCTAACTTCTTTTAAATTCATTCTCATGTAATGATTTTTCTCCACTTAATTATTGAATGAACCATGTTGCACATCAGTACTCTGTTTTGAAAATGGGATATATAGTCATACTCGACTTATGATGGATAAATAAGAACCTACATTACTTGGAATAAAAATATATGTGATCATACAAAATGAAGCGTTGATTATCGTCTCGATCGATGTTACACAGTCGAAATACTTCCACTTTACATAACAGAGCAAGAAGGATTTGGATTTTATTAGCACAGATCGTCCATATGTAAATATTTTACAGGATTCACGTAAACAGATCTTTGAATTATTGATGCTATCTACCAAGTTTGACATCCATTACATTACGTTGTTTCCCGTAAGGATTGCTGATTTGCGGATGACACAGACGTAAAGACTCGGGCGCTACCAATTTTCAAAGAAAAAAAAAAGGTTTGTTGCGTTCTTCATCATTATAACAATAAGCACAATGAACTAATTCATTTCCCAGTAGCTTTAATTATTCAAAACATCAGTGACTCCCAACTTGTTCCCAATTAGAAAACTTTTCAATTGTTCGATTTCCTACGACACCTTTGTTGATCGTATCAAACATCCCCTAATTCTAACAGGAAAGAAAAACCACATGTTGATAAGATAATATAGCCAACTCTACCAGCATCTTTGGTAGATAGCACCAAATACTGATTTACAGTTACAGCTTAGCATAACCTACACCTTGATATACTCACACCTCCTCTTTCCAAATTCGAACTCTATAGGTTCCCATAAAACAATCGCAAAAACAAAACTGAACCAACTCGCAAAAGACAAACGACAAGAAATTCATCAAAAGAAAACCAAACACAAAGCTCCAATGGCCAAAGAAAACATAAATTATCATAATAATATATGAAGGCAGTCCATGTTAAGTTGAACGAGCAAAAATCAGATCCAATTACCTTCGCGTAAGCCGATCTCGCGGCCGGTTGCTGGTTCTCCCGGCTCAACAGCACAATGAAGAGCAAGATCACTAATCCACAAAGCGTCAACCAGAACACATTTGGGATTCGCCGCCTCGCAGGTCGCCGGAAATCTGGGCCCCGTCGTCTCATCTACTCGGACAAAAATACTGGAAGTGGCTACAGTGCAAAAGAAAGCTACCAGCTGTGAGACTTTGGCTTGCGTGGGGATTTGAAGAGCTTTGGCTCAGCTTTAATGGGGGAATTTAAAGGCTTTTGCTTTAGAAATGGAGACGAATCAGAAGGAAGGTCGGTGCAGAGTGCAGTAGAAAGTGTTGAGGAGGGGTTTGTGGAAGATTAACAGATCTCACATATTATTTATTATTTATTTTATTATTATTATTTTACATCATTTAATTCAAAATCTAATTTTATTTTATCACATTGACTCTCTACAATATTATCAATACAATTAAATAATATCAGTCAATCATTAATGCAAATCACATTAATTTTAATTCACTATTCATACACTCATATATTTTTAATTATCCATCATTTTCAGTTAATCTCTTAATTTTACATTTACATCACTTGAATTTTAGTAATTGCGTTTTAAATATTATTTAAATAAAACTCAAAATTTCACTAAATTCTATACTCAATCAATTTTAATAAAAAATAACTCATTTTTTTTTATAAGAAATCTAATCAAAATTAAAATATTATATATCCAATGATTAAGAGAGCGATTGACTATAGAGATTATCCGATTTTGACTGACCAAATAATTTTATTATACTTTTTAATTTAAAATCTAACTCAACTTTATTCCATATTCAACACTTCTCAATATTATCAATATAATTAAATAACATCAATCAATTATCCTCATACATTATATAAACTTCAATTCACTTTTCATCTACTCATATATTTCTACTTTCTCGTCACTCTCAGTCACTTTTCTCATAATTTTACAACATATCAACTTTAATCATTATATTTTAAATATTATTAAAACTTACAAACTCTAAGTCACACTCAAAATCTCCACTAATCAACTTTGTTTAAAATAATTTATTTTATCTATTACATCTAATTAAAATTAAATATTGCATATCCAATCAACCAAGTAACACTCTATCGTTTCGAGAAAAAAATAAAAAAAAATAAAAATAAAAATAAAATCACCCAAGCAACACGAAGGGCTTAAAATTGAATTAAAGTTAAAGTCTTTCCCCTACACTAGAGTAGATCATTAGAAAGACTTGTCTTGTAGGAATTAAGTGTTTTAGCAATTGAAGATTTCTACAAGTTGGGTGTTCTTAATCTCTAGTCTAGTGTGCTACTTAATTAATTAATCTAGCTTTACATATGTGCAAATATATTTGCGAAGCAACCTTTATGCGCTTTAAGTGCAGCCCAATTTTTTTACTTGCGCAAGCATCTTTTTTCACTTAATAAATGAATTATGCTTTATTATACACACCACATATTTAAATAATATTTTTTTTGGTACAAAAAAGGAGGCCTAGGCCTAGGCCTAACGATACTCTAAAACATCACGCGACGTGGTCGAGCCACCCTTAAAAGGTCATGGTTTAGCCAATGCCCAAGTTCCGGCGGCGGGTCCGTAAGACGATGAAGCCCAACCTCACAGGGCCGTCTCCAGAAATTTAGAGGCCCCAGACAATTTATTCAAGAGTGGCCCGTTATCGTATTCTTATATTTTTATTTATTTTAATTGAGCAAATAATAATAAACATTGCTGATAATGAATACGAAAAATACGATGAATATGAGAAAAATAAGTAAATTAAAATACAAAAACTTACAACCTTCTCGTCTCATTCTTTACAAAAAATTATTTACAATACTAACAAACATGATCATCCACTTATCAATCTAAAATCAATTTGAATGTTTATTACAATTCAAACTCAAATTTTTCAAATAAATGAATGCATTGTATATAAATAGCTGGAGATCCAACTTTGCCAAAGCAACTAAAGTTTATATTGTAATTGATTGACATACAAAAGTTACAATTATTTTATTGTAACTGGAATTCAAATATTTTTTTTTCACAGCACCAGATTGCTTTTACACAGATGGATCATAGATTCAGTACTACCTTTTTAATAAAAAGAAAAAGAAATGAAGCCCAACCTCACAGGGCCTCTCCAGAAATTTAGAGGCCCCAGACAATTTATTCAAGAGTGGCCCGTTATCGTATTCTTATATTTTTATTTATTTTAATTGAGCAAATAATAATAAACATTGCTGATAATGAATACGAAAAATACGATGAATATGAGAAAAATAAGTAAATTAAAATACAAAAACTTACAACCTTCTCGTCTCATTCTTTACAAAAAATTATTTACAATACTAACAAACATGATCATCCTCTTATCAATCTAAAATCAATTTGAATGTTTATTACAATTCAAACTCAAATTTTTCAAATAAATGAATGCATTGTATATAAATAGCTGGAGATCCAACTTTGCCAAAGCAACTAAAGTTTATATTGTAATTGATTGACATACAAAAGTTACAATTATTTTATTGTAACTGGAATTCAAATATTTTTTTTCACAGCACCAGATTGCTTTTACACAGATGGATCATAGATTCAGTACTACCTTTTTAATAAAAAGAAAAAGAAACTACATATATCAATTTAAGGAGACAAATAAAATACAAAAAAAAAAAAAAAACAAAGAACTTCTTCCTGGGCAATTCAAGCATCAGGAAATTAAAATCATATTGCAATTTGTCTGGCTCGGACAAAAGAAAGAAAGAACATTTTAAAATTTATGTGAATGGATTTATGTGAAGAATTGGGCCGAGCCCAATACAAATGTATAAGTATATAATACATAAATATATATCTTATATGAGGCCCCCTAAAATGTTGAGGCCCTAGGCAGGTGCCTTATTTTTCTGCCCCTAAAGCCGGCTATGCAACCTCAACCCCATAAGTCAACGAAGCCAACCTATCGGCCGCGAAGTTACCTTCCCTATATATATGAGACAAGCGAACACACCACTCCACCTTGAGTAAGTCTCGAATGGCTTGAACAATTGAAACATGAAGCCCAAGATTATCCTTAGTCCCCGAGACCATGGCAACAACACTGCTATATATTATCCACTTCAACTAATACATGTCGTGAACCCAGATCCCACGCGAGTCGAAGTCCCTGATAAAGACTCCATAATTCCGCTCCAGTGATAGAGCAATACCCCACGTTCATAAGGAAGCCGCCAAGCCATCGACCATTTGCGTCTCGGGCTAACCCGCTTGCACTAACCCTACCAGACGTTGGCACACCGCGCCATCCGTGTTAACTTTGATCCAGTTCGTTGTCAGTATGACTTGTGCAGATGCGTTGGGTCTGAGTGCTCGACGCTATGAGGAAATAGTGATTTATAAATCATTATTTCCTCATAGCGTCGAGCACTCAGACCCAACGCATCTGCACAAGTCATATTGCTTCAGTACCCGTCCACTCTATTCCTAATATCCAGAACGTAATGATCGTACAATCGATCGCACAATGATCGCACAATCAACCGTACCCTGTGGAGTGAAATATATCAATTTTTAATTGGTCGAGTGAAAAATTAAGTAAACTTATATTTTCAGGTGATAATAGATATTTGACAAAATTACATTTTTAGTCATGCTGGTTTAACGCCGCAGCATTTTTAGTCTCAAAATTTCAACTTTTTTCTTTTGACCATGTAATTTAGTATTTTGCAACAAATGACTGAAGATTACAAAGGACTGTAATTTAGTATTTCAGTCCAAATGACTTAAATTGCAACAAAATTTAAAATTACAAGACTTAAATTGCTAATAAAAATTCATCATTTTTTTTTTTAGCAATTTAAGTCCTGTAATTTTAAATTTTGTTGTATTTTCAGTCCTAAAGAACTGAAATTACGTTGAATTTTAAAATCATAAGACTAAATAGCAAAAATGTTCAATTCTTAGGACTAAAAACGCTACTGGATCAAACCAACATGACTAAAATTGCAATTTTGCCTCGATATTTTCACATTTTAATTTCCTGAACAGAAAAAAAAAGAAAAAGAAAAAAAAAGTACGACTTATTAGAAAACATACACCCTTTTGAATATATATGCACAATATCGTACTATAATGCCATTCTTTTTTTCGGTACAAAGAAAGAGGCAAAAAGCCTTATACTACGATATTACGAGGGTGGGCTACCCCGAGAACATCATGTTCAAGCCACGGTTTCACCCCCGTGGGAGGGTCGTCCAGTATATGAAGTCCGCCCGGCATAGTCGATGCTAAGGAAGCAAGGTAATCCGCTGCAAAATTAACTTCCCGATGGATATGCCTAATCTCCGACTTCTATTCTTTTCCCAGAAGCTCCTTTATTCCTACGACAAGACTACCATAAATTCCAGCGTGCTCGCCATTGTGTAACACCAAGTCCACTACGTTCTTGCTATCCACCTCCGCGAGCACCACGCGGTAACCCAAACTCCAAGCCAAAGATAAGCCTTGAAAAAGGCCCCATAACTCCGCGCCCAAGATCGAGCAAAACCCTATGTTCATCACAAAGCCGGATACCCACCTGCCATCCTCATTCCGAAGAAGACCGCCGGTTGAGGCCATTCCAGTCTGCCTAATGAAAGCTCCGTCCGAATTGAGTTTAATGCATCCTTCAGCAGGCTTGGTCCAAGAGAGCCATCGGAGCTCTCGACAAGAAACTACTGCATTTAAATTCTTAGCAAATAAAGTTGCCGAATTGTAATCTGATACCTGTCTGTCTATGGCCAACACACGCCCCAAGATATTCAGTCCGGTTTTCTCGAAAATATAAGAATTTCTGCCGCGCCATATATTCCACATCATGACTCCAAAAACACAACTCCAGTTTTCCACCTGGACATGCAGCAGATTACTGAGGTTAAGACATAACCATCCATCCATATCTGAGGAGAAAAACGAGGCCCAACGAGGAGACGGTAGAAGGCGACGCCACGTTTGGACTGCATGCCGGCAGTCCCGGAGACAATGAAGGATCGTCTCGCGCACCGCGCCACATAACACACAGGCTGCACTCTCCGTTAGGTGACGTCGATAGCGTTCATCGTTGGTAAGCAAGCGTCCTTTAGCAACCAACCACATGAATTGTCGTATTCTTTGGGGACCCGGCCAGCTCCAAACGGCTTTCCAGATGCGCCCGGAATTCTCGAGGTGAGGCCTAACCAAAGAGTCGTATGCCGATTTAGTGGTGAAATGGCCATCGCTCGACCACCCCCAATAAATAATGTCACGGCCCAGGTCCCGAGAGGGAGGCAGAGTGGCTGCAATGCGTAATAACATAGTCGCGGGTAGCAAAGGTTGGAAAAGGTCCCAGCGCCAAGTCCCGGTTTCAGTTACGAACTTGTCCAAGGTCCAGTAGAGCTGGGATTCTGGTACCGGATGGAGAGCTTCATTGAGAAGGACTATAGAGCTCGAGAGCCAACGGTCAGTCCAAAAGTGGGCCCGTTGACCGTTGCGAACTGACCATCGAATTCCTTCAACAACTTGTCCCGAAATGCGTGCGATAGCCTGAATCACAGTTGAGCCACGCGAGACCAATAGAGGTGCAGATGTATTGGTCAGATTAAGGCCATACTTAGCTGTCAGTACTTGAACCCACAAAGCGTCGGGAGAGGTCAACAAACCCCAACCCAATTTCATCAACAACGCCTTGTTCATATTCCGATGATCTTTAAACCCCAAACCCCCCGCCGCCTTGGGCCTGCACAGCTCCTCCCAACGCACCAAGTTGATTTTCTTTTGGGCTTCCGTACTACCCCACAAAAAAGGGCGACATCTCCTGTCAATGCTCGTGCAAACTGAGGATGGCATCCACGCAGTCTGCATCGCGTAAAAAGGAAAAGTATTCACCACTGATTGGATCAAAGTAGTTCTGCCCGCCAACGACAATGTCGAGCTCTTCCACCCAGAGAGCCGTGTCTCGGTCTTATGCAGGATGTTCGCATAGGTCTCGTGGTTCACTCTTCCGTGGATGATGGGCATACCTAAGTACTTCCCCAGATTATCAACACGATCGAATCCCAAAGAGCGGGCCATGTCCTGGGCAGTATCCGTGGGTACATTGTTAGAGAAGAAGATTTTTGTTTTTGGCATGCTGATTTTGAGTCCGGATTCGCGACAAAACTCATCAAGGACTTCCGTTAAAATATGGGTCTGGTCAGCCGTTGCCTCGGTAAACAAGAGAAGATCATCGGCGAACATTAAATAAGGGATCCGCACCTTACCCCGACCTAGAGATATCGGCCTCCATCTACCGTCGTCAACGTAGCGGTTGATGCTCAAAGCTAACCGTTCCATGCATAGAACAAATAGGTATGGAGAGATCGGGTCACCTTGGCGGACTCCCCGCGTCGGGGTGAAACCCTCACTGGCGCTTCCATTCCATGAGAGGTGCATGGTAGCGGAGGTGACACACGTCATGATACTTGTTACAAAAGCACGGGGGAAGCCAGCTAGAGCGAGAGTGCTTTCCAGAAAATCCCACCTCAAGAAATCGTAGGCTTTCTCAAGATCAACCTTGACGACCATATAGCCTTTACGACCCGCCAAATTTCGCATAGTATGAACTAGTTCCTGGGCAATTACAATGTTGTCGGTAATGTGCCTGCCTGGGATGAAACTTACTTGGGCCGGCCCAATTAAACGCGACATTAGCCCTTTCATTCTAGTTGTAAGCACCTTTGTTATGATTTTGTACACCACGTTCAATAGACTAATTGGCCGGAAGTCTTTGATTGTGCTTGGTTGGTCGACTTTGGGAATGAGCACGATTAGAGTCTTGTTTAATTACTGGGGCATGGCTCCCCCTTGCAACACTTGGCGAACAACCTTACATACCGACTTCCCCACTGTGCTCCAATTTTTTTTGGAAAAAGAGCGCATGAAGACCGTCCAAACCGGGAGCTTTTAGGGGATGCATAGAATTGAGGGCCTATAGTATTTCAGCTTCTGGTACAATTCTGGTAAGTCGCTGCCATTCCTCCGCGGACAGCACCGGGAAGACCACCGGGTTTTGCCTACCGACTGTTGGAGAAGAAGGGTCTGTCGTGTAGATTTTAGAGAAAAAATTTAGTGCTAGTTGCCTCAGGGTATTTTGATCCTCGATCATGCTCCCCTCATCGTTCCGTAAGGCCGTGATTTTATTCCGACGGCGACGATGCTTGACCGAGCGGTGAAATAAAGCCGTGTTGCGATCCCCGAATAGAGTCCAATCCCTGTGGGATTTTTGTAATAAGAGCACCTCTTCCTGTGCTAATACTTCCTCGAGCTCCGCGCTAAGGTCTCTCTCCATGTTGAGAAGACGGTCTGTGACATACCATTGCAAGTGCCGCTGGACTCCCCCTAGTCGAGCGAGTAAGTGTTTCTTACGAAGGAAAATGTTCCCAAAGACCTGATGGTTCCACTTTGTAGCTTCAGTAGAGAAATTATTAGCCGCCGTAGTGTAGTCAGGTGATGTCCATGATTTCTCGACCAACTCCCCTAATTTTTCATGCATGAGCCACGGTGCTAAGAACTTAAAAGGCTTCGGGCCCCACTTCACGACCTCCGAGTCCCGACCCCGAAGTAACATCAGCGGGATGTGGTCCGACTGGTGGCGCGGTAAGTGTGCGACTCTCGCCGAGCCAAAATGATCCAACCATTGTTCATTCGCTATTATCCGGTCCAACTTCTTCTCAATATTCGGCCCAAACCATGTATATTGGAAACCGTCGGTTTTGACTTCTAGAAAGTTGTTCTCAAAGCAAACGTCAGAAAAACTGGAATCAAAGGTGCGACTGCGTGCCCCCCCTCGTTGTTCTTTCGGGCTCAACGTGCAATTAAAATCCCCACCCAGGACCCATGGGGAATGAATACTACTCGCCAATGTGTCAATCGCATCCCACAGGACTCTTCGGCCTCTTGGGTTAGGACTCGCATACACGAAAGTGACCAAAGAGTCCCAAGTCGCGGTCTTCACAAAGGCGTGCACAAATTGCTTATGGCACTTAAGCACCGTTAACTCAACTCTATCGTTCCACAAAATCCAAATGCCGCCCGAGAAGCCCATGGCCTCCACACGGAAAGAGCGTTTATAACCACTCCGTTTCACGAATCTATCTGCTTTCTTACCACTAACTCGTGGTTCGAAAAGGGCCACCACATCGGGTTTATAACTAGCTTTGAGGGTTAAAGAGGTCTGGCTGAAAGTCCGCGAGCCAGCACCTCGAACATTCCAGAACATTATACTCATTGACACAAACTGAGGAGAGGGGGTGCTATCCACTAACAGTCATTACCCGCGACAGAGTTATCTGGTGTCTCCGCGACCATCGTATCGTCCTGCACGTCATCTAAACCAGGTGGAGATTGGAGGGGGTGATGCGAGCTCTCAATCATCATGGTGTCTCCGGGTTCGATTACAATAGGTTTCCCTACTGTCTCCTGGTTGTCCGAAATCTTTACAGTCGTGTGATAGGCTGGGTCTAGCCCCGAGTCAGCAAGGAGTACCTGAGTCGTTTCCTGAAGAGCCAAATCCACCATGTCCGCTTCGGGCCCAAAGTGACCCCTTGCATTACTGCTCATATGTCCCTTCCCCATATGACCCATTGTTGTACACCCTCTCGTTTTCTCTACTGTTCTTGTTGAGCTGCCCATATGGCTCGTTACTCTCGGGTTTCTCTCCTCCTCACTCAAACGGTTAGGTGTGTCGCTTCCCTCCTTAGAGCTCCCGCCACCTTGCCCGATTACAAGGGTTCCCTCAGTCCCATCGTGACCACGTGAATCCCCCAATTTTGCTTTCCCTCTATCTTTCTTAAAATCGGCTATAGGTCTCCACTTTTCTTTCAACCCCCGTTGTGTCGCCCCCTGTTTTGTGGAGAAAACGATGGTTGCCGCTTCTTCCTGTAAGTTCCCAAGGGAATCGAAACGTGTTCCCACCTTGAAAGCCACCCCCTGTTTAGTATTTTTATTATCATTCCCGCCGGGATTTTTTCCTCCTCATGTTCTTCGCCCTTTTTGCGCCTGCATCCACGGACCGTAAGTGGGGTCTTTATGAGTGGCGGTTTCTGCGGCCCCTGATTTATCCATTTTCTGTCCTGTGTTATCTCCGGGAGCATTTGCAGCTTTGGAGGTGTTTGGTTCAGCCCGCTCCGGGCAGCTCCCGAGTTGGTGTCCATAACGGCCGCAGTGATAGCATATTTCAGGGAGGCTCTCATATTCCACTCTCTGTTGTTTTCCTTGGATGGTGAAGTGAGCACACAAAGGTTTAGATAGGTCGAGAAGGACAGCAATTCGCGCAAATTTTCCCCTTGTTTGCGTTGCGGTTTGGTAGTCAATTTTGACTACTTTTCCCACTATTTGACCAATGGACCGGAATATTTTCTTGTGGTAAAGATGCACCGGCATGCCCGGCAGGCGAATCCAAGCAACAGTTTTAGTGATTTTGTCAGCTTGCTCGTCGAAGTGTTCAGTCCATGGTTGGACGTGCAAATAGTGCTTGTTGATAACCCATGGACCTTCAACTAGGGCTTTCAAGGCATCCTCCTTGTTGTTGAATTTGACGTAGAAATAACCGTTTTCCAAGTCCACCAAAGGGCAGTCCTGGATGAAAGGCCATAAGGTTACCAATCGTCTGTGCATCATTGGCATACTCATAGTCAATCCCAAAAGTTTGATGACAACCACATTTTCCCAAGATGTTATCAATGATTCCTTGAAGGATGAAGAGAGTTGTATGTCAGGCGCAAGGCAGCTATAATCGATGGTAACGTCGTCATCCTCCTCGGGTTCCTTGTCCTCCTCCAAGGGTAGAGTGACGTGTGGCCGAGTGTTTGTTAGCGTGTCACGGAAGCTGACCCTAGCTCCGGCTGGAAAGGCGTTCGGTGCAAGCGTGGGTTTGCTAGTCCCGGTAGAGAGATTACCGGCTACTGCAGGTTGCTGGCCGTAATTCTTGGTAAAAGGAGAGATCGGAGAGTTAACCCTAGGCGAGGGTTGTTCCAATTGGTCCCCTGTTCTTTTTAGGGTTCTTGGTTTCTTCAGAGATCTTGAGTGCGCTAGAGGCGGCGGGTAGGCCTTCAGCAGTTCAGGGAATTCCTCCTGCACATGGCATAGAGAGCTGTCGCCGGGATCGAAGTTCCTCAAGGGGTCGTCGGGAGCGTTTGCAGAGTCTTCAGCCATTTCTTTCTATCTTTTTTGGTTAATGCCATTCTTAAAACACAATAAATATATAAATAAACTAAAGTACGACATTTTATTTTATATTAAGAAAATAAGAGAGTTTGTATGACGGGTTGACTCGACTATGCCTTCTGCCAAAAACACTAGTGATCAAAACTAGAACTCACAACATCTTTGGATTCTTGCAAGTTAGTTCTATCTCTTCATTACCACCTCGTTGTGTCCCTTCTGATTGATGTTTGCCTTATTGCCTATGCATTTTTCATGCAAATATTTCATTAAACAGAGAATAAAATGTCATGGTACATGACCAAATCAGCTACATGTTTGTCAAATTCCATGCATGAAGCATCAGATTCTTGAATCCAATTAGATTGATTAAATATTATCCGATTCATCCATTCGATCTTCTTTTTCTGCTTCTTCTTCCCGGCTTCCAATTGATTTTGTATTTGTATTCTTCCCCACCAAATCGCCCTCGGGAAAGTTCTCCACGCTGACATCATCTGGGTCCTCATTTGTTCCGGAAACTTCTACTGGCTTCGTGCTGTTTTCTATCTTCATAATACTTGGTGGACTCTCTTCAGCAGTTTTCGTATTCGAGCTGCCGGTCATAATCAGCGCATCCCGATTCTCGCCTTGGTAATAATTTCCCAGTTTTCCTTCTTCGTTTATCTTTTTCCACTTCGTTCCCATAGACCTTCTTAAGAAACTTTGTCTCCCTCGAAACTGAAAGCCTTCGACATTTTCTTGAATTTCCATTTTCACCCCATTGTCACTCGCGCCCGTCTCTTGATTGGCAGTCGATAATTCTTTTACGTCCGCAGTATTCGTTGGCCTTTTGTGCTCGTTTTTCTCTTTGTCCATTTGTTCTCCATTTTCACTTTCTTCTACACTCTGCATAGGAACTTCCCTCAAGGAACTATCCTCTACATTACCATTATTATTACGCTTATTATTATAATTATTATTTCCTTCTTCGTCATGCGCGATGGCCGTTTGATTAGCCAACGTCGTGATCGAAGGCTCGTTTTTGCTCTCGGCACATGACCGGAGATGGTTCTTGAGTTCCTCGATTTCGGATTCCTTGCGGCGTGATGTCTCGATTAGGGCTGACTTGGCCTCGTTTTGGGTCTCGTGCAAGTGTAGCTCGATGGCCCGTTGTTCGTCTTTGAGGGAAGATATGGCGGACTGCATGCTCGAAATGCGGGCATTGAGGTTCGTGTTTCGGGCACGAAGGTTATACATTTTGGTCCTCATCTCCTCTGTTTTCCTCTTGATTTCTTGAGAGTGGTCTTTTTCTTTCTGTACTTAGATTGGACAAAGAAAAAAGATGGAGACAATATTTATGTATATATCAGCTAAAATGCAGGTATTCAATTTACTGCATTTTTTAACACATACTAAATGTGATTTCAGAAAAAAAAAAAAAAATACATACACAAAATTTATTTTAGTAAAATAAAAAAATTCTTAAAAAGTCTATTATATTTATAAAAAAATCTTAAAATATCATTAGAAACAATATATCATTCAAAATTAGAAACAATACACCTCTTATTCTTCAGATTTGGTAAATTATGTCCAAAACACACATCAAATTACCGGAAAGGCTATGGTCCCGTTACAAAACCGTCGGAGTTCAGAGATAGTTGATCTAACGGTTACAAATCCCGACGGCTGTAGCATCTTCCCAAATTACCTCTTCACTATAATACTAACAAATATCATCCCACATATTTGGGTGATTTCCTTTCACTTAATTAATTAAGAATAAAATGAAATAGCAGTAACAATTAAACAAGGGAAGAACACAAATTAAATAGGCAAAGCCAGTTAATTAACCTGGAGGAGGAGATGAAGGGAGAGGATTTGGCCATCTTTCTCCTTGATCAAACGGTCGAGAAGGCGTCTCTCCTTGAGCCTCTGTAGACCCACCACACCCAACAACAGCCCACACCCACACACCAATGCTATTATGGACATGGGCACATACACATTAGCCCACCTTCTCCTGTAGTACCCTCCATGGCTATGCCCATTATTTGTTGTTCTCATTTTCACTTACACCCCATCAAAACACACACACACACACACACAATGTGTGTTTTTAAGCAAAGAGAGAGAGAGAGGATTAATTAGTGACTAATTAATGAGGGGGTTATTAATTATAAGTTTATTTATTTTTTATTATCTTATTAATTATAAGTTTATTTATTTTTTATTATCTTATTTTTTGGGTCACAACTCACATGCATGAGAATTGAGAAGTTGCTCCTCATGTAAAAAGTGCTTTTCAACAGCTTCTTCTCTCGTTTGCACGCATATAAACACATTTTCCCGTCATGCACTCTTGTGTAATTTAGAGCGTGTTTGTATACAAATATTTTCGTTTAAAATGAGTTTTTTTTGTTTTTTAATCATAGTTATTTGAAAAAATTAAGTTCCGGGTCAATCAACAGATTAGTCAGGGCATAGCTCTGGATATCGTGGTTAGCTAAAAAAAAAAAATATGTAGAATAACTAATCTTGAGTGGAATTTTTAGTTTTCGTATTAAAATAATATTTAGAATGAAATAAATAAAGTTGATTTGAAGTGGAAGTATAAGAAAGATTATATGATGTGACTGAGTAATGCTCCCCTACGGTAGACACATGTTAATATATCCACCGTTTATGTGGCATGCACACATTGGTGATGTTAATATGTTCAAAAAAATGCATCACCAATGTGTGAATGTCACATAAGCGGTGGACATATTAACATGTGCTCACCGTAGGTAGGGGAGCATTACTGATGATGTGATAGTTAGTTAAAATTATTTTTAATCTGGGGAAAGCTACAGTCTCTGGTTCCGTTATTCTTTTTAAGCGTTGATTACCTACACATCATCATCATTGATCTACATATGTATCCACAGTTTAAAAAACAACGAAACCATCCCGTAACAGATTGTAACATTCTCCCTAATTAACTAATAATCGAGGCGGTATAAACGAGAAACCTTTGTTCTCTGCATTTAATTTTTTTCCTTTGGCACCACTCTAGCTAAAGCTAATCTGACCCCTTGTGTAAAGTTAAATTAACTAATTGTGAGGGGGTTTGGTTTTAAAAAATGAGTTTCAGTCTAATCATCAATATATTTATTATATATTATATTATTTTAAAAACAATATTACTTTTCTAAAAAATAAATACTTATAAACAGAGTCATATATAATATAAAAGTAAATACGATATTTAATAGTATAAGAATATATATTTTTTTTATTAATGTATCAACTAACAAGAAATTTACTTATTAAAAAAAAAAAAAGAATTGATAGGGTTTTAATGGGTGGGTTGGGTGAAGTTGCAGGAAAATTAAAGGCGTGCTAAGATCCACCGCATTTGCTGAGCAATAGGAGGAGAGGATTGCACTCTTTATTAGCTGCACCTTTACGTTTGACTGTATTTGGCTCAATTTTCTTTATTCTGATCTCAAATTAAGTTTAATATTTTCATTTTAAAAAATTAAAAAACTGATTTTTTTCTTTTATTTTATAAATTGAGGCATTGATTAAAGTTTCTGACAAGTGAATGATCTGTGTGGCATATTTTTCTTCGTGCATAAATGTATTAAATATCATGTCTTAAATTCAAATTAGAAAATTGTGTCAAATTACACTTGAAAATTGAAATAAAGATACTCCCTCGGGTTCATAATATATCTCGTTACGAGAAGTTACACAGTAATTAAGATTTTTTTTGTCAATAGTAACCTTATTTAATCAAGATAGAGATGGATGTTTTGGGAAAAATATGAAGAGTAAATATGAAAGGCGTCATGTATTTATTAGTTAAATGAGAGTAATAATGAAAAAATATGTACAAAAAACCGCAACGTCATTTATTTTTGGTTAATAGTTGATAAGCCGTATATCTTTGGTTAATACTACCTCCTATTTTTTTAAATGTCATTTTGACATTATCAACTATTAACAAAATAAATGTTGATTTAGATATTTTGTACATATTTTTCCATTATTACTCTCATCTAGCTAATAAATACACTATGTCTTTTCATATTCACTCTTCATCTTTTCACAAAATATTCTACTCTATCTTCATCAATGAGGGTTATTATTGGCAGAAAAAATATTTTTAATAACTGTGCAACTTCTCAAAACGACACTTATTAAAAATAGGAGGGAGTAGTTGATTTGGGTGTTCTTGTGGCTAAGGGTTGGGTCGGACTCCCGGGTTTGGTTCGAAGTTTGGGTACAACTTCGGTTAGGTGGTTTACGACAGTTTCAAAAGCAGTTTCTTAGGCCGAGGATCTCTCTTGGGGGTCGATTTTTTGTCTACTAGAGTGGCTCGGTTTTTAGCTAGTTTCTTATTTTTATGTGTTTCTTTGTTTCTATGTTTTTTCGTAAGATTTGTGTTTTTGGTTTGGGTTGTTGGCCTCTGTATGTGCTCGAGTGTGAGTGGATATTACTCTGTTAGGGTCTTTTTTTTTCTAATTTTCCTCTTGGGAGCTTTTAGTGTATGTAATCTGTTGTGTTTTTAGGGTATTACTTGGTTCTAGGCGGTCTTTTGATATGTCATCTCAGTCTATTCAGTCATTGGTTGTTATATTCAGTTGTTGGTTGTTGTATTCAACTACTGGTTGTACTTTTGCACATTTGTACGTTTTTATAATATCTCTATCGTTTCGAAAAAAAAAAATATTAAAATTATAATGCTTACTGTCTTGAACTCTTGATAGCATGCACGGCAGAAGTTTACCGACTCAATCGGGCCTATGGCTAATCCCATTAATGGACTTCAATCATCGGCCCTGAGTTTTCTGTTCTAGATGTTTTATTGGGCCTCTCGAAATAAGGCCCCAACAATATATCTCGTCAGAAATCACAAATTCACAATTACATATGACGAAAAAAACAAAAAAGAAAAGAGGAAATTACATCCCATACTTCATCTCCCCTAAAATATTATGAATATACCACCATTAGGTAAATAATTATACAATCACCAAAAATATCATAAAATATTGCTAATTTACCTAAACTAATGGTGTAGCAGTTATTTTTCCGATAATTAATGAATATTACACCCGATAAGGACGTTTCCTTTTATCTTGCCACAATTGGGGAAAAGAAAATATTTTCCACAGAAAAAAAAAAAACCCGTCTATGGCGATAACCAAAATCGCCCGCCAGAATCGAAGAAAAAAGGCGAACGACGGCAAAGAAACACCGCAGATAAGGTCCAGTTCCCGGCTTCGGAAGATCATTTCAAAATCAAAGCCCAAACTCGTTCAGAAAAAGCTTGTTTTTGAGAGGAAAACGAACCCTAACCCTAGTCGCAAGTCCAACACCAACGCAAATATGAAGAATCAAGTTCCATCCTCTGATTCAGACGACTTCCAGTCCGACCACGACCGTAAAAATCCCAAAAACATACGGCGGTACTCTAAATCCAAAATCCCCAATTCCACTGAGAAGGGTAATTCTTCCAACTCCGATTTTGAAGATGAAATCCAAACAGAAGACGTCTCTAGTGAAGAATACTTGAGGGAAGAGGAATCCCCGGTGGAAAATTTCAACAAAAGGAACAAAAAAAGGATTCAAAATGAGAAAGGGGAAGTAAATCTGAACAAGAAAAGGAGAAAACCGAACACAGGCGTGAAACGCATTCAGAAGCAGATAGTGTTTAAGGTAATTTTTTTTTTCATTGTCATCACACTGATCGTTGACTAAATAAGCCTGTCTCTGTAGCCCTAATTTGATGAATTTTTTATGTTTTTGATTTTTTTGTTTTAATTTTTGTCATGTTTTTGTCACACTGTTAGATGAAAATGACTAGTGTGTGCTTTTTTCATTTTATTCCATGTGCTGATCTGTTCAATCTTTCAGTTATAATTTTATAATTCCATTGCTGCTCCTTTGTTTAAGTCATTACATGATATGAGTTTTGATAATTATGTGGTATATGTACATAAGACATACACCAAACATATACTCTATGTAGTGTATATATCTGATTAATATATTAATCCTTCTTGGAAACTGTTAAGCAGACGATGAATGTATGATTACCTGCAGAACAGAGTATATATCTGTTATATGTATGTGTTCCCATTTTTTCCATATTCAATTTCATCCTCTTTCTCCCAAGAATGAACCTTGATAATTTTGGAGGTAAAAAAAAAAAACTCATAAGCAGAATAGTGTTGGCATATTATATGTCAAGTATATGGAATTTGTTTTTTTGGACAAGTATGCTGTATATTTGTCACAGACATATACATTACATATACTCACTTAAGTGTAAAACATCATTACACATATGCTATTTAATCTGTGGGACAGTTTTTTTGAACAATATGATCAGTATATGTCAGTATTCTACATTATTGTGTATAAAAAAATCTATATTTATTTCTTTTCATTTTTTTTTTCAGGAGTGGGAATTGCTGATCCCTTATCCAAGGGATATAAATGTGAAGGTGCAAAACAGTAACGACAACAGCAAAGAGAAATGCACGATAAGTGACATCAAGAAAACGTTGACGAAGGAGCAATTGCAAGCTTTCAGAATGTCAGCGTTTGGGAAGTTCCTTGATCTGCCACATTGCATTGTCCAGAACCAGCTGGTAAACTACATACTTCTACGCGAGGTTCACCAAGCTAGGACAGATGAGATGTGGTTTGACTTCGGAGGGAAATTCATCCGATTTGGTATAGAGGAATTTGCTGTTGTGACTGGGTTAAAGTGCAATGAACTTAGTAAGAAACTGAACATTCCAAAGATTGCCAATGGTCTGCATGACAAGTATTTTGCTGGTCTTGAATTAACTCGGAGCCACATCAGATGGCAGTTTCTGAAAAAGTTGTGGGCGAGCGATGAAGATGCTGTGAAATTTGCTAAGTTGCATTTCTTAGCAAATTTCCTCATGGGCTCTCAAGATGCTCTTCGCATAGACCGCTGTTTCGTTGACATGATTGACAGCCCAGAGTGTGATGATTACTCGTGGGGAACTGCTGTTTTTCAATTCACTCTACTGTACCTGAAGAAATCAATTCAAACTAGAGAGCAGATGCACATGTCTGACAACGACGAGGGAAGCAACCTGTATCGGTTATATGGTCTTATATTGGCTCTACAAACATGGTTTTACGAGGTATGTGAAACGGCTGATGGTGTAGTCGCAACCAACGTGGGTGTACACGATATCCCGAGGATAATCAAGTGGGAAGTTCGTGAACCGTGTACGCGTAGTTTTGTACAGAGAACCTTTTCTAACCTTGATCACACTAAGGTAAATATTAATGTATTATTTTTATAATTTTTATTTTTTTTATATATCTGCTGGAATAATACATTTTTTCTTTTTGCTTCCAACAGTTCAATAACATAGTTCCTACCGAGGCCGAAAAACAAAACCTGTTGTTGGAATCATTCTTCAAAAAAAGAAATGAGTTCACCCGAAAAACTACTCCATCAAGTTCCGCACCGCAACATACGAATGAAGATTATGTTATAACCCGCCTCGACAATCTAACTGCTGAAGTCCAGACCCTGAAGGAAGCATTCAATGACTTCTCGAGACGGGTTTTCGAGGAATTTGCTTTGTTTAAAGCAAAATTCTTAGTAAGTCACTATTCTCCTTTTTTCTTTATTTTTTTTGTAAACTATAATTTGTGCTGCTAATCTACTATATTTGTGGTTATATACACTTAAGTATTTTTCATTGCTTCTTTTGTTATGGTCAGATTATATTTTTTTTTATATAGAGCACCACTGGTCCCCTATTCATGTGGAAGTTCCTTTTAATATTATCAAAGATATATTTAGGTATATTCAAACTATATTCTAGGATATTTTTTTGCTAAGACCCATTTTTTGTCCCATGTTTCTGTGCAAGTCTCTAATAATATTCTAGTATATCTAAGTTATTTATTCCTGTGCACATACCTATTTTGTGTTACAGTGCAAGCATGTTATGAGTTTTTGTTATAGTCGGTCAACAGATAATATGTCGTCATATATCCCATATATAGAAACATAAGAGATGTTCTTTTTTTTTTAAAGTATATGTTTATGTTTAAACTGATTACATGTTCCTTGACAACTTAGGGTGTTTCAAGTGAAGAGGAACATGTCGTCAAAGGGAACACGAGTGAAGATCTTCGTGGAAGTGGAATGCCAGATGATATTGTCCACAAATCAGCTGGAAAAGAGACGGTTTTTTATAATCTATAACATATATGATTGTCAACAAATATATTACCAATTATATTTAAAATAAGAATATACCATATTATGTAATATTTTTTTTTCCTTTATATGTCTGTAGCATTTTCACAAGCCATCTAATGTGAACGTTCAGACAACAAATGAGGTTGTTTCGGTTTTTTGTTTTTCTTTTTTTCTATATCATTATTGTAAACCAAATTGTTCTCTTTTTACCATGTAAATCTCACAATCCTTTTTTTTTTTTTTGTTTTTTTAAATGCAGATCGCTGTGAAATCTCCTGTAAGAGCATTTAGGACCAAAGCCGAAGCACTCATGAAGAGTGCAGCAGACAGAGTAAGCATATCTTGCCACAATATATATCCATTTTTTTTGTTCTGTCCCGTATCAATAGAAATCTCAAAAATATATTGGTTTTTTTTGGTATAGTTTGTACCGGTCCAAAACCCCCCTAACTCTGATTTACAACAACCAACCCCTCATATCCAGCCACTCATTCCTGATATCCATCCACCAAACCATGATATCCCCCCACTCAACCATGATATCCATCTACCCAATCCTCACATCCATCTACCCAGCAGCCCCATCGACGACGATGACAATTTTCTCTTGATCAACACCCAGTTCATTGAGGAGGTTGACAAGACTGTCCAACAAAAGTTAAGTGAAGTGCCAGAGGTCAAAGAACCGGTAACCACATATCTTTGTTGAAAAAAGTATATGTTAGTTATATACATATGTACAGTATTGCAGATTTTTTTTTTTCATATATGTTCGATTTTATTCAATTGCTTGTGTATATTACATACATATATGCAGAGAGGATTCAGTTATGAGCCACACCCCATATTCGGTTATGCATTGAATGGATCTCAGCCTTCGTTTGACGCAATAACTGCTGTTCTACCTCCGACGCCACCATCGAAGAAGACTATCCCAGAACAGGCTAACAATGTAAGTCTCACCACTTCATTTTTGTTTTTTATCTTTGATATAATTTTGTTTAACAATAATTATTTTTTTTATACAATTTTTTTTATCACTATATTTCAGTCTGTCGAGAAGAATGAGACGGTAAAAGGAGTGAACACACAGTTAATCAAGCAACAACAGCAGCTCCCGTTAGTTGTGTACAGTCCGAAGAAAGATGAAGTGAGGCGAACCAAGAAGCCTAAGAAAACAATGGAGTCCAAGATTTCCACCAAGAGACAAATAAGACTTCAGAAGTCTTGCCCATTCGATGTTGGGTTTGACATAAATGTTTCTGGGGCAGTGGACATGAATGAATTTAGAGACTGGATTTGTGATGGTTTGCTCAAGTCGGCTCCTCGCAAAGTCGAAAACGGGTACTACTTATTTTTTTTGGCTACTTATATAATAAGTTTAGTATACATCAAATATAATAAAAAATAACAAAAAAAATCAATATCATCTACTGTAAATATGTCGTACCTATAACTTATAAATTGTCTCTACTTTTTGTAGTTTTAATTACTACAAGGTCAGGAGCAAAACTTTGCCGTCTCCTTTTCATTTTAACGTTGTTTCAGTCTCCGACAAGAACTGGTTTTACCACATATTCGAGATAGGATGCTTCCTTGACTGCAGCGTAAGTAGCATTTGTGTACAACACTTATTTATATTTTACTTGTTACATGTATGTTTTTTTTTTTTCTTACAGCTGAACACATTTTTTGTTTGGTGTTATATTATAGTATATAGATTTTTATTTTTTTTTAAGTTTATACTTATGTGTTGCTTACGTGTGAAATTTGTTTTATATTTGTTTTCTTCAGCACATGGATGTCTTATTCTACTATCTGAGGAAAATTGGATTTTATGCTAAATCTGCCCCAGTCAGGTATACAACGACTGATGTGTTGTTTGACCAACATATTAAGTCGTTGTACGCATTGTATGTGTCCCAATCTCGTAACAAGTCTGTATGCAATGTAGACGATATGATAATTGACTACATGTTGGGATATAAGATTATATGCGGTGTTTCTTGGGCCAAGGTTGATCACGTCATGTTCCCGATGCATTTGGAAATAAACGGTGTGGGTCATTGGATTTTGGGGCGTTTATCTCTTGCTGACATGAAACTACATATCTACAATTCAATTCGCACAGTAGACTGCGATGATCTTGTTGTCGAGAATGTGAAGGCTTACGTCGAGATTCTCCCCATTTTCCTTCGCTTGGTGAATCTTTTGAGTACTGATGAGGCTGACAAAGTCACTGTTGAGGTGGTTATGGTTGACGATCTCCCACAGCAGAACAACAGGTATTATGTAACATTTTTTTTCCAGATTTGAAATTGGTAGTAACCTGTAACAATAAATATAAACTACAACAATTATATTTATTATTATTAATATTATTATTATTCTTATTATTATTAATACTATTATTTTCTTATTGTTTTTTTTTTCATTGTCAACAGTGATTGTGGGGTATTCGTTGCGTCGTATGCCGAACACTTCATTTCAGGTTGTGAGATTTCCAAGGAGAAGTTTGATGTCACTTCTTTTAGGGAGAGATACGCATATTTGCTGTATAATCATGGCCGAATGAAACAAATGAATGGATACGACAGTGATGATGAATCACCTGGCAGCGCCCCCGATGAAGTTAGGTTTAGTCTTATGGATGTGGGAAAAACAGCGTAGACATTTTTATTTAATTGTTTTGTTGATTTATTTTTATTATTAAGGAAGAAAATGAATTTGGGAAAACATTGAACTTTTTTATGTTTTGGCTGTTTGCATTTTGATGGAAACGTTAAACGTTTTTATTTTCTCGATTTTCATTTTTTTTTTTTTCTTCTGATATATTTATGATGAACATCTTACCTTATTTTCTTCTTGTTTTATCATATATATGTCATAAGTTTGGTACATTATTGGTATATGTTTGGCAACAGTTTTTTATATATAGTGTATATGTCCAGTATTTTTTGCGTATATTTTTTCACATTCATGGTATATGTTTTTTGCAATTGGTTGGTATATGTTTTCTATATGTTTGGCATCTTTGTGTTTTTTTATGCTTGGTACGTGTGTGGTATATTATCTGAAATACATTATCTATTCGTAGTATATGTTATGCATATGTGTAGTATATGCAATGTTTTAGTTGATTTTTGTCACAGTTATATGTGTGTCATATGCAACGTTCTTTTTTTTTTCCCATTTTACAAATATGCATTAACCACAACATACAAAATACAAAATAAAAAATTATCAAGTACTAAAAGGAAGAAACAATCAACTTCAAAAACCGTTGATAACATACATGATACTGCAACCGGTTTCATCGTATTGGATTACGACAAGTTTTCACATTGTGCCCTTTCTCATGGCACTTGCTGCATCTATTTTTTGATCTATGCTCCCATCCCGACTTGAATCGTTGTTTGCGTGGTCTCCCCGGCCTCGCTCTTCCATCTGGGGGATTTACTAATCTAGGGACAGACAGTGCATCAAATTGGAAGGCTTGATTACCTTCTATTGGTATTACAGCTTCTTTATAAGTTGCCAACATAGAAGAGGTTAAGTAGTAATAAGAACAGAATGGCACCGGATCCAGGTGGAGTGACTTGATCACACGTATAGCATGCGGGCACGGCAGCTCGTCAACTTGAAAATGGTGGCACGTGCAAGTTTTTGCTTCAATGTCTACTATAAATGACCTACCATTAGCCATCACTTTATACACTTTGTCACTGGCTTTTTGTACCTGTTAAACATATTAGTATATATTTTTTTATATTTGTTGGTATATGACATGAACATTATACAATAATAAACACAAAAAAAA
>CACSLK010013932.1:3187702-3204446 GCA_902706635.1 Striga hermonthica | reverse complement strand
AAAAAAAAAAAAAAAAAAAAAAATCACACAACAATACAAACATAATATGTGCAGCCTTGTTTCATAATATTATATATATAGTATATAATCATTCAAATCACGTGGGATTTACAGCACGTTTTATGTGTTGTATATATTAGCATAATCATAAATATATAATCGTGAACAATTTGACAGTATATGTATAGTATATAACGGCTATAATTCATTAATAAAAGACTAAAATATAATTAACAACTCACCGAATATCTTGCTGCTATTTGGTAATTAGTTTCCAACCACCTATGTGGCTTCTTTGCAAGAGGAGTAAAAGTGGCTTTTGCTTCATCTCTATTTGCCACATTCCACCTTTGTTGCATATCTCTAAGCGCCTCTAGTAGTGGTGTTATCGGTAGATCACGGACGGATCGTAAGGCAGCATTTATTGACTCCGCTGCGTTGGATGTCATGGAAAAATATCTATTTCTGGGACAGTGAACCCTTGCCCACTTGTGAAATCCAATCTCTTGTAGATATGGTACCACATGAGGATTCAACTTATTTATTTGTGCTATATGCTTATCGAACTCCTCTAATGTGTAGGCCCTCGCAGCTGCATAGAACTCCTCCTTCACTGCCTGTGCTTCGGTCTTATAATGCATCTTCAATTTGTTTGAGATGTGATACGTGCACAAACAATGCGCTGCATTAGGGAATACCTATATAAATTAATTAGACCATTTTCAGAGATATGCTAATCAACTGAAAAAATCCATTTGAGATTAAAAATCTGTAAAGTTAAATCATATTACGTACAAAAAAAAAAAAAAAAACTACAATGTTACTGAACATATACTACTAGCTGGATAAGACATTATTTAAAAATAGAAACGAGTTAAAAAATTTTCGAAGGTGAATATATTATATGTCATAGACACAATTATCCAAATGTTACTAAAAATATACCATTTACTGGGGAATAATTTTGGGATGACATATTATATGCCATATTATATGTCACGGACAGAATTACCCAACTGTTACTACAAATATACCACTTATTGGGAATAACTTGGGATTACATATTATACATCATATTATATTTCACAGACACAATTACCCAACTGGTACTAAAAATATACCAATTATTGGGAATAACTTGGGATTACATATTATACATCATATTATATTTCACAGACACAATTACCCAACTGTTACTAAAAATATACCAATTACTGGGGGGTACCTATATTTCTGTGCACAAAAAATAAAAATAAAAAAAAATGGAGAATATTCACTACTACCTTTTCAACTGCATGCCTTATGCTTTCGTGCCCATCTGAGACAATGCAAAGACCATCTCTATCACCAACTACTTCATGCAATTTGGTGAAAAACCATATATAGGAGTTGTTATTTTCGGAGTCAACAACGCTAAAGGCAAGCGGTAATATATGAGAATTTGCATCTTGACAAGAGGCTGTCAATAAAATTCCTCCATACACAGACGACAAAAATGTCCCATCGACAATAACGATTGGCCGACAATGCACCCATCCTTTCACAGATGCTCCAAGTGCCATGAAAACGTACATGAAATTCTTATCCCATGTGGTGCGCATCATCACAATGCTACCCGGGTTTGATGCACGTACCTTACTAAGATATTGATGAGCATAATCGTATGACTCATCAACCTTTCCACGAACTTCATCAACAGCCTTGCGTTTCGACCGCCATGCTTTGTGATATGTCAAGTTTATCCCAAACCGATTTTGCATGTCATCAATGATATCACCCGGATTATATGCAGTTCTATTGTTAGTGAATTTTGTCTTGATGAAACTACTAACAAGGGTTGATGTCGCTTGTCTCTGACTACTAGTTCTCACATCCAAACCACATATATGTTCAGTTCCTACGTGTCTTATCTTAAAGGTGTTTGACCGACCCACACGTGAAGCTTTTACAAACCATGTACAATCGCTAGACACACACCTGAAATAAAAGTAAAAGGTTTAGAAAAAAAAGAAGACTGTAAATTACATATAACATAGAATAACTTAGATTTATAAATATAAGTTAAATATAAAAGCATATAACTTATATATGCCATAATAAGTTAAATATAAAAGAAAATAACGTAGATATACCTGACATAATATTGTTTTGAGCACGACTTGTCAACCTTGTATTGATACTGATGCTTTATAGCATGCATTGTCATCATCATCTGTAAGGTTTCCTTGTCCTTTAATAAAATACCAGGAAAAATACCAGAGTCAAAATTCTGCTCGTCAAACAACCGATTTTCAGATCCAGGGTATATATCCAGTATATTTTCGGTATTTGCTGCCACTTCTACCATCTCTTCAGCAACGTTCCTCGCAAACGACAGAAAATTTATCGTGGCATCTGCTTTTTCAGGATACCTATCAAGATCCGGATAGGAGAGCGGAGCAATGTTTGATTCGCAATTCACCGAACATATATTCACATCTTCATCATTCGAATTTTCAATACTACTCCGAGATTTCACCACAACGCACACTGGATACTTGGTGTAGTCGGCCTCTTTGGACACCAAAAAAACATAGAATCCAAGGCTGCTATCGCTGTTAATCGACATAAGTGGACTACCTTCCTTCAACTTATATTTTAGGTCGAGCACAGTTGATTGTCGTATCAATCCTAGTTCTGCACACAATATACTGCATAATTCATCGTAACTGCTTTCTTTTCGAATAACAACACCTGATAGTTGATAATTCACGTACTCATTCACGACCCATTCACCACCATGATGTACGAAGATCATCATATTCGAATCCATCTAAAAAAAAAAAAAACAAATTAACACAATTATCGAATTCAAAGAAATATAAATCCAAATATCACGAAAATATACCTCCAAATATCTCTCAATTCAATTTTTCTTTTCTGAAATCGGAAACACAAGTTTCCCCTTTTTTTTCCGATAAACGAAGATTTTTTTTTTCAACAGATTATCATCGCCGTCCGATATCCTGTTTCTGCTGCTTTTTTTTTTAAGCGAGTAATATGCTGCTACGGTTGAATTTCATTATCCTTTTTCCAATATAACCGCTTAAGATTGTGACCCCTAAAATCATGGAAACCGTTTCAACACAGCTACTGATTTAATTTAGGCATTAATATAATATCTTTCCATCTATTAGGTAATCACACAAATATTTTCCTTTCAATGGTATTCTTGCAAATAACAAAAAAACGTTAAGTATGTGTAAAAATTTCCCAAAAGAAAATAAAAGGAGGAAAATAAAGGAAACATATGAGAATGTTCACTAGCAGCCTCTACTCGATATTCATAAAAATAGGTCATGCAACCTAATAATATATATTAATATATAAAAATTCTAAAGATTTACTTTAACTATGACTAAATATTTTTGAAATAATTAGAATTTAAAAATTTTAAATCATATGTACGTATTTATGTCCTTTCTTATAATTAGTTAGTTAAACATTAACATGCAATAATTATTTCATTATTATCTAACATATTTTACTATAAAATATATTTAATTAATTATGTACTGATGATATTTTCAGATCTCATTAATTTGGGCTCGGAAAAATATTCAAATAATTCAGTTTCCCAAAAACGCTTTCATTTACAATTTTTTTCCCCTTCTTAATTATTTTGTTTTATAAGAAAAGCTTTGGTTTGATAATCTATGTAGATAGTGAATATCAATTGGTTTCCTTGAAATACTATCACGATGATTACGATGTGGTAAGATTTGAAGTTTCAATAGATATTTTTAATCTTCAACTATAACTAATACAACACCCGTGTATTACATGAATACTTGTTAAAAAATTATTCTTAAATCTTAAAATTAATGAAAAAATTTATTTTAAATTTTTTTTACTTTTTTACAAAATATATATATATATATTATATATATATATATTATATTTTAGAATGACAATTGTTACTTGTACGACTTACATTTATTATATTATAATGATTTTTATATGAGCTTGAGCTTTCATGAAAGACTCACGAGTGAATGAGCGTGCTAGAATATGCACATGTGAGTGGGACTTGTGAGTTGTCCCACATTTTATAAAAATACATAATTTGTAAGTTTAGTGGGTTACTCCTCATTCCACCAATTGATTTTGGGATGAAAATCCACTTGAGCTTCATCTGAGTTTTCCCCGGTTACTGTGCGCTTCACGTGAGTGAGACCACACCCGTTTATCAATTTACTTTGATACCATGAAGAAACAGGGGTTTACGGGTGCGGTCTCACGGACATGAAGCGCATCAAAGCAGGATAATAGATGAGCCTTAGTGGGGTTTCATCCTAAAACCAATTGGTGGCAGAAGGAGTAGCCCACTAGGATTATAAGTTAGGTCTATTTTCCATGTATATACGATGTGAGACAACTTACAAGTGTATATTTTAACACGTCCTCTCATGTGAGTCATTCATATGAGGTCATTGTACGGTCCCATGTACGGCCAAACCCATTTAGGTTGGGTGAACCGACTCTGATACAATGTAAGAAACGAGAGAAAAAACGAGTGTGTTCCACACAGATGAAACGCACTAAGACAGGGAAAGCTTTGATGAAGCCCAAGTGAGGTTTCATCTCAACACCAATTGGTGGAAAGAGGAGTAGCCCACTAGACTTAGACTTATAAATTAAGTCTATTTTTCATATATAAAATGATGTGTGACGACTCACAAATGAATATTCTAATACGCCCCCTCACAGTCCTTCATAAGAAGCCCAAGCCCATATATAGAGTCGAGAATCCAAGCCCAACTGAGCCGGGAAAAATGGGTACGTCATCGCACGATTCTAATAGAACCGACTATGATACCATGTAAGAAACGATGGAAAAACAGGTGTGGTCCCACTCACGTAAAACACACAACGACAATGAAAAACCCAGATGAAGCTCAGGAAAACCCAGATGAAGCTCAAATGGGGTTTCATCCCAAAACCAATTGGTGGAAGAAGGAGTAACCCACTATACTTATAAATTATGCATATTTTATCTATTTTTATAGACGATGTGGGACAAATCACAAGTGTATATTCCAACATCCTACATTTAATTTATAAATATAATTTTAATATTGATTAAAGGATGAGGACTAGTTGTACTTATATAGTTTCTTTATTCATAAAGATGAAAAATTAAGATCAAAGTTTTATTTAGCACTCGAATAATAGTAGCATCTTTTGATTCGCATACATTTCTTTCTTTTTTTAATTTCCCATAGCTATCATCATACATTTATACCGACAATTATAAATTTTCACTATAAAAGTCAAAACTTTTGTATTCTAATGATGTTCTTTTTTTGCAGTAAAATCCTAATCTAATAGAGTATATGTTTCGGATAATGAATGTAGTTTATATCCGTCAAGTCAATTTATTGGCATTATTTGGGGGTTTTTTCAATAAGGATATGCATGGAGTAATTTGTCAAATTAATCTTTTAAAATTCATAGCTAGATTTATTATTTCATTAGGCAGCAAAAAGTAAAAAATATTGTCGAGATATGCTAAATGATGAAATTTATGCCAATTGTGCCAATTCTATCGTATATATTATTGTTGCACTCTGTTATTTTATCTTTACTTACAAAAAGACGTCAAGGATGACATGTGGCTTTTAGTTATTTATGATGTGTCGTGTGGGGATTTCACATAGTAGCGTCTTAAACATTTGTAAGGAGGAATATGTCACATAATTTGCAAATTACTACGAATGATACTATAGTAAATCGCATACCTCATATAACTATTGTGTTACATAGCTCGCTATGTAGTTTTTTTTTTGGGAAAACACGACGCACTCTTTTATATTTAACATTCTTCCCGAAAAGCTTACGCGAAATGTTGAAACGACACGCTTTCTTACGCTATTGTGCGCTACATTGCGCTATATTTCAGCAGCGACATTTGGACAATAAAATATTCAAAAACTCGTATTTTTTAGGGATCAGAGTCATATTTACAAATGACAATTAAAAAACTTAAAATTTTGATAATGATTTCAAATTTAAAAGTTTGAAAGTGCAAAGTCCTAAGTTGAATAGTGTAATATTTTTGTCCGTTTTTGTTATATTATTTTACTTTTCGATATTTGACATTTAAATAAAGAATAAAAAGTTCATATCCAATTGTTAGAATTCAGTTGTAATTAAATAAAAAATAATAAGTACAATGCATATACTTAAAATTATATTATGACTTACCTCATTATATTTTTGTTGTTTTTTTATACCTTTTAGTATATTCGATTTATTATTAAATATTTATATTATGATGAATTCGCATTAAACATTTGTGAGAATTAATCCTTAAATGTTATTTTTGAAGTAATTCAAATACAATGATAATTTTTGTAATCAACCATCAATTTTTATTATATGTAAATACACTTATAATATTTCTATAAAAAAGAAAAATTATACCCAAATAGCTTAAGTAACACGCAACGCTATTCACGCTACGCAGTATAAAGACCAAAACTTGACGCATTACGCTATACGCATTTTAAAACACTGGTCATAACAAATTGAAATTAGTTGGAATGATTTAATAACTCCCTACTAACTTTATTAACATATGTGACAAAAAAAAATATATATTTTACTAAATCAAATAGGTTACTATATATATATATATGGAGGTGCTTAGAATACAAATTTGTTCGAGTTTGATTGAATTTTTAGTTAATCAGATTTAATTTTGAAAAAAAGTTTGTCAAATTAAATTTGAATGGAAATTAAGTTTGTATATTTAAAACAAAATAATTAAAATTGATTTGATGTGAAAGTAAGAAAAAATGTGATTGAGAGTGATGTGTAGTTGAAATTATGTCAGTGGATGAATATTGAATTAAACTTGATGTGATGGGTGAGATGGTTGGTTGATATTTAATTATAGTGATAATATTTATAAGAGTTGAGTTGAATTATATTTAAGTTAAATTTGAGTGAAAAAAATGACCGGTTAAAAGTGACTGCATATTGTTATCCAAGCACCTCATTATGAACCAAAAAGTTTTAGTATTGCTTTAAGCTATCTCTAACAATATTGTTAGTTCGCTATTGTGCTAAATTTTTTAAGATAACATTTGCCCCAACCTAAACAATAATCAAGAGGAAAATAGACATCTACTGATAAAAAGAGTAGGATAACATATTTATTACACGTCATCAATATGATAGACGCAATGGTGTGTGTACATATTTGTCGGATAAAGACAAAGAGCATCACAAATGAAGAATGATAACAAATAGTTTGTCCCATTTTTGTGGTTATTTTTGTCAGTATTTTGTGTGTCGTTTCACTCGATTTAGGTATTTTCTTAAATATTTCCGGTCTCTTTTGTCAATTCTTGCGTTTTTATCTTTATTTTCGTGTGTTTAGTATTTTCTTTGTTTTCCCTCATATTTTTCTCGTTTTTCGTGTTTTTTCGGTTGTGGTGGTTTTCATGTTGCAGATGATGAAAGCGATATGCGGTTCCGGTTCCTAGGAGTTCCACACTGGTTCGTACGACTTAAGCACGCCGAGATTGAGTTTATAGCTCGGGCAGTACCCGAGAAATGCTAGACGAGAGCTCACGAGTTCAAAACTTGGAAATTTTGGAAGCTGCCCAGGACATAGCGCCGCTATGGCCAACCCAGCTAGCGGCGCTACACGGCATAGCGATGGGCAGCAGCTCGAGGTTTTCAGCCATAGCGGCGCTAACCCCTTAGCGGCGCTAACCCCCGTTTTGTAACTGAAGCTATTTTCTCAGAATTTCGAATGGCAGGGTTTAAGGATCAATTTTGGGACGGATTTTAGACATTCCAGACTTGTTTTTCTTTTGTTTTTCGCTACCAAAACATATTTTCTCTTGGATTTTCACCTTAGATTGGATTTGGAGAGTGAAAACTCCTTTTCTAGCTTTTGGATTTGGATTTCTCGTTGTTTTCTCGACATTGGATTTATATTAATCGCAAGCACTGCTTCTCATTTGTGTGTGATGATGATTTCTTGGATTGATATGAATGTTTATGTTGGAATTGAGATGAGTAGCTAAATTCGATAGCTAGGGTTAGGGGATAATTGTTCCGGTGCAATTTCGTTTGTGTGAATGTTAATTGCTCAATCTAGACAAGTTATGTTAAACCTAGGGTTGAATGCTTGATCACCATTTTAACCTACTTAAACGATTTTAGAATCGAAAGGGGAGAAATCGATCGATCTCGGCTTGTTTAGAATAGACTTGTTCGGAAGCATATTGTCTATGTGTTAATGGATTCGATAATTGTTCGTTTATGTTTATTCTCTTGTTACGTGAGTTATTGAGAATGAATCTCTAGATGAATTGGTTGTTGCTTGTCCGTTAGCCGAGTAGTTGATTGCCCGTTAAATGTATTGAGAACCGGAAACGATTGTCCCCGACACCCTAGTCCATCTATACCATTTGAGTTTGTGTTTGAGCTGTGAGTTTGGAATAACTAGCTTTATTTTTATAGTTCGTAGTTGATAAATCAAACCAAACCAATCTTATTAGAATGTTTAGGACCTTGTTTTCTCCTTTCGTGTGATTGAATATACGTGCAAAATTATCCAGCCAACCTTCCTCGAGAGACGACCTGGTGTTTGAATCCTTTGATTTAACTTTGGGTAAAATACTTACAAAACAAATTATTATATCGAGCTATGAACACGAACCATGAACACAAGCCTCAAACAAATTTGAATAAAAAAATTCGAATAAAAAATATTTAAATAAATAATCAAAACTCGAGGCACGTGAAACAAACTCCCCATAATATGAAATATATATCGATTAGTGTCCACGGTTTTCAACAAAGGTCTTCAAGATACAACAACTTTTATCTTGTCTATAGTGTCACTTCAAATACACAAGGTTTTGACAAACTTACTTGTGTTTAGAACTCTAAATAAATCAATAACACTTGCAATATTCTGCTACTTGGGAGTCCCTTCTCTGGCGTTAGAGTTCCTCAAATCCTTTGGTGAAGGTTAATTAAGGGTTTTTGCCCTTGGTTCTCATCTTGGGTTGTGGCTTCTTCTTCTTCTTCTTCTTCTTCTTCTTCTTCTTCTTCTTCTTCTTCTTCTTCTTCTTATTCTTCTTCTTCGTTGTTGATCCTTATCTTGATCTAGGGTTTGTTTCTTTGTTTGTTTAGATTTGGGTATATTTGGACTCTCTCAATATCTCATCCTCCTCGATGTATACCATGACAAAAGAGATTGGAGCAAAACTCCGGTCGTTCTACTTATCCAAAAAGGGTGAAGGTATTATAACAATTGAGGAGGGAGACATAAAGAGTGGTACAAAAGAATGTCAAGTAAGTCTCTTCGGAAAAATTGGAGGGAATAGGAAAGCAGGGTTTTTGGCCTCAGAAGAGTTATGTCATAGATTTGACAAATAAACACCGACATATATCCAAGAACATGAAGCCAATTTATTTTAATTTGTCTTTGGCGACATGAAATAAAATGAAGGTAGCAGCAGATCAAAATTGCATTTTTAAAATCAGCATCCCATTCTGAGAGATTGGCAAGAAAGGGCTATCTATAAATCACGAGGTATTCCAATAAATAGTTATTTGGGTGCAGGCCAGAATGTTCTCCTAAATTGGATATGTTCTGAAGTTGGATTAAACATTGGGAGGGTTTCAAAAAGGTCAAAGATGTTAACATCATCAGTGGCCAGGGCAGTACAAAGAGGTGTATTAGGATTTTGGTTTCGGTTTATTTGCATGAACCCTTGTTGACATGCACAAGTTTAAAATTAGGGGACACAATCAAATATAGGAGTTGAAATATGAAAAATTGGTGAAAACTTATGCTATTACTATGGCACAATTGGT
The DNA here is from genome assembly GCA_902706635.1 of Striga hermonthica. Taxonomy (NCBI): domain Eukaryota; kingdom Viridiplantae; phylum Streptophyta; class Magnoliopsida; order Lamiales; family Orobanchaceae; genus Striga; species Striga hermonthica. The sequence continues at coordinate 3,194,561 of CACSLK010013932.1, read as the reverse complement.
CATTTGGATAGGACGTGCAAGTTAAGATCCAAAGATATAATAGAATGGATTATGAAATAAGGTAATTCGACGAATGGATGAAAGCGGAAGAGGGAATAACATGAATAGGTATTCTTTCCCGAAAGCAGTCAAAGCGAGCAGGGGAAGAAGTCGGGATAGTATATACAAAGCAATCACTAGATCAATACAAGTTTAAATACATCTTGGGATCAGAGGGATACTAGTAAAAGCGCGAATGCAAGGCAAAAAAGCTTAGCTGGAGAAGATTCAAAAGCTATGTATTTGCAGACAACAAAGGCATCCACATCCACCTCTTCATCAAATGGTGAACTTGGAGGGAAAATGGCTGATCAGATTGAGAAGAGAAAAGCTGCTACAGAAAAATATTTCCAAGAGCTGGGGTTGAATGAGGGTGAGGTTTTTAGGAGCCCAGTCTTTGCAAGCATTATAAGATTTGAGTTTGTCAATGGCGAAGGAAAGACTACATATTATGGAAGTCGTGAAACTAGAATAAGACTATGGTTGATGCAGATGGGCAAAGTATAGAAAGGCATGGTAGGTGGAGAAGAGGCAATTTCACATGAAAGATGACAGATGGGATTGAATGCAAAGAGAAAGTCGAATGGCAAATAGGGGTAAAAAGAAGAGGATTCCAATTAGAAAATCTGATTGAGTCAACACAAAAATCTACGTAATATGAAGGATAAGAAGAAACTGAAGCAACTAGATGAAATAGTGGAGCAACGACGCTATTTTGTTTGTCGTATTTTTGGGCATGTGGTAACCGAGTTACCCGACTCCGGTCGTTCTCAAAGGAAGACTGTTCGGAGCTTCGTTTACTACCTAGTCGTCAAAGTCACATAACCAAAAATGAGGTCCTACACATTCTACTCGCTTGAATGGATTGATTGCACGAAATTACGCTAAGAATCTAAAAGCAAATGATGAGAGATGCAAGATTTAAAAGAAAGATCGAACTTTAGTTGCACAGAGTGTCCATAACTAAATAAAAACAAAAATAAACAAAAAAAATCATGCGAGCATAGTGATTCTAGGTAACCGAACACTAGCTATCTACACTAAATCATCACGCTTGAAACAAAGTCGAGATCTTTACTAGATTAGCACGTATTGATTCCTAACACACGAAGCAAGCAATGAGAATAAAGTAAAAACCTTGAAACAAGCATCAACATACAATTCGAAAAACAAACTCAAAGTAGTAAGTCCTAAGTAAGGTACTTACTCTCCTATCGCGTGCCCAGACGAAAATAATGAAGAAAGCTCGAATATGCGTAAAAATAAGCATGCCGAAATTTCGCCAGAAAAATAGAGTTATGAACCTCCAACTAAAACATAAAAAAAATAAAAGAGAGAAAATTGAGAGTATTTCCCAACTTAAAAGTTGGGGAAATGAGGGTGGTGGTGCAAAAATACAAAGGATAATGCCTATTTATAGCTACACCACAAACACACACTAGTAACACACACATTTAATGAAATTGTTTCGCCGGTCTCGAAACATGGTCCGCCAACGAGTTTGGGGTGGGAGTAGTGCAGAAGAGGGTGTTCGCGGGTCGCCAAATGATGTTCGCCTGCGAGTGCAAGGCTTGTGAGCTGCTGGGGCGCGCGTTTGGCGGTCGTGAAGTGATGTTCGCATGCGAGTGCTGCGCTTCTTGTGGCTTGTGCGTGCTTCGCGGGTCGCGAGCGTGGGTTCGCCAGCGAGTGCTGGGCCAAGCTTCCTTGCGTGGGCGCCTCGCTGGTCGCCAAACGGACTTCACGACGAGTGCGGATGTGCTGCCTTGGACTCGAACACTCGATTAAATGGCCTGGTTGGTTCGCAAATGGTCCGAATAGCTCGAATAAGGAACGAACATGGCTCAGAAATGTCTCAGAAAAAGCTCGTCCTCCCGACTCGACTAATGTGGACCTAATCAACACCAAAATACGCAAGAAAATACGACAAAATACAAAACACATAACGAGAACAAAATACACAAAACACGATAAAATGACCGGATGACACAAAAACTATTCCAAAAACGACTCGATCGAAGCACATAAAACACAAGAAACACCACAAAAACATAACAAACCGTGGTGTCACATTTTTCGCCTGCATTAATGTTTCTTTTCAGCGGCATTGTGAACAGTTATGGTCTCTGAATACCAACTGACGCAACGAAAATGTTTGGGAAAATAAGAGATAAGACTCTCAAAAATATTCTTATTTCATAAAATTTGACCAACCCGTCACAACAAAGAAGAAGCCAATAAATGGAATCCCATTAAGTCCTTTATGGTTCAATAACTAGTTTCATGTTTTTTTTTTTTTTGTTTTTTTTTTTTTCTTTTGTAGTTTGTGTAGGCTGCTTGATAAGTGTGCTAAAGAATTATGTGAACTCTACTGTTTAGTAGTATTATCTAGGGGTGGGCACGGTTCGGTTAACCGAATTTTTTGAGGTATTTGCTAACCGAACCGAACCGAGCAAATATTCGAACTCGCTAACCGAAATCGAACCGAAAATCTCGGTTAACCGAATTTTCGGTTAACCGAAAAAATCCTACTATTCGCGAATTAACCGAACCGAACCGAACCGAGCGAACCTAACACAAATCTGCTTGTTCGCAAATAATAAACCGAACCGAACCGAACCGAAAACATTAATATAAATATAATATATTATATATAATATATAATATAATATAGTATATATTTTAATGAAATATATATTTTATAATATATAATATATAATATAATATATATTTTAATAAAATATATATTTTATAATATATAATATATAATATAATATATATTTTATAAACTTTAATATAATATACGGTTCGGTTCGGTTAACCGGGGTAAAAAAATCTTAAAAACTGTAACCGAACCGAACTGAGCAAATACTTCATTTGAGGTATTTGTAACCGAACCGAGTCCCCCGGTTAACCGAAAATTCGATTCGATTTCGATTCGGATCTACGATTCAGCGGTTCGGTTCGAATTTTTTGCCCAGCCCTAGTATTATCTTGCAGTTGTTTAGACCACATTTGCGTGGTTCTTTCTTTTACTTCTTTGTATTGACTGGTTGGGCTCTCATGTACTTTTTAGAGTGTGATTGGATATCAACCCAATCCAAAAAATGAACCGCACTCAAATTTAACTCAACCTTGCTAGTCTCAATGTTATCCATATATATATTTGAACAATACTAATTAATCATTCTTAAACATCACATCAATTTTACTTAACTAGTCATCAACTCACATAAGTTTAACCAATTATCATTTCACATATTCTCTCTCTTACTTTTATATTAAATCAACTTTAATTATTTTATTTATATATATGTTAAATATAAACTTATAATTTCACTATCGACTAACCATATCACATTTTCAAAATTAACTATGGTTAACAAAAAAATCAATCAAAACCAGATCAAATCCATATCCAATCACAACTTAAATATATAGCTTTTGGTTGAAATTCGAAACAATCTATCATTTCGGGGGAAAAACTCTCAAGAAATGAATAAATAATAATGAACACGAGATAAAAATGCAATATCTTATGTTCTATTTCAATTATCTTTATGTCACAAGAATTGAAGAAATAATAATGAACAAAAGATTTACAAGATTTTGGCGAACATACTTGATTTTTTTTTTATATATATATTTTATGATATGATTTTAACTTTTAACTATATTTTTTTAATAATATTGAAACCATCATATAAATAAGTTTAAAAGGATAATTTAGATAGTTTTGTCGAGTCACTATGCAAATTATTGGTTTGAGAATAGAAATCACAATTTCCACAATATGTACTTTTTTATTAGAAAATTGTTAAAAATATAATAGAGTTTTGTGGAGTCTCGAAAAATGGATCAAGTATCATAGGGCCTGAAAGATAAATTCTTTCAGTTCGTGACCATGAAACTACCAATTTTGGGCCCAAAAGACTAAACTTATCGATTCAGACTTTGATAGTTTCAGATCTTTGGGTCTTTAATATAATTTATCTTTCAAATTCCGAACCTAAACTGATAAACCTCTATTAATAAGTAATAGATAAAATAAATAATTACACATTAAACATAATATTAATTTATATTATAAACTAGTGTATAGCACGATACATGTAGTAAATTATGATATAATAATCTATTAATTATCACATCAGTTGATGAACATATTAATTAATCTAATAATTACACTTTTGGCATGTGCAATCTTCCTACACGATCTTAATTAATCATTTGGATAAAGAATTGAGAAAAAGCATTTATTATGTCATAATTTTACTACGATTTTGTTTGCACTTATCGACAAAAAATGCAATTCGATGCCCTTAAGCCACAAGTCCCAAACCATTTTCTTCACAACAATGCTTTTGCTCTCCTCCCATTCAAAATCGTGAGAAATGTTACGGTACTATTCCGTAGATTTGTAACTGGCAGATCATCTTGTAACTCTCGTAGATAGTTGATCTAACGATTACAAATCTGGACGAATTGGTTCCGTAACGGAGCGTAAAATCTCCCCAAAATCCTATTTATATCAGCACTTCAGTAATTTAGCATATCCAATAATTTAAACTCGCTTATTTTGATTAACACGAGCTAATCATTCAAACTCCAAATCTTAAGCAATCTGCACGGCCCATCTCTCTCTCTCTCTCTCGCTCTCTCTCTCTCCCAACTTTACTCTTTCAAAGCAACCCACAACCTGTTCTTCCATTTCTGGCTTAGCCCGTCTGCAGAAAATATAGTAAGGGTCTTCTGTATCTGTCTAATTTTGTTGCAATATAAATATAAGCTTGTGGGCCGTGCTTCTTTTTCTTCAGATAGCATAGGAAATTGTTTCTTGCTTGGAGAACAACATTGTGATTAAATCTAGTTGTTTCTGGGTTCTTTCTTGAAAAGACTGAATCTTTGTGAGGGGGAAGACCCAGATTTGCATTTTTAGTTAAGATAATTATAAGGTGATTCGATCTTTAGGGAAACTGTTGATGGGAGGTAAATTTTGAATTTGTGTATGTTGTTGGGTATTTACTATTTACCTCTGAGTTATTCGTTTCGAGCTTTACCTATTTGTTCGTCATTTTTGGTTCTCCCCTTTGATTTCTCATCTGGGCTTGTTCATTTATGGTTCCTTGATAAACCTTAGTTGTCATCCTCTCAAATACATAAAAGGGACCCATAGAGGAGAAGCTGTTTCATTTGTCGGTGGAGATAGAGTACTCGTAGCTCTATTAAGATACCCTTTATGCATCTTTCGTTGAGATAAAGGAGTGCTTTTTGATACTCAGGGTAAAGCTCTCTGCTTTTTTTTTTTTTTTTTTGGCCTTTCTGTAGTCTAGCTTTAGAAAGCAATGACAATGAGGAAAAATTTAAACCTTTACTCTGGAAGAATATTCACAGACCGGAGGTGGAAAATACCGTGTTTTGTGAGTTTGCTTGTGTCGATCACAATAGTTACCGCCACCATTTGTGGGTTGCACGTGTCCCCGTATGCCCGAGATCCACCCCAATTTGATAATGCAACTTTTGTCCGTCAAAACAACTCGGGAGCGTATTTTGTAGAAACTGACTTGAGAAAATCCTTAAAATCAGTCGAGGCCTCGGAATTAGAACCCCCGAGGCTCGCTTATTTAATTTCGGGCACGAAAGGGGACAGCAGAAGGATGATGAGGACTTTGCAGGCTGTGTATCACCCGAGAAATCGGTACATTCTCCACATGGACCTCGAGGCCCCGCCCAGGGAGAGGCTGAACTTAACCATGTGGGTGAAGAATGACCCGACTTTTAACGAGGTGGGGAATGTGCGCGTGATGGCTCACTCCAATTTGGTGACGTACAAGGGGCCCACAATGATCGCTTGTACACTCCAAGCCATGGCGATTTTGTTAAGAGAGAGCTCGAGCTGGGATTGGTTTATTAATTTGAGTGCTTCCGATTATCCACTCGTGACTCAGGATGGTGAGTTGTTTGCCTCTTCCCTGTGTGCTTATAGCATTACTATTTTGTTTACTCAGTCTTGTATTTTGCTTATGCATGTTTTGTTTTATAGTCTTTACAGAAAAGTGTATGTTCATGAAATTTTAGTTTTATTTATACTGTTTGTGTGCCTTTTTGCTCCGTCGGTAGTGACTTGTAAGTTTCTAAAATTTGTGTGATTTTATAGCTTGCAAAAGGAGTTACAAGCGGTGGGAACTGTGCATATTATGAAAATTCTTGTTTAAATACCAGTATCATCTTTTCCGTGAATGATATATCTAGGTTATTTATTTGTTTATTTAGTATGATGTTAGAAGGCACAGAGATTGTAACTCTGAAAATCAGATTCTGGAAGATAATAATATTAGCTAGATGTGCCAAGTTTGCAACATGTCCCATGAATTTAGTTTGGGCAGAAATTGAAAATCTTTCAGGTTCTTACTAACACTTAGTCTAGTTTTAGTGAATATCTTGAGCTTTGATAAATTAAAATTTTGGTGAATTTCTCTATTTTTGGTTGAGTACATTTTGCTTCCTGTTTCTTGTAATTAATTGTCTTCATGAGTACTGCAGATTTATTCTCATAGCTCCAATCCTTTTCTTAGAGTTGGATATTTATTGATTCTCAGGTATTTTGGTCCTCAGATAATGAACCCGTGTTTATTTTTCCTGCAGATCTGCTATTTGTTTTGTCCAACGTGTCACGAAATATCAATTTTATCGAGCATGGACATCTAGATTGGTGGAAACTGTAAGTACCTACTCCGAAACCATTTACATTGCTAATTTCGATCCAGCAAATAGATTTCATTTTACCATTTGAGTTTCTGATTTTTTTTTTTTTTTTTTTTTT
>CACSLK010013932.1:3177555-3187687 GCA_902706635.1 Striga hermonthica | reverse complement strand
TTTTTTTTTTTTTTTTTTTTTTGAATCAGAAACCACAGAGCAAAGCCTATTATAATCGATCCAGGTCTCTACTTGTCGAGAAAATCTGATCTTTTTTGGACTACTCAACGCCGGACTGAGCCCACAGCTTTCAAGTTGTTTACTGGTGAGTTTTTTAATTCCCATTTACATCAGCTTCAATCAATGTATATTATATATGGGAATCCTTTTAATGATATTAGTCCTTCAAACAATCTGAAGAGTATCATCATCTAAAGACTGATTCAGCTTTTGCTGGGAAATTATTGTTTCATGTTTTAAAGTTTCCCATTAATTATTTTTTTTCCACTTCACGTCAGGCTCTGCCTGGGTAGTCCTGACCCGCTCGTTTGTGGAGTACTGCATATGGGGCTGGGATAGCCTGCCCCGAACGGCCCTCATGTACTACACCAACTATGTCTCATCTCCCGAAGGCTACTTTCACACAGTCATCTGCAACACTCCCAATTTTCGGCCCACGGCTGTCAACCACGATCTTCACTACATTGCCTGGGACAATCCTCCAAAGCAGCACCCGAGATCCCTCTCGGTCAAAGACTTTGGCCACATGGTCAACAGTAGCTCGGCTTTCGCCCGGAAGTTCCACGCGGATGACCTAGTCCTCGACAGGATCGACCGGGAGCTGCTCGGGAGGCCGGCGGGCGGGTTTTCTCCAGGGGCGTGGTGCGTGGGGAGCGAAGCTGATCCGTGTGGGTCGATTGGGGATGACTCGGATTTCAGGCCCGGCCCAGGTGCCCGGAGGCTGGCGGGGCTTGTTAAGAGGCTGCTGTCGGAGGATCACCGGCGTAACCGGTGTCCGGGATTGTAGTGCTGATGATAGGTAGAGGTTTTTGGAAACTGTTTGAAGTGTACATTAATTTTTGTTCATAAAATATATGTACACAAGCAGAATTTTGGCTTCCTTCTGGTTTAAAGGGAAATGAATTTCTTGTTTTGGGTTAACTTTGCCAATAAAATGGAAATTGAATAGTGAGTTGATGAAAAAATTTGAAATCAGTGTTTGAATAATATTTTCCATATGTGTATTACTCAAATGCTGGGTTGTTCTTTGTACCTAAAGCATTTTTTTTTTTTCATCAATTTTTTTATCATCTGTGTCTGCTTTGTTGTTATATCATATGATAGGTTAATTGTAGAAGACTTCGAAGGCTGGTGGTTCAAAGTGCTATCCTGGGGAAAGAGGCAATTTCAGAAGACACGATTCAACTTACAACATACATTCTCTGGTTGTTGTGGAAAGCAAGAAATCTATGCGTTTCTCAACATATTTGGAAACCGGACAAATCAATCATTGATTCGGGTGTGAAGGAATGGAGTGAGTTCATAACTGCCCTTTTGTTCGCTACCTTTTATATCTAGCTAGATTCTTAGTAGCTCGATAGTTCTCTTTTGGTGCATTACCCAGTTTTGCGAACTTTTGATCGGCAAGCTATGGTTCTAGTGAGATTTTACTCCCAAATGGTTAAGGTATTAGCTTGTTGGAGATTATTTTCCTTTGTACTGGACCACCTGCATGTAGACATGTATGTCCATCGGGCCGGGTTGGGCCGTTGAACCGACGGATCAGATCCGTTGACCAGGGTTTTGGGCCAAAATTGGAACCGGGCCTATGTATTGTTCAGGCCGGTTCTAGTTCAAGCTTATAAGACATTTTGACTCGGAGGGACTAGACCCAACCTGGAACAAATCCGACACGCAGTTAGGCGCCAAAAATTTTTAGAAATTAAAAATTGAATATTTATTCTGGTTTTGGTTCTGACCTAGAACTAATAGGTCGGCGAAAGCTTTTTTATTAAAAAAAACATACCTGGACCCGCCAGGTCTGCAACCTAGACCTGCGAGTTCTTAACCTGAAACCTCGAATAGGTTTCGGAACACAATTTTATAAACTGTCAAACCGTAGAATCGGGTCCGCTAGCCAAGTCGGCCTTCGTGTATTATTGTTAAATTAATCAAGCTGAGTTCGAGCTCATTTAAAGCTTGTTTGTTTAACTCGTGCTCGTTAAGGCTTGAAAAGAGATTTTATTATTTTCTATGGTTCGGCTCGTTAAAGACTCGAACTCGATTCGTCATTAGTGATAAACGAGCTGAGCTCGAGCTCGATTTCAGACTCATTTATTTAACGAGCCGAGTTCGGCTCAGCCCATCAAGTGCTCGAGCTCAACTCGTCTCGTTTATAAGCCTACCTGCTTGTGGTTCTCTATTCTACCCGTGCATGTTTCATGGGCCAGCAAGCCATCGGTGTGACAGATCTATCTTTCATTTTGAAGAAAAATATGATAGGCAATAGTTTCCACATGTGTACACTTTTATGTACAAAATTTATCATTCACCCGAATGGAAATTCAGTTCGCATCCTTAAAATAAATAAAAATCTCTATATTTAGAGTATAACAACGCAAGAATTTAGTTGCCACATTCTGTGATTTGGAACCGAGTAAAACAAAAGCCCTATTCATTAGCAAAGCCTGACCTAACAAGAAAAAAAATAAAAAATTAAATTAATATTTATTAAAAATCACCTCAACTTTGTACTCCCGTTCAAAATTGATCATGCACGCTTTGTTAGCTCACGTACAACCCACTGAAAGGATCTTCGAGCTTCCCAAAAACATCCAACTTTGCCGGAATACTTTCGTTCTCAATTGTTGTCGGAAAAAATGTCCATCTTCAGTTACTAGGTAAGAAGACTAAGAGAATAAGATAGTAAAGAGAATTTTTCACAATGTACGGCGGTGGATACGAGTATGGAGACCCGGACCCGTACCATGACCCGGACAGTAGAGTGGCTGACGTGGACATCGACGATGATGAGGATGAATCAGACGAGATCACTCAGGAGGACGCATGGACGGTGATCAGCTCATATTTCGAGGAGAAGGGCCTCGTGAGGCAGCAATTGGATTCCTTTGACGAGTTCATACAGAACACGATGCAGGAGATTGTCGACGACTCAGCCAACATCGAGATCCGACCCGAAGCTCAGCACAATCCGGGCCGGAGCTCCGACTCTGTTGAGGTTCTATGGAAAGACATTAGAATGAATTAATATAGATTGGGAAGAAACAGAGTGTAGTTGCTGTCTTTGTTGATCACTACTTTTTTTCTTTTCTGTTCAGACAGTCTACAGGATTAGCTTTGGCCAGATATACCTGAGTAAACCGATGATGACAGAGTCTGACGGAGAGACTAACACACTGTACCCGAAAGCCGCTCGGCTGAGGAATCTAACTTATTCTTCACCGCTTTACGTGGATGTCATAAAACGAGTCGTGAAGAAAGGCTACGATTGTGAGGAGGTCATGGAGACTCAAGAATTCCCTAAAGTTTTCATTGGAAAGGTACTTTTTTTTTTTTTATTTAATTAAGTTACGTTTAACTACGAACAGTATCTTCTAACGTGTGAACAATCTTTTGTTAGGTTCCGATAATGCTACGATCGAGCTATTGTAGCTTGTTTAGTCTTTCGGAGAAAGACTTGATGGAGATTGGTGAATGCCCTTACGATCAAGGCGGATACTTCATTATAAACGGGAGTGAGAAAGTGCTGATTGCTCAGGAGAAAATGAGCACCAATCACGTGTACGTTTTCAAGAAGCGGCAGCCGAACAAATATGCCTACGTGGCCGAGGTTAGATCGATAGCCGAGTCGCAGAACAAACCACCCAGCGGCATGTTTGTTCGGATGCTGTCCAGGCCCGGCGCAAAAGGGGTGATTTAGAAATTAAATTTTTCTGTTCTTTACATTTTTTCTTTTTCCTTTTTTTTTTTTATTATTAATATTGAATTTTGATGAATTTATTGATTTGAGATTGTATGCAGGGATCATCAGGGCAGTACATACGAGCTACCCTTCCGTACATCAGAACTGAAATTCCGATCATTATTGTTTTCCGGGCTTTAGGATTGCAAGCGGATAAAGATATTCTGGAACGCATATGCTACGATTTTAACGACGTGCAAATGTTGGAGTTGCTGAGGCCTTCCTTGGAGGAAGCATTTGTGATACAAAATCAACAGGCATATTTTTCCACATTTATGTTCTGTAGTTCACAGTCTCACATTTTTTCATATTTTATTCTTAGCTGACTTGAAGTATGCTTATGAATAGGTTGCGCTCGACTATATTGGCAAGAGAGGATCTACTGTTGGCGTCACAAGAGACAAAAGAATCAAGTAAAAAGATGAAACCGATTCATTGCTTTATGATATGTTTACTATGTTGTGCTGCTCGGGTTGAAAAATAGAAACATTTAGATATTTCATTTTTTACTCGCATACTTAACAGGTACGCAAAAGAAATACTCCAAAGAGAGATGCTTCCGCATGTTAGTACTGAAGAAAACTGTGAATCCAAGAAAGCTTATTATTTCGGGTTAGTTTTTGCCTGTTAAGGTCCTTAACATATGTATCGTGAGCTTCTTCCGGCAATAAATTTATATTAAAATTTTGGTTTTCGGCAGATACGTTATCCACAGGCTGTTAATATGTGCACTTGGAAGGAGACCCGAAGATGATCGAGATCACTATGCGAACAAGAGGCTCGACCTTGCTGGTCCATTGTTAGGGGGTTTATTTCGAATGGTATGAAGATAATATATAGTATTATTTAGTATTATTAAGATAATATATAGTTTTATTGGATAACTGGAAGGAAAATATAATTCTTGATATTCTTTGTCATGTGCAGTTATTCAGAAAGTTAACCAGGGATGTCGGGTCGTATGTTCAAAAGGTTCTAATCATTTGAAGACATGTTAGTTGCCATAACATCTGAGATTACAATAATTTATAGTTGAACGTTTTTTTTTTTTTTTTTTTTGGCTGTGTGTGTGTGTGTGTGGAGCAGTGTGTTGATACTGGGAAGGATGTAAATTTGCAATTTGCGATTAAGGCAAAAACTGTCACGAGCGGACTCAAGTACTCTCTTGCTACCGGAAATTGGGGCCAAGCGAATGCAGCCGGGACCAGAGCCGGAGTTTCTCAGGTCGAACCTTTCTTATGTAATAGATATTCGTGGAGTTATATGCCATTAGCATATGATTTTAATTCATTTTTGCAAGTAGGTGCTCAATCGTTTAACATATGCTTCGACACTTTCGCATCTGAGGAGACTGAACTCTCCCATTGGCCGTGAAGGTAAACATTGCATAATCTTACATTGTCTTAATCTGTATTTATTGTTGTCTGTAACGAGTCTCACTTCTTGTTTCGTTAGGTAAATTGGCTAAGCCTAGGCAGCTGCACAATTCGCACTGGGGAATGATGTGCCCTGCAGAAACACCCGAAGGCCAAGTAAATATTTATCATTACTGGCTGTAAAATCCCATGATAATGTCCATTATCCCAAAATCCTTTGATTTTGTATGTTTGACCAGGCATGCGGATTGGTCAAGAACCTAGCACTTATGGTGTACATAACAGTAGGATCAGCAGCAAACCCCATTCTCGAGTTTCTTGAAGAGTGGACGACTGAGAGTTTTGAGGTTAAAGTTTGAGACTTTGGTGGCATTCGTATTTTCATATATATCCCCTCCAAAACTCTATGCATGACATTTTTTATTCTTTTCTCTATCTCTCGTTTTTCGTATAATAAAAGGAAATATCGCCAGCTGTAATTCCTCAATCCACGAAGGTATTCGTGAACGGTACCTGGATTGGAATCCACCGCAACCCGGAGCTATTAGTCAGGACTCTCAGACAACTAAGAAGACGGGTGTATAATCTAACATTATCCTTAAATTTCGTGATTTTACCGTTATTAGTTTCTCGTGATCCTTATGTTTGAACTCATGACAGGTTGATGTGAACACTGAAGTTGGTATTATCCGTGATATACGTCTGAAAGAGCTTCGGCTGTACACAGACTATGGAAGGTGCAGCCGGCCATTGTTCATCGTCGAGAAACAAAAGCTGCTTATCAAAAAGAATGATATTCTCGCTCTCCAGCAGAGAGTATTTTTCACAATAAAATTTTGCGTTCTTTAATTTTAAATATGTTTGTTTTGCGCTTCTATTTGATGTTGGTGTTCTTTTTACAGGAATCCCTAGAGGAATACGGTTGGCATGATCTAATAAGAAAAGGGTTTATCGAATATGTCGACACAGAAGAAGAGGAGACCACCATGATATCAATGACAATAAATGTAATTTAGCCTATAAGCAAAGTTTATATCTTTTATATAAAAGGAGCCTTATATATAATTTTTTCAGGACCTTATGAATTCGAGGCGAAATCCGGATGATGCTTACTCGGAAACATTTACGCACTGCGAAATTCATCCTTCGCTGATCTTGGGTGTTTGTGCTTCAATCATTCCTTTTCCTGACCACAATCAGGTGTTTGCTTGCTCTGATTGCTAGTTTCTAGTTTACTTATATTTAGTCAAATGCAAGAAAAAATATACTTTACGCATTTTCTCATCATTTGTGCAGTCTCCTCGTAACACGTATCAATCTGCAATGGGAAAGCAGGCAATGGGAATATACGTCACCAATTACCAGCTACGGATGGTTAGTTAGCAGCCAAATTCTTGAGCATGACTCCTCGAGTTTCATGTGGTTTAATTCTTGATAAAAAAAAACTCATCCTGAGTTTACTTTTATTTGGTTGAAAGCAGGATACATTGGCCTATGTGCTTTACTATCCTCAGAAGCCCCTCGTCACTACTCGTGCGATGGAGCATTTACATTTCAGACAGCTTCCGGCTGGCATTGTAATAATTTGTTTCATGAATCTCTTTCAGTTTCTTTCTCTCTCTTTTTTTTTTTTTTTTCTTTTTCTGTATTTTCAAGAAAAAAATTCATGTCCAGAAATCGTACTTATTGTCCTGTTTTTATGCAAGAATGCCATAGTTGCAATTGCATGCTATTCTGGATATAACCAAGAAGATTCTGTAATCATGAACCAATCTTCCATCGACCGCGGATTCTTTCGTTCTTTATTCTTCCGTTCGTACCGGTAATTTTTATCCTCATTTCTCCTCTATAAAAATCGAAACTCCCGCTATTTCGTGGTCTATGCACTTCCACTTGCTCCATAACTTCTTCTTCTTCTTTAGGGACGAAGAAAAGAAGATGGGGACACTAGTAAAAGAGGATTTCGGTCGTCCGAGTAGGGAAAGCACACTGGTTTGCCGTTTTAAATTTCGTTAAAAAACCGCATTTTCTATTTCCTAGGAACAGTAAAGAAGAAGAAAAAATACTGCATTTGATATTTGTAGGGAATGCGTCATGGATCGTACGACAAATTAGATGACGATGGCTTTGCACCTCCGGTGAGTTGAACAAAATACTCATTGTTCTTTGTTTTCTCTCACAATTATTACTATAATACGCATTCGAACACTCGATATTTGCTTTGTTTCAGGGGACAAGAGTCTCGGGTGAGGATGTCATTATCGGGAAGACCTCACCGTTACCTCAAGAAGAAGCTCAAGGAAAATCCGCAAGATTCACAAGCAAGGATCATAGTACTAGCTTGCGCCATAGTGAAACCGGAATTGTTGATCAGGTTCATATAATAACAATTTCACATTTTCACTTATCTGATGAATAATCCTACTTCAATTTGATATAAAAAGTATATGATATTCTCTTTTCTCCTGTTAGGTACTGCTGACGACGAATGCTGATGGACTGAGGTTCGTGAAGATCCGTATGAGATCAGTTCGTATACCGCAAATCGGGGACAAGTTTAGCAGCCGGCACGGACAGAAGGGTACAATCGGTATGACTTACACGCAAGAGGACATGCCGTGGACAATGGAAGGCATAACTCCCGACATTATAGTTAATCCTCACGCTATTCCTTCTCGCATGACAATCGGACAGCTCATCGAGTGCATCATGGGTAAAGTGGCTGCTCACATGGGCAAGGAAGGAGATGCTACACCTTTTACTGATGTCACTGTGAGTAATTTTTTTTTTTTTTGCCTTCATTACCTTTCTTCATATTGGTTCTGTTTTTTTATATATTTATTTATTTTTATTTTACTCTATATCAATTTTTCAGGTGGATAATATCAGCCGAGCCCTCCACAAGTGCGGCTACCAAATGCGGGGATTCGAAACAATGTACAACGGGCACACGGGCCGTGTTCTAACGGCTATGATATTCCTGGGCCCAACATACTACCAGAGGCTGAAGCATATGGTTGACGATAAGATCCATTCTCGTGGGCGGGGCCCGGTTCAGATCCTGACCCGGCAGCCAGCCGAGGGTAGGTCTCGGGACGGAGGGCTGAGGTTCGGTGAGATGGAGCGAGACTGCATGATAGCTCATGGGGCGGCGCATTTTCTCAAGGAGAGGCTTTTCGACCAGAGTGACGCGTATCGGGTGCACGTGTGCGAGAAGTGCGGGATCATGGCCATTGCCAACCTTAAGAAGCACAGCTTCGAGTGTCGGGGATGTAAGAACAAGACAGACATTGTTCAGGTAGAGTTATAATGTTAACCTGAGGTTGGGAGATTTTATTGTGTTTTTCTTTTTTTCTTGAAATTTTTGGATTTTTTTTTTCTTTGAACAGATAAACATACCTTACGCGTGCAAGCTTCTGATACAAGAGCTCCTGTCGATGGCGATTGCGCCTCGGCTGCTGATGAAGGATTTGAGGATGCTCAAGGAGGAGAAGAAGAAGGGAGGTGGGTGAAAAGTTGAAAATCCTCTGTTTTTATTTAAACTTTAGCTTTTTATTTATTTATTCTTTTTTTAGTATTTTATTTTTTTCAAATGTTCATTGCCTTTTGACGGAGACGAGACGCGATAACATTTTTAAATAAATATGATCGTCTTCGTATCTAGTGTGTTTAAATTTCATTAGCAGTCTTTTATTTAGTATTGGGCTTTCTTATCATTTTAGTTGTTGTTGGACCTTTATTTTATGGGCTTTTGCACTTAGGGTAATTATCTGATGTATATGAATAATCGTCTTTCACTGAGAGAGGTAGACTTTGATTAATGAAAATTAGAGATTTCTCTTGAGAATTGTTCGTCTCATTTCCATGTATTCATACATACGCTGTACATCACCTTTTTGGCCTTTTTATTTTGTGTTGGGGGAGGTTTTTGAGGTTGATTTTGGCTTGTCCTTTTAGCTACTTTGGAAAATCCTCTGGTTGTGTCGATAGCTTTTCCATCTACTTTTTATTAGCCTTTTTCCTTTCGTTTTTTCCTTCATTGGTTATCTCTGTATTTTTTTTTTTTCAAACATCAATTTAACTAGTGTTGATACCCGTGCATTGCGCGGGGTACATTATAAAAAATATTTTTTATTTAAATAATATAAAATTATTTAAGGCAATTATGAAATTATATTCTCCACGATATTCCATCCAATAAGAATAGAGACATTTATTTATTTAATATTATTGTTAATTTCTATATATATATATTGTGTTTTTTGAATATTTTAATATATAAATTTTATTACTTATAAGTTTATAAAATATTATAAATGATAATATTATATGATATTTGCATACAAATTACTTGTATGTACTTATAAAATAGTCGTTTATCATAGTCTTAAATTTTTTTCAACAATTCAAAATTTGCACGTTGCGTGATAACTGACCAATGTTTAACCCATAATATTTATCTTCCGCTTTAATTATTAAGTGCCTTAAATGTTAAAAATTTTGATATATAAAATTTAATTCTTTAATAACTTTAATCCTTATGCAACAAATAAATTTTTAATGTTTAAATATTTTATTTGTATGTTTTAATTTTTTATTAACACTGATTTCTTTAAAAATTCATTTTCAACCTATATAATGAGTTACATAGTATTTATTTGAGTATTTTGATATATTATATATTTCTATAATTACCAAGTACTATATTTTAAATTATTATACATTACTTATTTCTCATTTATAAAATAAAATTTAAGAAAAATATATATTTTAAAAAATTGAATAGTTTCTTAATGTACATAGATACTTCCTAAGGTGAAATTTATAATTCTGAATTGCACCCTGTTGTGTACAAATTATTCTATTTGCCGAGTACCGAATCGAAAGATTCGTTCCCCGGGTCGAACTCACGAGGAAGGCTGTTCGGAATTTAGCTTTGATATTGATAACACAT
>CACSLK010013932.1:3130677-3150014 GCA_902706635.1 Striga hermonthica | reverse complement strand
TTTTTTTTTTTTTTTTTTTTCAAAACTATTGCTTGTGATATGGTTGGGATATGGTTGGTGGGTTAGTGTCGTTATTATTGTTTTAATTACCCAAGTTTCCATTTTTTGAATTCCCCTTTAGTATAGAGCCAAAAAAAAAAATTAGCTTGCAATGGGTGTATGCCAAGTTTAATGGTGTGAAGTTGTACCTAAAATGTTTACTGTGGGACTGTGTATTTTCTCAAGTGCTGGTAGTTTCTCTGGCTCTTATTTTTAAAGGAATATACCATTGGTTTGGTTTTACCGACTTAATTTTGGAACGTGCAATGTGGATTGTGGTGCAGAAGAATTGTTGCCAGTAAATAGAGTAATTGATAGTTAATACATGCACTGTTATTGGATTCTGTAGATTGAATTAGCTACGAAGAGAGACGTTTGCTTATTATGGTTAGCTTTGTGTGGGAGGGCCTTTTGACGTCTCTTTCCAGTTAGAGTTTTCCTTCATTCGTAGTAATGTGATCATATTTTGTTGAAAAAATCTTATTCATCACCTTGCGTATTCATAAGGGCCGATGATGAATCATGGTCCGGGGTGCATGATTGATGGGTTGGTCTATAATCTATATACGCATGTGGTGCAGCCGTGCAGGAATCAAGAACTGAAACTGCCGGACAGAAACTTCATGTTGAAAATATTATATACCTTTCTTTCTGTCTAATCTTCACTAATTATGTTTGCGATAGATGTGTGACATACTGACATGCTTATCTTGTAAGCCCCTTAGTTTTCATGAATGTGTTTTGAAAGTGTTCTTCCTATTTTTTATTATTTAGCATCTTTCTCTTTTGTTTTGTTTTGTTTTGAGTTTTGTTTTGCTTTGTTTTGTTTTATTTTGTTTTGTTTTTGTTTTGAGCTCCTTTTGTGTTTCTCCTACCACTGTTTCTCTTGTGTTTCATCTCTAGCCTATCCCAACTTGTTTGGGATTAAAAGGCTTTGTTGTTGTTGTTGTATATGATGGATGAGAAGAGATATCGTAATATCTTGTATCATATCCCCATCCAATGCTAAATGAGTTTCCCTACTACATTTCAATCAGTGTTAATATTTTTCAAATCATTGTGTATTATCAACAGTTAAGTATATCTTCACAACTTTCTTAAGTTTGTCAAGTTCACCTTGCAACATTACATCTGCGCATAATTGTTTCGGATCCAACGAGAAACCTCTTTTTTTCTTGATTCTCATGCGATATATGTTCTTAAAATCCTTCACTCTTCAACAATCAACAGCGCTGGCATTCATGACCTACGCCTGGAGGGCCGTCCTGTGGGAACTCTTCAACTGGAAACGGGCTCTCAGTGCCATCGGCCGATTCTTAGGCTACATCTCGAAAATCATTTTAGCCCTCGTATTCAGCTTCATCGGCGACCCACTTACCTTCTCCATACGAGCAATCGAGACATCACTCTACACCGTTCGGGCTTTCTACTCGAGCATAATTTGGCACGCGCCCGTCCCCGAGCTGGCAACAATCGTCATGCTGACATCAGCGGTGCTCGCCGTGGCCGAGACCGCCGTCCCGGATTCCATCGACAGCCAGCCGTACATGCTCACCCTGGCGGGCTTGATCGGGTTTGCCGCTGTTAAAAACTACATAAACGAGCTTTTTTTCTGGACGTTGCTCGTGGGTCTGTTCGGGTTCAATAGTTTTGTGAAAAAGAGGGATTATGTGTCATCTGCTTTGCCTGTTGCTGCTGTTTTGGTTGCTGTGGGGGAGCCGTGGGTCAGAGTGGTCGCGATGGGCTCGTATTTGGGCCTGGCTGTGTTTTACCGTTCGAGAAGGCCCGTGGATTTGAAAGAAGATGGGGATGGAGGGGTAAGAAGGAAAAGGGTTCCTCTTCCGCTGCTGTGTGCTGGGCTGGCGATTGGAGTCCGGGTTGCTGCTAACTGGGCCGGGTACCGGCATCTGACTTGGATGATTGTGTAGATGTGGTTTCTTTCTTTCTTTAGGAATAGAGAATTCTGTCTTATATTCTGTTATCTGTTTTGTTTGCATTTTGTGTACTGTTTTGAAAGGCGCCGGGCTATGGCAGCCTTGGGATTATTAGACTGGAATACCATGAAGTTTTCTGTTACTGTGTTTTTACGTTTTAGGTGCAGGACTTGGTAAGAGGGTATGCTCCAATGTTGAGTTTTATTAAAGTCTTTGTAAGTCATCCAGATTCTTAATATAAGTTTTATTAAAATAATGAATATGAAGTAATACATAAAAACCTTTATGAAATGTTTTTGTTCATTTTCAACATCCACAACATTAAAATCTTTCCGCATTTATAAATAAACACAAATGTAAATATATTTCGAAATTCTATTTTTCTATTTGTTGAACTTTTAAGTTGTTTATATGAATTTAAGATTTTTTTAAAATTTAATTTAATATTAATAAAAGGTATTTTAAAATTTGGTGCAGTACTTTGGCCAGGTTTTGGGGCCAGATTCCGGTTCGAGCTTTCAAAAAAGTTAATACGATGTGTCCGATGTCTCCGGTCCAACCCGAGAACTGGCCCATCCCGCCGGTTTTGGTGGGTAAAAATTATAGATTTCAAAATTCAATGTGTTGACACAATTTCAATTTCGACTCAAAACCAGTTGATCAAACTTAACTTCAGGCTGAGTTTTGTATGCAATACAAGATTGACGATGGACAGTCACCCAATCTAAAAACACGGCCGAAGCCCATTTTTTATTTTTATTCACAAACGCCAAAAAAACACTTGGACAGACGGTGCACCCCAAATTTATAGGTCCGATGGGGCTCGGGTGATTAATGAGTTGAACTTAAACTCATTTAAAGCTCGTCAGGTTAACAACTCGACTTGATATATTTCGAAAAGATGATTTTTATATATAATTTTCTACAATTTAACTCATTAAAACTCAATTCTAATTCGTTAAGGCTCGAGCTCAATTATGAGTTCATTAAGTTAACAAAGCGAGCTCAACTCCTTAAGGGCTCGACCGGGTCAGCTCGTTTACACGGATCGGGTTATTCATTTCATAACCCGTCAACCCGAGAAATCTGGCTATTTCAGTAATGCGTAGCCGGCCGTTTCATGATTCAGATAAGCACAGTCAATGTTAGGGTTTCCAATTTCCAAACTCGGCTCCCAAATTTTATATAAAGCCCCAAAATCCTCTACAGCCTCTATTCTCTCGGCGTATATTATGAGCCCTTCTCTTCAGATCCTCTTTATTTCATGCATTCATAAATTTATGAGTTTTAATTTATCTGTGTGTGTATTGCACGTAGCTACCCCGGGCTCCTCTGAAACTCACCGATGTAGAAAGAAGCCCCAATGCTAGTGCTAAAATTTTCGCCCTTTAGTGTTGCAGATCTGTCGCCTTTGTACCTTATTAATCCGCACGACCGATCTGTGTCAAATAAATGGCTATATTTTTGCTCATATCAAGCTCTGGGTTTCATGTTTGGTGTGCTTTTGTTGTTTAATTTCTGTTTGGGAATGTCTAAGTTTATGCCTATGAATAATTGCTTATCAGCGCTTCTGAGATTTCGACATTGAATTTCTTGATATGAGCCATTGAGCATAAAAATGTAATCTTTTCCAGCTTGTTTTTGTTCGTTTTTTAGTAAATCTAAGGTACCCAGATTTAAGTCGGATTTTCTATGGAGCCATCGGATGGCTCCGCTTATGGAGTCATCCATTGTTATTTACAAATGATGTATTAACATGTGTCCTACAATAAATGCACATTAGACATGTGTCGGTAAATAAAGTTATGGATAACTCCATAAGGGAGCCATCCGATGGCTCCATAAAATTTCTATTAAGCTATATGCCAATGATGTTATAATGGATAGTAAATGAGTTGTGGTGAGGCCAAGTGCCTGCATCTGCAGGTGAACCCACTTGGAAGACCCATGTTACAGAGGATCAAAATCCATTGACTGAGGCAAATAAAATGTACTTTTATTTAGTGTTGGGTTTATGGGTTTCATTGTTTGTGTGACTGTGTCTGTGTATTATAAAAATCATTGATTACGTACTTGCCATATAAAAATTACAAAGTTTTGACTATTTCAAGAGCGTCGGGTGAGGAGAAGTGGAATTTGTTGTGATTCTCCGGTTGCGGGTTGTTGGGTGGTCTACCGCGGTGAGGGGTCGGGTCCTTTTGTCTCAGATCTGGTTAGCCGATGTTTCTACAATTTCTGGTTTTGTGGCTTGAACCAAGTCTTTGGCACTGTGGGTGGTCGCTTGGGGGTGTCGACATCGTTGGTGTTCTATTTGGTTTCGCTGTTGTGGGAAGGGCTCTCAATTATTTTGTTTTGTGTTTTTTAGTTGTGGTTGTGTTTTTGAGCGTGTTTTTGTTTTGTAGGTTGAGTTTTGTTTTCTCTTTTTCGATAGGATTGTGTTATTCCCTTATGAGTTGTGTTATTCTATTTTGGGGAGTTTGTGTATTCTCCTGATGAGTTTTATTTTTCTTTTTTGCCGGTGTTGTAAATTTTAGGTTGCCTAGTGTAATCCTTCCATTCTGGCTATTTGTCGACTTTAATTATGTATTTTAGTTCAATGAATGAAGCGTTTCGAAAAAGAAAAAGGCCCGAAATAAACACTCTTATTAAAAAGAAACTAAATAAAAGATGCAGGGCCCAATATCTGCTTACGGATAAGAGAGCACCAGAATGCTCCACATGGCCATTGTGAATATCATTTATTGAAACACTACCAAAGTCCCCACTCTTATCCTAAGATACCTTAATAATGCCTTTTTCCCTTCAACAAAATTGATCCATAACATTTCTGTGTTGGATATTGGTAGTAATTTGATAATTGAAATGGCACTTGGAAACAGTAAATAAAAAATGATATATATGGCTGAAAACCAGTGTTCTCGCTAGGTGTTCGACCAGCGGCTAGCACTTGGAGCGCCTAGGTAGGGCCTAAAAATTAATATTAAGTATCTTATTTTTTATTTATTTTAACTATCTACAAAATAAAATTATCTCAATTTATTATAAATCAACACACCTAAGCCAATAAATTAATATCTTTTAATATTTAAAAATTGAAAAATTTCCGTTGAGTTCGCCAAGGAGTGCCTAGGGCAGTCTGACGCCGCCTAGCCGCCTGTCAGATTTTTTCTGTCGATTTGTACAATTCAGAGGCGCCCGAACACTGCTAGGTCGATTTTTAGAACAATGCTGAAAAGATGAAAGAAAGTTCTCAGTGTCAAGTGTAAATACAAACTCTTATGTTAGAAATATATATTTATGTTATGAAAATAACACATTTTTATTTAAGTTATATGTTTCAAATTGAAATTATGCATACTTTATTAAAAGAAATATGAATGTCTCAATATTGAATCTGCATGTAATCTCATTGTTGTATGTAGCTAGGGCTGCAAACGAACCGAGCGACTCGCGAACGCTTGAGTCAAAGCTCGACTCGAGCTCGAGAACACGTTAAATTACTAAATACCCGTTATTATATATATTAGTATAAGTGCTTAATGGTAATTATAATTTTCTATTAAAAAATCAACTTTTGTCCCCATTAACAAATAAAAATAAAAATAATTAGAGATAATATGGTCAACGTAACAGGAAAAATAGGAAAAGTTATGGTGAAAAAAAACATTTCTTTATTGCCGTATTCTCCGTTTAATGTAATCTTATATCCAAAAACCAGCCTAAATTTCCTCTCACCAGTTTTTCAGTCGCTGGTCCAAACAGGTCTTAAAATTCATCGTTCACCGGCATTCATCACAAGAAACAGTGCAAAAGAACAGATCTTTACAGGGCATTTACCGCAGAAGCTGAAGCCCAAAAGTGGGCGCTTTCTGTGATTTCGGTATCAGCTCAGCTCCGTCTACAAGAAAGGAAAAAGAGATAAAAAAAGATGGGTTTTTTCTCATATTTCAACCGGATTCTGAAGGCATATCCAGCTTCAGCCAAGCTTTTGGTTCTTTGTTCTGTCAGGTTACATTTCGTCCCCTTCGTATGATGTCGCGTTTTCTTTCTTGACTTGAATGTTAGAGATTTTTTTTTTTTTTTTTTTGGCACAATTCTCTTTATTAAACATGATCTGCTGAGTTTTGTGCTTTTAGTTTACTGTTGTGTGGCGTGATAGTGTGGTCCCTTTGATTTGTGAGAAGGCTGTCCTTAATTTACAATAAAAAAGATTCGATTTTTTTCATCCTTCCTTAAGGAACTCGTTTGACTCATTTGGGAAAACATCGTACAAGTTCTTATGATGTGTTTTTGTTTGAAGCCTTTTCAAGTATATGGGCAACTGAGAGAGTATCCTATCAAGAAACTGGGCCGTTGTCTTTGATTAGACAATAATCTGTACATTTTATCACACCGATCTAATTTCATCAGCTTTGACTACCTACCTCCATTTTTTTTTTCAGCATTGCTCAATTCTAACGGAATATTTCTTTTGCTCTCGAGCTGTCAACAGTACTGGGAGCTTGATAGCATATGCAGATTTGCCTTCAGAAGGTAAAGAATCAAGTGCTATACAGAATCTGAAGGAAACACAAAAGAAAAAGGTGGTAGTTCTTGGTACCGGGTGGGCTGGGACGAGCTTTCTGAAGGATCTCGATATCTCATCGTACGATGTTCAAGTGGTCTCACCTAGGAACTACTTTGCATTCACCCCTTTGTTACCTAGTGTCACATGTGGAACTGTCGAGGCCCGAAGCATTGTTGAGCCAGTTCGTAACATTATAAAGAAGGTGAAATTTCGAATTCTTAACCCAAGTTGTTTTCTCTAATCTTTGAGTGTATATTATTCAAGGAAACTGTGCTTTTCCATTTTTCTTTCATTACAACATCACGAGTTGTTAGCTTCCGTACTCTTATTTAGTGCTATACTATTCGGAAACCCTTTGACAGAGAAATGGCGAAATTAAGTTCTGGGAAGCCGAATGCCTCAAGATCGACCCCACGAACAAAAAGGTGTTTTGCCGGTCTAATATTGACGAGAACTTAGCTGGGAGTAACGAATTCTCGTTAGAATATGATTACCTGGTAATAGCCATTGGGGCTCAAGTGAACACGTTTGGTACTCCAGGCGTCTCGGAGCATTGCCATTTTCTCAAGGTAATATGTCCTTTATTTGAGAATTGACTGAATATATCGAAATGTACTGGAATGCGTTTTATCTTATGAAGGAAGTGGAGGATGCTCAAAGAATCCGTAGGACTGTAATTGATTGTTTTGAAAAAGCTGTCCTTCCCGAACTAACCGAGGAAGAGCGGAGAACTAACCTCCATTTTGTAATAGTCGGTGGAGGCCCCACTGGTGTGGAATTTGCAGCTGAACTTCATGATTTTGTTCACGAAGACTTGGTCAAAATATACCCTTCGGTCAAAGATCTCGTCCACATATCTGTGATACAATCCGGTGATCACATCTTGAACACGTAAGGAAACAAACAACCGTGCATAAATTCATCTATTATTGGCAACATATATTCAAATAGCATGTTGAAGTTCATTGGCGAAGCATCTACAGGTATGATGAAAGAATAAGCTCGTTTGCTGAACAGAAATTTCAAAGGGATGGCATTGAGGTTTTAACGGGTCACCGTGTGTTGGGTGTTACAGACCGAATGATCGACATGAAAAAGAAATCCGACGGGCAGAATATTTCGATGCCCCATGGCATGATAGTATGGTCGACTGGGGTCGGGACTAGGCCAGTCGTGAAGGAGTTCATGGAAAATATTGGCCAGGTTTATTTTGTTTCTTGTTTTCTGTAAATAATTGCATTCTTTGGTCTTGTTCAAATGTTTGATGTCTTTTTCTGCTTCATTGTGTTTTCAGGGAAGCAGACGGGTTTTGGCCACTGACGAATGGCTGCGTGTAAAGGGATGTGAGGATGTGTATGCTCTTGGTGATTGTGCCACAGTGGATCAAAGAAAGATCAGGGTCTCTAAGTTTGTTTCCGATATGTCTTTACAGACGAAAATGCTTTTGATTAACCTCTGATTACAAAATTGTCTTTGAAGTTTTGGTTGAGAACTTTTGTTTTAATAGAAGAGCAAAATGAAAATGTAAAATCTTTTGCAGTTGTGACTAGCTTCATAGCTTTTCGGTATTTATCTTTCAGGAAGATATCACGGCCATATTCCAAGCTGCAGACAAGGATAACTCGGGTACACTAACAGTTGAAGAATTCAAAGACGTGGTTGCGGATATAATCATTCGATATCCTCAAGTCGAGCTTTATCTGAAGCACAAGCATCTCTTTGACGTGACAGACTTGCTAAAAGACCCGGATGGTAATGAAAGAGATGAAGTTGACATCGAAGGTTTCAAATTAGCACTATCGCTCGTGGATAAGCAGACAAAGAGCCTTCCTGCTACAGCTCAGGTAAATCCTTTTGCTTACATTTCAAATGCCTCTTGCAATTTCTGTCAGAATTTATGAGTTTTTTTTTTTTTGGTTATGTGATGGGAATATATTATTAGGTTGCGGCACAACAAGGCGCGTATCTCGCTAGGTGCTTCAACTTGCATGAAAAATGTAAATTAGAACCGGAGGGCCCACGCAAGTTCCGAAGTGGCGGTCGTCATCAGTTTCGGCCTTTTCAGTATGACTTTTTCTTTCTCTTAGTGCATAATGTTGATTCTATCTTGCAAGCATAAAAGAAGGCCTTAATTACACCCAGATATCATGATTTTTTTGGTGCCTTTTTTTATGTTAGGTACAAACATTTCGGGCAATTTGCTCCCCTTGGAGGAGAGCAAGCAGCGGCAGAGCTTCCCGGGGACTGGGTTTCAATGGGTCAAAGTACACAATGGCTTTGGTATTCTGTATATGCCAGGTCAGCACACTTTATCAACAAACAAAAGAACGAAAAAGGAAAGGCGAAAATAACACCACACACACACACACACACAAAAGAAGCAAGCTAGTATTCGTATACATTCTGCATGCGTATACGATTATGCGTTTTGAATTGATCAGTTTATGTGTGTTGATATTGTGCAGTAAGCAAGTTAGCTGGCGCACGAGATTTCTAGTGGTTGGTGACTGGACAAGGAGATTTGTGTTCGGGAGGGACTCGAGTCGTATATGAAATCGAGTCAAATGCAACCGAGAAAGAAAAAGAGAAAATATGCGAAAACAGAAAGGAGGAACAAAATGTTACTTCTTGTAATTGCATTTTTAGATGAGTAATATTTTGACAGGGTGAGAGCCTGTCGTTCAGTTAGTAAATCGAACCGATTCACTTTGCTCGACTATAAAGTGAAATTGGTAGTGTTCGAACTTTTTCGAGATGTTCGACTAAGTGTTATTATGTGTCTTATGTGATCTATATGTGCTTTTGCCTTATTTTTATTTCATTTATGTTGTTTTTATTTTATTGTTCGTTGTATCATTCGTGCGCGCCGACGACGCCGTGAGCAAAACCAAGACATTGTGACGAGCCATAAGTGACCTTAGCCCCCTCCTTTCTAAGTGATGCAAATGTGTGTTGTTGTTCATGGTACAATGCGAGCATAAAAAGAGCTGTGCTGAATAATTATTGTTAATTTGTTAGTAGAACTAGTCTTTATCATGTCTCTGAATTTAACCATCTCTAGACTTTGGCCAAAATGCGCACCCAACGGTCCTGTTAGGAAATCATTTCGTTGGAGTTTTTAACCATTAGATCATCTATCCTCGACTGTTACATGATGATTTAACGGTTACAAACCCCGACAAAATGGTTTCGTAACGGGTACGTAGCATTTCTCGCATTTTTATTCCAAATAACCAATTAATAGACTACAACAAAAACAAATAATAAAAAAAAAACAGCAATGCTATTTTTTTGACAAAATAAATATTTGTATACTATTATAATTAAAAAATTAAATAAATAAAAATATGAATTTATCAGATAATTATGAAGTATAAAGAAGTGTGTTAGTAAATCTAATAATATAGTTAAAAAAAAAAAAGAACGAAGAGAGATTTCAAATGGAACAAACCTCTGGTGTGTCAATAAGTCTAACAACATAATTTATTAATAAATAAATAAATAAATAAACACGGAGAGATTTCAAATGAAATCAAGCTCCTTAGTCTGGGTGTTAGGCAAATTATCAATTAGATAGTCATATATTTTGTTTAATATATTTATAAACTATTCAAATAGAAATATCATACTATATAAAATAATATGAATAAAAATAAGGTAAAATTGCATTTTTAGTTTGCTGGTTTAAAGTTGTAGGATTTTTTATCCAACGATTTCAACTTTTTGTCTTTTAATCCTGTAATTTAGTATTTTGCTGCACTGAAATTGCAAAAAAATTTAAAATTACATAACTTAAATTGCTAATAAAAAATCTATCCAAATTTTTTTTATTAGCAATTAAGTCCTGTAATTTTAAATTTTGTTGCATTTTCAGTCCCAAATGACTGAAATTGCATTGACTTTAAAATCATGGAACCAAATAACAAAAATGTTCAATTCTTATGACTAAAAACGCTACTGAATCAAACCAACGGAATTAAAATTACAATTTTACCTAAAAAATACTCTCTCCTATTTTTTAAATGACATTCTAGTTTTTTCAACTATTTGCCAAATAAATGTCTTGGATCTTTTGTACATATTTTTCCATTATTACCCTCATTTAGCCAATAAATACATTACTGTCTTTCCATATTCACTCTTCACTTTTTTTCAAAATATTCATCTTTATCTTCATTAAATAAGGTTATTATTGACAAAAAAAATACTCTTAATTAGTGTGCAACTTCTCAAAACGACATATATTAAAAATAGGAGGTAGTATGACATTTCACAACAAAAACATAATTTTTTGAAACAAGTATGACCATAATTTGCAAATTATGATCTTATTTATTAGTCAGGATTTTGTAGTATTTTTTTTTTAAATATCACGCGTGCATTAAATATAGTAATAGAGAGAGAATTATTATTAAAAAAAATAATAATTATAATAATTAATCACCTTAACCTACTCCTAACCGTCCGATTAAAGGTCTCTTTCCTTTCCTACAACTTTCAGATCCTCGTTTTTCTCCTAACAAACGGGAAAATCATCAACCCTTCAAAATCGTCCACGTGTCCCACGACCAGTTTGACCGTCCTACCCTCGTTTACGTGACCGCTACTCCACAAAAATAGCTGCGCTCCTCGCTTTTCTTCCTTGTGTTTTATTTCACCCCAAAAAGCACACAAACAAACAAGTTAACAAATCTGCGCACAATAAAATAAAACAATAAATCGCCTTTGATACTATTAGTTTCCAAAGAAACGCCATTGATGCACAACCCATTGCTGCTTTCACCATTCGCTTGACAAAAAAATTTTGTAGTATATATATATATATATATATATATATATATAAGAAGTTTGAGAAGTTGGCAAAAAAAATCCTTAAAGATTTGATTTTTACGATGAGTGGTTACGGGTTTTACCAGAGAGCTTCGAGGGCTTACAGCGCAAACCCTAATCTCTTCAAGTTGTTGATTGTTTCTACTGTCAGGTTTTGAAAAATCATCGCCTTTCTTTTCGTTTTTTTGCGTTACGTTATGAAGTTTTTTTTTTTTTTTTTGCTTGTCTGTGTTTTGGTGGGTTCGGATCTTGTTTTGTGTTTGTCATACGTTTCTGCACTTATTTTATTATTAATGTTGTTTTATGATTTTGTGATTAGACGTGAGATGTGAGTGTTTGATTGTGAATGTGTGTATATAATTATGTTGTATTAAACAGGATTCACTTTTTTTTGTTGATTATTTATGTGCCTTTTATTTTACTGACCAGATTTACTTTTTCTTTTTTATTGTTATTTGTAAATCCTGTTTCAGATATGTTTCTTCTATGTTTTTGTTTCACCATTGAGCAATTTCTGGTGTTGATTGATCTGTCATGGTGTTTACAGATCCAAGAAATTAGAGTGCATGTTAATGACATAACACTAAATACTCTTGGTGTGTGAAATCAAATTAGATTACTCAAGAATTATATCAGTAATGCTCTTTTTTTTTTTGGTTTAAATAAAATAAATATATAAAAAAAAAGCAGTGGTGGAGGGATACTGGCATTCTCTGAGAACAGCCCGATAAGAGCTGCATATGCTGATGTGCGCCAGCCCGATATCAAGAAGAAAGTGGTGGTGTTGGGTACTGGTTGGGCTGGCACGAGCTTTGTCAAGAGCTTGAAAGATCCTGCATATGATGTTAAAATTGTGTCCCCAAGAAACTACTTTGCTTTCACGCCTCTTTTGCCGAGCGTCACTAATGGCACGGTTGAGGCACGAAGCATTGTCGAGCCAATTCGTACCATTGTCAGAAAGGTATTGTTTGTACATACGGTGATGCAACTGATCGAATTCATCGAATAATAAAAGTAAATAAATAAAAATTATTGCTTATCTGAAAATTTGAATAGATGGCCAAGCAAAAAAGTTTTGTCCTGAGGTTGTTTTAATTTATGGATATATTTGTATGTTTGTCGAACCTAACTTGTGGCACATGTTACGACGAAGTATTATTTTTTCTAATCTTACGCAACTTAAACTGTTTGCAGAAAAAGTTTGATGTTCAGTTACAAGAGGCTGAGGCCTACAAAATCGATACTGAAAACAAGAAGGTATACTGCCGATCAACCCAGCAGAACAACTTAGGCGGGGTTGATGAATTCACAGTGGATTATGATTATCTAGTGATAGCAATGGGTGCTCGTTCAAACACATTTAACACCCCTGGTGTTGAGGAGAATGCACACTTTCTCAAGGTACCATCTTTGTTTTTTAGCAGGGAATTAAACAAATCTTTTTAGTGAGATGTTTTCATTAGTTCTTTTCTAAGTACATAAAATTAATTCATTTTATATTGATGTGTTTTATTTTGTTTTATTATTATTATTATTTTTTTTTTTTTATGTAGGAAATAGAGGATGCACAGAGAATCAGGAAAACGGTGATTGACTGTTTTGAGAGGGCAAGCCTCCCGAGCGTGAGTGAGGAGGAGAAGAAGAGGATTCTGCATTTTGTTGTGGTGGGAGGTGGGCCCACTGGGGTTGAGTTTTCGGCTGAGCTTCACGATTTTGTGAAAGAGGATTTAGCCAAACTCTACCCTAAGCTCATGAACTTCGTTCAAATTACACTTCTTGAAGCTGGTGATCATATTTTGAACATGTAATATTGTTTTTTCTTTTTTCTTTCTCTATTCCATCTCCTTAGTTTTGTTCTTTCCCGCGAAGCCTCTTGCGATTCATCAATGTGAGTGAATTAAATAATATTTTTCTTGCATTTTCACAGGTTCGACAAGAGGATTACTACTTTTGCAATGGATAAGTTTGGTAGGGATGGTATACAAGTGAAAGTTGGTTCCATGGTTACAAAAGTAGGCGAAAAGGAGATATCTACTAAAGAAAGAGCCTCGGGCCAAATGGTGTCTATACCTTATGGGATGGTCGTCTGGTCGACTGGGATTGGTACTCGTCCAGTTGTGATGGATTTCATGAAGCAGATTGGACAGGTTTTTTTTTTGCCTTCTCTTTTACTGCATTGTTAATTCATTTGTACACAGTATTGAGTTTCAAATTTTTTTTCTGGTTTTGTAGACAAACAGACGAGTATTAGCAACTGATGAGTGGCTGCGTGTCGAAGGATGCGATAATATCTATGCTCTTGGGGACTGTGCTACAATAAATCAACGCAAAGTCATGGTACATTTCGTTTCAGTTCATCATATATTACTATTAGCTTATTTTATTTTATTTTATTTTATTGGGCAATGCTTCATAATTTTGTGAAAGAATTATGACCGACCATCTTATGAACGAATTTCCGGTATTTGAACAGGAGGACATATCTGCAATTTTCAGCAAGGCAGACAAGAAGAATACGGGCCACCTAAAGGCTGATGATTTTAAGGAAGTGATCAAGGATATTTCTGATAGGTATCCCCAAGTGGAAATCCATCTGAAAAAGAAGCAGCTCAAAAATTTCCTTCAGTTGCTCAAGAAAGCGGATGGGGATGATGAAATCGATATCGAGAAGTTCAAGTTAGCACTTTCTGAGGTGGATTTACAATTGAAGAATCTTCCTGCAACTGCACAGGTTCAAAAGATGAATAAACTATGACTGCCACCACAGATTGATATAAAAACATTTTCTTTTCTAAAATTCTCCTTTGTTTATATTTTCAGGTAGCTGCCCAACAAGGTTCGTACTTGGCTGATTGTTTCAACCGAATGGAGCTCTGTGAGAAGTATCCGGAAGGTCCATTAAGGTTTCGGGGGACAGGAAGGCATCGTTTCCGACCATTCAGGTAGAATTTGGAAGAATATTCTTTTAGCTATTTCAGTTAATGCAATAACAATATAGCACTTTTGTCATCTATATATCAGTTGTTTGAAAAATGGAGGGCTCCATACCTAGTTTAAGTTCCTGAGGACAGCGTAGTGTGTAAACTGGTCAAAGTAATTTGAGTACAAGACACTAATTTAAGAGTTCATTTGCTGAAGTGTTCATTTCAAAACTTAGCCGAATTTGTTCTGATTATAAAAAGGACAAACACGTCTTTTAAACTTGCATTTATCTTTACAAGTTCCCTCCAACCCATCACCTTCCTTACGATTGCTTGATTGCAAGGTACAAACATTTTATCTGTATGATTTCACGGTACATTCTGGTAAATTAATGAATTTTTGGTTCACTTACCTTGTTTTTGCTGTATGATTGCAAGGTACAAACATTTTGGGCAATTTGCTCCTTTGGGAGGAGAACAAACTGCAGCTCAGCTTCCTGGAGACTGGGTTTCCATTGGTCATAGCACCCAGTGGCTCTGGTACTCTGTCTATGCCAGGTAAACTTTCAATAACACACTTGGCTGCAAATTACAATTGGGTTAATGTTGAGATATATATTTTTTCTTATAATAATGTTACATGTTGAGATATTCTGAATATATTGATGTCTGGTCTTATTTTCTCGTCTGAATATATCTCTGCAGCAAGCTGGTCAGTTGGCGCACAAGATTTCTGGTGATCTCGGATTGGGGCAGGCGCTTCATATTCGGGAGAGACTCGAGTAAAATCTGAGATGAGCTGATTCATATAGGGCTGCGTAGCTTAATACACGCATGGGAAAAAAACAATTTTCATGACTTTACATTCAGACTTAGTAGTTTTTGTTGGAACCCTTTTTTCAGAGTGTTTTGATGCTTTGTTGTGCTGCTTGCCAGCCAATGCATTGCTGAGTTCTGCTACTGAAATTTTGGGTGAAGGATATTGCTTTCAACCTCTTTTACAAGAGAGGTAGAGAAGTATGGTTAATTCTTAGCTATCTAGTTCTTTTGGTTTAAGGTTTTGATACATTTGATACTATTTTATGTTTTATTTTCACATGGATGCATACAGTTAGTTCATCGAGTAATGCCAAAGGACTCGACTTTCATTTCTTGTAACAATATGAGTTTAACTTTCTTCTTTTCTGCAATCTACGAAAGCTAAGAGGAATTTCCTCAACTACAACACCAACAGTAGTGATAGTAAAATGCAGAAACAAAAGGATTCCAAGATTTTTACTAGTCTGATGATTTGTGTGTGTTACAGCCTAAATTTCATGTCTCTTACAGCCTACAAACTGGAACAGAAACTACATAAAAAAAATTTGCTAGATAAAATAGAACAGATTAACCCAATCAACAGCAAATCTCCAAGGGTGGAAAAGAAAATGCTACAATTAAATTTCTTATATTTCAAGCATAACAACTCATATGAACATAAATATGTGCCCAATTGACACACATCATCAGCTGATTAACCGCAATATCGTATTAGATAAAACCAATGTGTGGTGTTGATCAGAACCTAGCATACACAACATGTCTAACAAAGGCCTAATTATTGACCTAAAGGTCAATGAGTCGCATAGTACGAATCTTGCGATAGGTTTTTGCATAAGACAACACATTGATCCTCTCCTCCAAAGCATATTAGTACTATGCGCCCGACCTTCCTCCAAACTCTCTGTGTACTTGTTAAAACAACTCTTCCTCCAAGACGGTAAAAGCAACTCCCTCGCTCGGTTTTCATGAACCTATGGAGGTCTTACTTTTTTACTCTCTCCTGTAACCTGGTCAAATTCAAGTAGGTGGCGGTGTAATTATCCCGAGCTCAATTAAAATTCAACTTGAGGTATTGTGAGCTCTTGCTCAGCATGGTCAACCAACCCACAGACTGAAAAACCCTCAAACCAAAAATATAAATTATTTGTATTTCCCAAACTGGAAATCCCTTGGAACAACCGGTTTCGGAAAGAGTTTATTCATCTCCGTGGAGAATTTCGAAGCCAACTCCAATCTCCCGGATTTCTTTAAACTAAAAATCAAAGCCTGGTAGATATGAACTGAAGGACTGATCCCTCTACATTTCATCTCATCAAATGCTCTCAAGGCTTCTTCAACATGTCCCGATCTCCCTAAGCTCTCGACCAGAGCTTTATAGCTCACCACATCCGGCTGAATGCCTCTCTCACTCATCTCCTCAAAGTAAAACAAGCACAAATCAAATCTACCCATTTTACGAACACAATTCAATACTGTGTTATACGTTACGATATCCGGAGCAAGACCGGCAGCAGCTTTTATCAACTCAAACAAACGCAGCATGTCATCAACTCGCCCCTGACGACCCAAAATCGCCAAAACCATATTGTACGTGACCAAATCCGGCTCACATTTCAAGCTCTTCATTTGATCGACTATCAACAAGGCACTTTCGACATGCCCACACTTAGCCAGAGCAAATATAAGCCTGTTCAGAACAATATCGATTCTGGGCAGTTCCAATTCGCTAACTTGTTTGATGAAATTCAGCAACACAGAAGGATTATCAAATTTTCCAAGAGCTCTAGCGACGATTAGATATGAGCTCAAAGTGATTGAACCAGAAAATACAAGAAGATCTCTAAAGACTTGAGAGAGGGCCTCAACATCATTCTTCGCAACCGAAGCTTCTAGAAGGTAATTATACACACGGGGGCCGAGGAAAATTTGCTTACCGCGTAATTTCTGCGGGAGAATGACGGCGGCTTGAAGGTTTTCGGCAGCGCACAGCCTTCGAATGTGGTTGATACAAATTTCTTCTCTAGAAACAGAAGGATTGTTCTCACAAGCTAGGATTTGGTTCAGGATTTCGTCGGTGCTTTCTTCAGGAGAAATTTGGGTCGAAAATGGTGGCCGATTGCAGATTGAAATATTCAGAGCAGGTAATAAGCGAACCCTGGAAACTCTGATTGGGATGAACTTGACGAAGCTATGGAATAGAAACACGGCCATCGACTGTTATAGCTCGATTGAGCGGAATTTCCGATGGGGAAAAATATATTTTGGCTAACTCGGGCGGAGCCACCCAATTAGCTGCGCCCCATGTGGCGGCGACATACGTAGAAGGAAGTGCGATGAAGAGCAGAAAACGGCGGACGAAAAAGAAGAGAAGGTAAGGACAATGTGGGGATTTCATTGCCCAACAATGCGAGTGTGTTTAGTAACAACTAAATTAGCGAGGTGTTTTCTTACATGGATATGGCGCGTTGTGCCTCGGAAGGGAGCCAGGTCGTAGGCGCACGTGGCGTTCGGGAGCGACGGTGGATTTCGTGGTCGGCCCGGTGGTGGGTGTGTTGAAAGTCAATACGGATGGGAGTTCTAATCTATCGATGGGGATAGCTAGCGCGGGTGGCGTTGTTCGAGATCACTGTGGGAATTGGGTGCATTTTGTTATGAATATTGGCTTTTGTTCGATTGTGGGTGCGGAACTTTGGAGTTTGTTTCAGGGCCTTCTCTTGGCATGAGATATTGGTGCTCGAAGGGTTACTGTAGAAGTTGACAATAAGGATATTCTCGAGACGGTTAAGCACGAGTATGTTTGTGGGCCACCTGGCGGGTTGGTGAATGGTATCAAGGAGTTATTAGCCCGCCGTTGGGATGTGGATGTCGTCCATGTTTATCATGAAGCCAACATTGTGGTAGATTATTTGGCATTCTTGGTGGCGAAGTGCCCAGGTGGATTGCAGCGTTTGAGTCCTCCGTCGGGGGTGAGCATGTGGCTACTTCATGATAGGATTGGCGTCGCCTCTTCTCGAAGTGTTCTGACTTAGGCGTTGCGTAGACTTGCCTCCATTTCTTGTAAAAGAAATAAAAAAATAAAAATAAGAATAGTGTGAATTATTTGTCATTGTAAATTTTCATATTAAAACAAGTTTAATTTTTTAGAGTAAATATTTCTATTATATAAATATTTTTTTTCCTAAAAGTCTATAGAAGTTTTTTATTTCATTCTTGGTAGTTATTTTAGAAAACACTTGTTATATCGATGAGCTTTTAACTATCAATCGTAAAATTGCAATTTTCTTATAAGGATCAACTAATATGTTATATATTAGCTAGTTTT
Source organism: Striga hermonthica (assembly GCA_902706635.1). NCBI lineage: Eukaryota > Viridiplantae > Streptophyta > Magnoliopsida > Lamiales > Orobanchaceae > Striga > Striga hermonthica. The sequence continues at coordinate 3,131,579 of CACSLK010013932.1, read as the reverse complement.
GTCATAATGTAGAGAAAATGATAAATAACTGAATAAAAAAATCGGATATAGATTATACTAAATTTTTTTCTTTTTTCTCTATGTCTATTTCCACTGTATTTGGGTTGCCTTTTATAGGCAACCTCTACCCCGGGGTATAACATGCTGGTAGCACCATCGTTCCAAGGATCGAATTTCAAAGAGAGGAAACACCCGACAACTTTTTCTTGACAGATACGATAATCACCTCTATGATGTTCGACTTTGTGGGGTGCTAGGATATGAAAAAAGCGTGGTACGACTGGCAGCATGGCACATCTTGCGGTTTAACTCCCAAAGTAGCCGAAGGGTCGGCTACAAGGATTTAGAACTGACATACTAAGCATAATAAAACCTTAATTTGACAATAATAGAGCAAGCAAATAGTAGGTATCATTCTTCATGTTCCAAGCTCTTCTTGGGATCGTCCACTCGACTCCTCCCTAATATGCGTGAACTTGATATCATTGAAAGCCAGCAATAGATATATAATTTAGAATCATCAACTCTCCTCCCCAATCTGTGTACAGCGAACTTTAGATTTCATTCAAAGCCATCAATAGACATAATTTGGGTTTTACTTGACAACAATTTGGATATAAATTATTAAAATTCGTATTTACAGAACCGAATACTTCAAAACCTTAGCCAAACTACCATCAAAGTTATGAACTTTAACCTCTCCCCATTCATTTTCAGAGAGTCAACTCAACTACATATTTACAGAATTCACATTTACAATCCTTCAACTTCTAAAAGCTCACTTTTTTAATCACATCATCTCAATCGGATCCAAAACCGGATTGCCCTCTCAACTCGGGCCACCCAGTGAGTCCCGCCTCGAAATCACCATATAGACCTTTCCAAGCGACTGGATCTGAAAC